>CM075981.1:50139094-50201505 GCA_038087875.1 Malacoraja senta
TGTCTCTCCCCTCTCTCTCCTCTCACCCCTCTCTCTCTCCCCCCCTGTCTCCCTGGTCTCCTTCCCTCTCTCTCTCTCTCTCTCCACCTCCCTTTGAGAGTCTCTGTCTCTTCGGCACAGAGAGCGGCCCGACGCTTCCGACGGCCCGGGACTCTCGCACTGGGGCTGCTCCATCGCCGGAGCTGCAGTGAGCCGACTCACTAGCCCCGCAAACACTCGCCAGCCCCGACTCCCCGCATCTGTATCCACCCGCTGCTTCCATCCCTCACTCAGCCCCGGCTCTCCAACACCCGCGGACCATGCAGTTTATCTGAGTTTGACATTTTCGTTGATCACAGAATTTCTTACCACAGACCCTGAGAACTTTCTGATCAGCGTGAGGGCGTGAGAGTTTCTTCAAATGCGTGATTCTCATGTTCAAAGCGTGAGAGTTGGCAGCCCTGATATAGATAGATTTAATAGTAAGCTAGAATTTAACTAATATAAAATGAGTGGGTCGGTAACATCTAGCAAATAAACATTTAAGTTAGTGGAGTGAAGCTCTATCTCTGGATAACCTTGCATATATACAATGTACCTATCGATAATGACATTTATGGTCATGTGCAGTTATCTTTTGCATTTAAGGTTCACGTAAATGGGTGTTCAAAATTCAACTGGCCCCGGGCATCATGAAGGAAAATCATCTTTGTTTTGCATGAGTTTGCAGTAGCCTGTTGCGATGTCCAAGGAAAGTTTTGAAATTAAAGAGGTTGACTCATACATTGGTGTGCCCTTTCTTCCCTGCTACTGTTGCATGAAAAAGCAGATCACTTTATCCCTGCTCTTGTAAGTGGTGTGAATTTGAGCTTGCCATTTAAGCCGAGCAATCACTTACTCATTCTACAAAGAATATAACATTTATTAAAAGTAAATGCTTTGATTTCACTCCATGTTTGCTCTCAGTTATGCAGTATTAGCTGCAGATAAACCAGAATGTCATTAGTCAAGGACCTGGTATAGAAAAGAGATTGGAAGAACGTGCTTTTAATAAAAAAAGTTTATTTTCCAACCTTTATGGTGTCAGATTTCCCAGCAACTCAATGTTAGAGAGGTGGTTTTGTTTCCACTGTATGCTTAGTCATTTGGGAATATAATGATAACCCAAGAAGCAATATCTGATAGTTGTTTCTTTCTGCCTCTTGCTTCTACTCAGCGTGCAACTGATAAATTAATTAAAATCTAACAACCATTAAGAATAGGAAGCTATCTGACTATCGGCTGAGGCTGGTGTTTAAGTCATCTCAATATTGAATGTAAGATAGTCACAAAATGCTGGAGTAACTGGCAGCATATCTGGATAGAAGAAATGGGTGACGTTCTGGGTTGAGACCCTTCTTCAGTATTGACAATGTTTCAATATTCTCCAATATTCAATATTGAATGTGTTGTCTTTGCATATTTACCAGAGTATTACAATAAGCTTGAAAAACAAATTCTCTTTAGAAAATGTAATTTTGTTCCCAACAATTTCAATGTTAAAGAAGGCTTACCTTTACAGCTGTTTTTCTCCTGATTTATTATCCTTGATAATATTATGGAATTATGGCCAAACTTGGATTGTTTTCTCTAGAGCATTAGAGGCTGAGTGGAAACCTAATGGACTTTCATAACATTTTGAGACCATAGATGGAGTAGGTAGTCAATTTTTTCCCCAGAGTGGAAGTGTAAAATATAAGCACACATAGCTGTAAGGTAGGATGGAGAAAGTTTAAAGGAAATGTTGTGGTTTTTTTTTTTAACACAGTGCCTGGTATGTGCTGCCGGATGTAGTAAGCTCCCAGAGTGTTGCCGTGGCCACAAAACTCCAATAAGCAGCAAGCCTGGCTCATCCGCCGCAGGACCGGAGGAGCCTGCCTGGAGTGGGGAGAGGGGGAGGGGGAGGAGAGGATAACTAGGTGCCAGTCCAGGTGGGGACCTGGGGCGGCGCAGTGGTAGAGTTGCTGCCTTACAGCGCTTGCAGCGCCAGGAGACCCGGGTTCGATCCTGACGCAGTTTGTACGTTCTCGTGACCGCGTGGGTTTTCTCCAAGATCTTCGGTGTCCTCCCGGCACTCCAAAGACGTTCAGGTATGTAGGTCAATTGGCTTGGTAAATATTAAAAATTGTCCCTAGTGTGTGTGTGTGTGTAGGATACGGGGATCGCTGGTCGGCGTGGATCCGGTGAGACGAAGGGCCTGTTTCCGTGCTGTATCTCTAAGCTAAACTAAACTAAATTGGAGAATTCAATGTTTATACCTTTGGGTAAACTTCACAAGTTTAAGGTAGAGGCCAGGAGACTTAGATGGGATTTCTGGAAGAAATATTTCATTCCAGAAGGTTGAAATCTTAAACACTGGTGGAGGGGATAGTAGAGGTAGGTTATTCTCATCACATTTTTAGAAGAGCAGAGAATGTTATGGACTAAGTTATGGAAAATGAGATTTGTATGAATAAGTAATTGTGACAGGCACAGATATAAAGGGCAAAATGACTCCCTCACTCTCAGGCCTACAACTGATCTCAACGGCCACATCACCTAAAGCCTATCCCAGAAATTCTGTGCATCTCCCAGGAGAATCTGCTTTTCCTTTGGCCGTGTTGAAATCTCCTGCTGGGCCCTGAAGAATGAATGTGAATTCATTCAGGATGTCAATGTTTCGGACATGATATAAATGGAGATTTAGGAGCAAGGAGGTCCTACTGCAGTTGTACAGGGCCCTGGTGAGACCGCACCTGAAGTATAGTGTGCAATTTTGGTATCCTAATTTGAGGAAGGACTTTATTGCTATTGAGGGAGTGCAGCGTAGGTTCACCAGGTTAATTCCTGGAATGGAGGAACTGATGTATGATGAAAGAATGGGTCGACTGGGCTTATATTCACTGGAATTTAGAAGGATTAGAGGGCATCTTATAGAAACATATACAATTCTTAAAGGATTGGACATGCTAGATGCAGGAAAAAGGTGGGACCATTCAATACTAAAGGAGGGAGTTTATGCTTAGATGATGTAGGTGAGTACTTTGTATCTATAATCACCAAGGAGGAGGATGTGGAGGACAGTGGGATCAGTGTAGGGAATACTAATATGCTAGGAGAGTCTGAGATAAAGAAGGAGTGGGGTTAGAGCTCTTGAAGTGCATTAAAATGGATAAGCCCTAGGGACGAATTAGATTATCACAGATAAATGAGGGAGTCTAAAAAAGAGATAGCAAGAACCTTACAAAGATCTTTGCATCTTCTATAGCCACATTGAAGTCCCAGAGGACTGGAGAGTAGCCATTGTTGCTCCTTTGTTTCAGAAGAGAAGTAAATATAATCCAGGAAATTGTAGACACGAGGAACTGCAGATGCCGGTTTGCTGGAGTAACTCGGCTGATCAGGCAGCATTGCTGGAAGACATGGATAGGTGACGTTTCGGTCTAATTGTAGTAGGAAGCAAGAAAGTTGAGTAAAGTGTTGAGTTTTTGAGGAGGTGATGAGGGTGATCGATGAGACTAAGCAATGGGTGTTGCCTACATGGTCGTTGGTGAGGTATTTGACAAAAGTCTCTCATGGTAGGCTGATCCAGAAGATTAAGATGCATGGCATCCACAGTGACTTGTTTGTTTGCATTCAGAGGGTTGTTTTATTCTGGCTGGTGGTTAACTTGGACATTAATGGAGATAGCTCGATTATTGGTTTGTGGACAACACAAAAATTGGTAGAGTTGCGGACAGTGAGGAAGACTGTCAAAGTATACCACAGGATATTGATCAGCTACAGAAATGGGTGGAGAAATGGTGGATGGAGTTTAATCTGAGCAAGTGTAGATGTTGGGAGGTCAAATGTAAGTAGAAAGTATACAGTTAATGGCAGAACCCTTAATAGTATTGATGTATAGGGGGATATTGAGGTCCAAGTCTGTAGATCCCTGAAAGTGACATCACAAGTAGATAAAGTAGTAAACACTGCCCAGTCCATCATCGGCTCTGACCTCCCTTCCATCGAGGGGATCTACCACAGTCGCTGCCTCAAAAAGGCTGGCAGTATCATCAAGGACCCACACCATCCTGGCCACACACTCATCTCCCTGCTACCTTCAGGTAGAAGGTACAGGAGCCTGAAGACTGCAACGACCAGGTTCAGGAATAGCTACTTCCCCACAGCCATCAGGCTATTAAACCTGGCTCGGACAAAACACTGAACTTTATTAGCCAATTAACTGTTATTTGCACTTTATCAGTATATTGATTCATGTGTGTATATATTTATAGAATGGTATATGGACACACTGATCTGTTTTGTAGTCAATGCCTACTATGTTCTGTTGTGCTGAAGCAAAGCAAGAATTTCATTGTCCTATCAGGGACACATGACAATAAACTCACTTGAACTTGAACTTGAAAGTTGTAAAGAAGGGGTATGGTATGCTTGCCTTCGTTGATCAGGGCGTTGAGTATAAGTGTCGGTTACAGCTTTATAGTACTTGTTTAGGCAGCATTTGGAGTATTATGTGCAGTTCTGGTCAGCACATTACAGAAGGATGTGGAGGCTTGGAGAAAGCGCAGAGCAGGTTTACCAGATGATTTCTGGTTTAAAGACTATTAGCCATAAAGAGAGGTTAGATTAAGTGGTCAAACTTCTATTGTTTTCTCTGAATCGTCGGAGGTTGAGGTGAGACCTGATAGAGGTATATACAATTATGAGAGGAATAGATAGGGTAGACAGTTAGATCCTGACATGCTCCACTTTGGCAGCGACAGCAGGTGAGAGGGGAGGGAGTCCCATGGTAACCGTGCCTAGTTTTAAACTGAAACAACACAAAGTGCTGGAGTAGCTCAGCAGACTGAATCAGTCTGAGGAAGGGTCCCGATGTCACCTATCTATGCGCTCTAGAGATCCTGACCCGCTCAATTACTCCAGCACTTTGTGTCCTTTTGTGTATTAACCATCATCTGCAGTCATCGTCAATAACTTACACCACTTCCTCCGTTATGGTCTGTTTACAGTGATTCCTTGTTATAAAGATTAAGACATGTAAAATATGTTTTAGTTAAATAAACATCTGGATTTCCTGGGAACTCAGTGTGAAATGTGCACTTGCACAAGGCAGAGAATTAATGGTTTAATTAGTGGATATTTTTCCATTCTCCAGCTATAAAATCTAATTTATACTCTTATTGAAAACATCTTGGAGTAGAAATTTGTTTCCTGTCACATGTATTAAATGTATAATATAGGACACTGTTTTACTTTGTTTCTGATATTTTTATTTCTATTTTATTAAAGACATGATTGTATTGTACTCATAATGCAAGGATGAATTTTTATCCTATTCCAAAAGGAGAATGTGTAACCCGTGAAGGTGCTTAAATTACCGCTGCATGTTCAAGTGACTTCAGGATCCGATGGCCATGATAAATAAATAGCAATTACTCTGGGGGAGCTGCTTGTTGACTTATATTACAACACAAAGCAATTAAAGAAAGTATTTCCACATGCTCAGGCAAAAATGTTTTCCCCATGTTAAAGAGCACCCCAGCTTGATCTTTGTAATTTTTGAAAAGGTTTTGAGGGTGCCTTTGTTTCTACCTTTTAACCAAATCTCAATTTGATCCAGTATATTATTATCTCCAATTGACAATGCTGCAATGACGTGTTGCTTTGCAACAAATTCGATTACTATTGGCATTGGAAGAAGATCCGAATGTGGCCGTTTTTTATCTGCGTTTACTGAGATTTAAGTAAGAAGAGGTATCTGTAAGGTTGTCTGAGGACTTGCACTCAAATTATGAGAACAGGTTGAAAGGTAACATTTTGCCTACTTTTGACCTATTACCTGTAATATCAAAATATGCCACTGTTTTCTTATTGTTTAAACATGCCACCTTTTTCCACACATTACCAGAAGAGAGGAGTTGTCCACAAAATGTTAAACATGTTAACCTGGTACCAGGAATTATGCATCATTATCCTTTGGAATGTCATTCTGAAATAGTTGGGGAAAAACAACCCATCTCACAACCATGCCTAACCTGATGCTTAATAATTGAAGATAAGAACATATCTGTGATTGTTCCAAATTAATTGTATATTAAGTACAAATAAATATTATCCTGTCTGCTTCCAAGCTAAATATAAAAATCCAAATTAATAAATGGTTTGAGTTTCACACTCGAGTTTGAAGGACTGTCATGGCTTTTAACTGTGTCATGATGCTGAAACCAGAGAAAGCAGTTGTGGGTGGAAATTATTGTTCAACTTCCAATCTAAAAAAAATTGCAGCTGGATGTTTGGTTCCATTGATTTTTTAATTGGCAGAATGTAATATGTAACAGAAGAATACCCTGCTGTTCAGTTTACCATTAATCATGTGGCATGGATGCTGGTGGAGATGTTATTGATGTTGATGCTGAGGGATAATAGATTGTGAAAATGAACTGAACTACTCTGATGGACAGATGGAACACTGAGTTACACTGAGGATAGTGACACTGTTATTTGTTAGGTGAAACAGGTTGAAGGAAAGGATAATATGTCTGTCTGTAACCCATTAGTAACCTATTCCTTCTCCCCAGAGATGTTGCCTGTCCCACTGAGTTACTCCAGCATTTTGTGTCACCCATTCCTTCTCTCCAGAGATGCTGCCTGCCCCGCTGAGTGACTCCAGCATTTTGTGTCTACCTTCGATTTAAACCAGCATCTGCAGTTCTTTCCTACATATAATATGTCTGTCCGTGTGGGTTAGGAGAAGGAAAGGATTTCAGCTGCAAGAGAATATCTCTGCAAGGTATGATGCTTAGGATCAGTGTATTAGACACTGCAAACAGTGTGTGCGGCAGGGGCAGATTGAGTGCATGAAGTCACACCAGCAGAAGCTACAATGTTCTCGCAGCAGTTGCAGAAACCCAGGCATTCCTGCAGCCTTCATGCAATTGATATTGAGCAACACAGCCAAAAAATCCCATGTTTCATTACCCCGCTGCACAAGAAGGGAGCAAAGCAGAATCGTGGGAGCTATCAGCCGGTTAGTCTGACTTTGGTGGTTGGTATGATTTTAGTGTCCATTATAAAGAATGAGGTTGCGGAGTACTTAGAAGTTCATGATAAAATAGGGCGAAGTCAGCATGGCTTTGTGAAGGGGAAGTCTTGCCTGACAAATTTGCTGGAATTGTGTGAAGAAGTAACTAGCAGGACAGAGAACGGAGAGTCAGTAGATGTTGTATACCTTGATTTTCAGAAATCCTTTGATAAGGTGCCTCACATGAGGCTGCTAAGGAAGATGCGAGCCCATGGTATCAAAGGGCAAGGACTAGCATGAATTTCAGGTTGGCTGGTTGGCAGAAGGCAGAGTGGCAATAAAGGGGGCTTTTTCTGCTTGGCTGCCAGTGACTAGCGGAGTTCCGCAGGGCTCTGTGCTGGGGCCGCTGCTCTTCACGTTGTATATTAATGATTTGGATGAGTGGATTGAAGGCTTTGTGGCCAAGTTTGCAGATGATACGAAAATAGGTGGAGGGGTAGGTAGTGTAGAGAAAGCAGGGACTCTGCAGAATGACTTGGATAGGTTTGGAGAGTGGGCAGATAAATGGCAGCTGGAATGTAGTGTAGCAAAGTGTGAAATCATGCATTTTGGTAGTAGGAATAAAGTAGGATTATTTTCTAAATGGGGAGAGAATCCAGAAATCGGAGGTGCAAAGGGACTTGGTGCAGGATTCCCAAAACGTGAATCTGCAAGTCGAATCAGTAGTAAAGAAAGCAAACTCAATGCTAGCATTTATTTAGAGAGGGCGTATATACAAAAACAGGGATGTAATGCTGAGGCTCTATAAGGCGCTGGTCAGGCCGCATTTGGAATATTGTGAGCTATTTTGGGCACCGTATCTGAGGAAGGATGTGCTGGCTCTGGAGAGGGTCCAATGGAGGTTTACAAGAATAATCCCAGGAATGAGTAGGTTAACATATGATGAGCGTTTGACGGCATCAGGCCTATAGTCGCTGGAGTTTAGAAGAATGAGGTGTGGCCTCATTGAAATGTACAGAACAGTGAAAGGCTTGGATAGAGTGGATGTGGAGAGGATGTTTCTACTAGTGAGAGAGTCTAGGAATAGAGGCCATAGCCTCAGAATTAAAGGACGTTCTTTTAGGAAGGAGATGAGGAGGAATTTCTTTAGTCAGAAGGTGGTGAATCTGTGGAATTCTTAGCTAATTCTTGGCTGTGGAGGCAATGTCAGTGGATATATTTAAGGCCGAGATAGATAGATTCTTGATTAGTACGGGTGTCAGAGGTTATGAGGAGAGGGCATGAGAATGGGATTTCGGAAGGAGAGGTAGATCTACCATGATTCAATGGCGGCGTAGACTTGATGGGCCGAATGGCCTAATTCTACTTCTATCACTTATAATAATAATAATAATAGATTTTATTTATATAGCGCTTTTCAGGACTCAAAGTCGCTTATGACTTTATGAGCACTCTGTGCAGAATTGTCTCACCTAGGTTGGGCAATAGGGATTGCAACGTTTTGTCACCATATATTTATGCCAAGGATGAAGGGAAAACAAGTAAATATATATCATTAAAGTCCTACATTTTCAAAAATGTTCATTATTTAAATATTGTTTTGTAAATTTGTTGCTAGTACGTGAACTTCACGGAACATTTAAAATGCTGCAGATGCTAGAAATCTGAAATAGAGATGGGAATTCTGGAAATCTGAAATAAAAGCAAAAAAACAAACCAACCTCTATCTGTGGAGGGAGGTGGAGGCCGGTTCTCTGGATACTTTCAAGAGAGAGCTAGATAGGGCTCTTAAAGATAGTGGAGTCAGGAGATATGGGGAGAAGGCAGGACCGGGTTACTGATTGTGGATGATCAGCCATGATCACATTGAATGGCGGTGCTGATTCGAAGGGCCAAATAGCCTACTCCTGCACCTATTGTCTATTGTCACAGGAGATGCAACATCTGTCCCTATACCTCCTCCCTTGACTCCATCCATGGACCCGACAGTCCTTGCAGGTGAGGCAGAGGTTCACTTGCACCTCCTCCATCTCATCTACTGTATCCACTGTCCTAGATGCGGACTCTATATATCGGCGAGACTAAGCGCAGACTGGTCGATCATTTCGCTGAACACCTTCGCTCAGTCCGCCTTGGCCTATGCGATCTCCCCGTTGCCAAACACTTTAGCACCCCCTCCCATTCCCATACTGACCTTTCTGTCCTGGGCGACATCCACTGTCATATTGAGGTCTCACGCAAATAGGCGGATTAACACCTCGTATTTCGCTTGGGTAACTCAGAAACCAATGGTATGAATATTGATTTCTCCAATTTCAAGTAACCCTCTCTCCATCCCTCCCGCACCCTAGTCATCCTACATGGAAACGTGAGAGTGCTTCTGGATTTCATTATACAACTGTGCATTTGACTACTCCAGACATTACTGTTTCACAGTGTAATGACAGCCAGTGATAACAGTTTCTCATTACTACTGCTGGAAAGCCTGACTATTACTAAATGGTAGATAATAATTTTTAAATCGGCGTTTGAAATACTTTAGATCAGGAAATGGAGTTTTTATTTATGACACTTTATCAGACCTGCAGGTTTACTTTTTGCAAATTAGTTGAAACTCTTTGCAGATAGTAACCAATCAATTTTCTTCTGAATTAACGGGATACTCTTTTTAAAAATGTTATAGTCGATATACTGGAAAGATGGCCTACTGTAGATATGTCAGGGGTGATAGTGTGGCCAAGCACTGGGAAATGTTCCGTTTTTACACACCTCGTGATCTCATTTTCTATGTAAACAGAGTGAATTTGGATCTAAAGATGACATGAGAGTGATATTTTTAAACTGCCTTTGACTAGTTGGCGTGAAAAAAAAAACTCCTGGTTGTGCTGTGCCTCGGATTCCACTAATCTGTACGCCTTCATTGGAAGGTTATGATTGTGTCTAACTTGACTAATTTCACTCTAAAAAACATGCGTTTCTCCTGACTAAGCAGCGGTCAGCTTGCTGTGTATCACATTTCGCAATCTTAGCTTGAACCAACCGTTTGATTTAGAAATGAGATTTAGATACTGTTAGAGCTCAGGACTGATTGCATAATAGAAGCCAGATTGATCAAACATTATGCATACTGATTATTTTGCAACATTAACATGCCTAGCTTTCATTGGTGATTGTCAGTCCAGTGTATTATCTAAATGTATATGAACATTGTGGGAAACTGGATTTAGTTTAGTTTAGTTTGGCGATATAGCGTGGAAACAGGCCCATCGGCCCCCAGTCCACATCGACCAGCTGTCACACATACACTAGTTCAATCCTACGCATTGGAGACAATTTATAGAATGTGGGAGAAAACCAGAGCACCCAGAGAAAGTCCACGGGGCCACAAGGAGAATGTACAAACTCCATATGGACAGCACCCATAATCGGGATCAAAGCCAGGTCTCTGGCGCTGTAAGGCAGCAGTTCTACCACTGCGTTGCCCTCATTTGACAAGGCCTCTCAGCTCATTGTGAGGGATACAAGCTGATTGGAGTGAAGTGGTTTTATGAGAACTGACATTTTTGTGGCAGCTTATTCAGGTGATGTGCCAGCGCAAGGAAGCAAAGGTTTTTAATCTTTTGGAACCACAGACCACAAGGACCTTCAAGATCATGAGTACAAAAGCAGCATTTCCTGTGATAATTGGAGTCTGGCAGGATTCCTGAGGGGGCTGAAACTGACTCACTGACTGCTTTCTGCTTTGGGGCGGCTCTGATTGGAACTCTCACAACAGCGAGGTCTAGGTCTGCCTCTCAAAAGCAGTCTCCTGCAGTCCTGGAGCAGGCTTTTGGTGTGCACACTGGATGCCTGGCATATTTTCTGTGTACTTCAATGGAACTAAATTACGAATCAGAAGCAAAGTATCGTGAATCTGTGGGATTTCAGTCATTAGCAGATGGCTCTGCTGGAACCAGAGAGGAACATTGCGTTAGAAAGTAATTTTAAATCAGGTGAATGTCTTTTATTTTAAGGCCACATTTCTTAGTATGGAGTAAAATGTTTGAATTGTACACACAAACATGACTATATTGGTCTCTATTGACTTTTCAGCCTGCATTGTCAGTTGTTTAAGGAAACTGGAACATTTAGCATTGAAGCAGTATGTTCAGAGACTGAACCTAGTACAATAACTTTTACTACCAGGTTGAGGCATTAAGATGATCAAATGAAAATGTGATCTGTTATATCGTGTTGGGCTTTGCCTGAAATGCAGTGTAACTTTCCACTCAAATGACAAAATCAAAGTTTGACTTATTTGACTTGAACTTGTTAAGATGTTTAGAAACATTGATCGAAGATCCTAAAATGATTAATGTTATTCATAAAGGACTGGGATCTGTCAATAAAATTGCTTCAAACTAGTCAAATGTAAAATGATAAGGTCTTTCATAGGTAGACAAAAATACTGGAGGAACTCAGCGGGTGAGGCAGCATCTATGGAGAGAAGGAATAGGCGACGTTTCGGGTCGAGACCCTTCTTCTTCAGAAGGTCTTTCACATGGATGATTTGTTTTGGATGAACTTGTATGCCTTTTGTGTCCACTCGGACAGAGTTTATATTTGTGTTTGCATGTGTAAAGAATATGTTTGAATTGCTGACAACATTCTTGCTGTTTGATTTCATTTAAAGTGAAAAATTAGGCAAATTGTCGGAGCGTGAGTTATAGAGCTTATGGGAGCAATTGTTATCAATTGTGTTTCTGTAGTCTTAATGGAAAACTAGTCTGTGGGATCAGTGTGAGAGCACAGGAATGTTCACAGAACGATATGAAAACATTTATGATGACAATATAGCCCAAGGGGATAGGAACAAGGTCATAAGGGGACATGTCAGAGGTTTCAGCCGCACATTTAGGCATTAGTAACAACATTCACTAAACGTTTTAAGATTGCTAAATCCACCAGGATTGCTGGGAACAAGCTATCCCCCTGGGTGTCACAAAGAAATCCACCTCCAGATTCAGAATTCATTGGTTCCTCAGAGTTACTTTCAGTATCAAAAATATCATCAGTTAAATGAAAAGTAGATTGCTACCAGTTAGAATGGTCTAAAACTTGTTTTTCTTTGTTTAGTTTTAATCTATAAATCTTATTGGGAAAAATAACAGGAAATTCACAACACATAGTTAATAATGTACAGCTCAGCCAGGAAGTTCAAGAGAGAGAGAGAGAGAGAGAGAAAGCCCGTGTGAGCTGTGAATCTCCAGAACTTTATACAAATGGCTGCTTTCCCTTAAACTACTGGTTACTTCAATGAACATGCAGGTTTTGAAAATTAAACTAACTGCAAGATGCTAGAGTTTGTACTTAACAAGATAATGTCTCCTTTAATGATCTGTACAATGCCAACCAGCCATTCTGACTCAGAAAAATAATAATTTGAATTTTTGAGTATCAAGCAGTAAATTACTCTAAAAAGGTTTTAAGAGTCTCCAAATTCATTTGTTTCTTTTTTCCTTTTGTTTTGAGACCATGGCATTGCTGGCAGGCTAGCTATGGTTGTCCATCCAGTGTTGTCCTTGAGATGATGGTGAGTTGCCTCATGTACCATCATGTATTGTCTTTCCGCTGACTGGATAGCACGCAACAAAAGCTTATCACTGTACCTCGGTACACATGGCAATAAACTAAACTGAATCTGAACCAATGCTGTCTCTCAGTTGCTGCTGATTCGGGAGTTCCAGAATTTGGATACAACCGTAATGAAGGAATGGCAATGTATTTCCAAGTCGGGAATGGTCAGCCTAGTGTGGCATGGTCCTGGAGAAGTGTGGCTAACTGTTGTTCCCGCTACAACCTGGGCCCAATTGCATATTTAAATTCATGTTGTCTGCTCCGATAGCTTTCATTGGATCCAGGGTTCTCAGCCTTTATTTCTATCACGTTGAGTGAATCAATTTGACAGAATACTAGTTAAGGAATGGATGTAAGGAGAAAGCCATAATAGATTCTCCACTTGCCACTTCTGAGTAAACATGAGTATAAATATTGCTGCGTTGTCATTAGCACTTCGATGCTGGGCTTTATGGGAAGGGCTATGTTTAATGCCTAATCACATCCTGTGATCCTACCCTGAACTATCCTGCTAATAGATCAAATCATTGCAACCTTCGAAGCACAATCATTTATTAACATCTAAAAGGAGGAAGTCTTCCAGACCCAAATTCCCCTTCAAATGTTTGAGATGTCAATTTGGCTTCTCTTCCCACACCCCCATTCCCTCGCCCCCTGGGGAAATGGGTACTTTAAGGACTATAGGTCCTAACACCAGCTTGTTGGAAATGAAAAGTATCGGTACTCCAGAATTGGATTCGTGCTTTAGCTGATATTATTAGAGCATTGGCACCTACGAACCACTTGGAAATCACACTATTGTGTTGCATGTACAATAATCAAAACCAGCTCAATACAATGAATGAATCATCACCTATTCAGACTACTACCTTAGTTACCAGTAATTTCTTGTTGAAGTTTTGTTATGCTCTGCCAGAAGCATTTAGTTTGAGTTAGGGGTTTATGCAGGAATTTGAAAGACAAGTGTCAGTTGTCATATGCACCAAAATAGAATAATGAAATTCTTACTTGCAGCAGAGCAACAGGTTTGTAAACATGGTTATCAATGGATAACATAATAAAGAAACTAAAAGATCCATAAATTAAAAAATCTAATATAGTACAAAGCCCAATGTCTCTTGTATAACCAATACAGTCCGTGGGTTGAATTTTAGTTCGAGTTTGTAGTGTTAAACAGCCTGATAGTTGCTGGGAAGAAGCTGTTCCTGAACTTGGACATTGCGACTTTCAGACTCCTATACCTTCTTCCCAGTGGCAGGAGTGAAACGAGAGCATGAACTGGGGGTGAGGGTTATTGATTCAGGACAGATCTTCAGTCAGATCTCCTGCGTTGTTGACACTCTCTACCACCAACCCATCGATGAATACAGGTTTGTGGATCCTCGGCATTCTTTTCTAAAGTCAACAATCAGCTCTTTGGTCTTACTGACATTGAAAGCAAGATTGTTGTTCTGGCACAATTCAATCAGGCGATTGATCTCTCTCCTATACTCTGACTCATCATTACCCGTAATTTGTCCTGCAATGACGGTACGGTCAGTGAATTTAACATTGGAACTGTGTCCGGATACACAGTCTTATGTATAGAGTGAGTAGAGCAGGGGACTGAGCACACAGCCTTGAGGTGCCCCTGTGCTGAGGTCGAGGAGGAAGTGTTGTTGCCAATTCATATCGATTGTCGAGGATCCAGTTGCAAAGGGATGCGCAGAGACCTAGTTTCCTGAGCTTAGTAACAAGTTTGGAGGGGTTCCTAGTGTTGAACGCCAAGTTGTAGTTGACAAACAACTTTGTGTTTTTATTGCCCATGGTGTAGAGCCAGTGAGGATGCATGCCCCATTGATCTATTGTGGTGGTAGGCAAATTTAATGGGGCCAGGTTCTTGCTAAGGTAGGAGTTGATATGCAGCATAACTAACCTCTCAAAGCACTTTGTCACTACAGATGTTAGTGCCACCGGTTTGTGGTCATTTGTACATGTCACCTTACTCTTTTTGGACACTGGTATCATTGATGCTCTTTTAAAGCAGATGGGGAGCTCAGTAATGAGACTGAAGATGTCCACAAAAGCTCCAACCAATTAGTCTGCACAGGTTTTGATAACACAACCAGGTACACCTTCAGGTCCAGTCACTTTCCAAGGGTTCATCCTCCAGAAGGATCTTCTGACGTTGGCCTCAGGACTGAGATTGCAGTACCATCAGGGGGCTGGGGTGGCCTGAGAAGGCACATTGGTGTTCTCCCTATCACAGCATGTGTAAAATGCATTGAGCTCATCTGGGAGTGATGCTTCGCTATCGCTTGAGCTGCCACTTGGTTTTGCATTGTAGAACGTGATAGCTAGCAAGCCCTGCCACAGCAGCCAAACATCATCCTCCAATTCATAGCGAAAGTCCCTCTTAGCCTTTGATGCCTTTATTGAGGTTGGACGTGAACTTTTAGAGGGTTTTTATTGGCAATTAGTGAGGCACACACGATCCTTAATATTACATGGCAAACGTGCGTAACTATCTAGAACTTTTTTTTTTTTAGATGAATATTCGGATGGCCTGTGCCCTTAATCGTCCTGTTTGGAAATTATCCTGTCTTCAGTCAAAATTAAAATTTTGATCCAAATATGAACGCGTGATTAGAATTCCAGAGATGAAGTAAGAATAACTTATTTTGACATTAAGAATCCATTCAATTATTACAAAATTAAAAAAATAAGAAGCTGTACATAAAATGTATTATGAAAATATGATTGTATACAATTGTACTTCTAATAAAAATAAATTAAAAAAAAAAAAAAAATAAACAAAAAAGAATCCATTCAATTAAATGTCACCTTTAGGGTGCCCGATAAAACTGAAATTGATGAAGTTGAAGAGCAATCTCTTCATTGGCTGGAGTCATAACAACATGAGCATAGGTCATTGAGTTTGGTGATGGCCAGTCATCTCAGCCTTAGCGTAATGCTGCAGGTGGTTTGGGAGCACTGTTTTAATCTGTTCACCATTTGGAAATTTGCAATTAAAATCAGTATGTTCGAATAATTATTCAAAATAATTTATCAAAGCAAAAAATACGTATACTTCATATTCTCCCTGATCGCGATGATTCTATGTAGAATTCTACATCGGCGAGACCAAGCGCAGGCTCTGCGATCGCTTCGCTGAACACCACCGCTCAGTCCGTGTTAACCAACCTGATCGCCTGGTTGCTCAGCACTTTAACTCCCCCTACCATTCCCAATCCAACCTTTCTGTCCTGGGCCTCCTCCATTGCCAGAGTGAAGCACAGCGCAAATTGGAGGAACAGCACCTTATATTTCGCTTGGGTAGTTTGCACCCCAGTGGTATGAACATTGACTTCTCTAAGCCCTTGCTTTCTCCCTCCTTCCTCCCCCTCCAGTTCTCCCATGTCCTACTGTCTCCGCCTACTTCCTTTCCCTTTCCCGCCCCCCCCCCCCGACATCAGTCTGAAGGTCGAGACTGAAGAAGGGTCTCGACCCGAAACGTCGCCTATTCCTTCTCTCCATAGATGCTGCCTCACCCGCTGAATTTCTCCAGCATTTTATGTCTACCTAGAATTCTGGGAGCCGATTTTACATCCTTGGGACAGCTCAGCCTCAAGACCGACTGTGGCTACGTATTTTTGTTCACATTGTTTAAACAAGCAATAAACAAAATAACAAAGAAATCTAGGTGCGCTGACCTAAAGCCTCTTATTTTTAAATTCATAAAAGTTTGCTGGAGCTATTATAGTAATTAATGATAGACACAAAAAGCTGGAGTAACTCAGCGGGACAGGCAGCATCTCTGGAAAGAAGGAATGGGTGACGTTTCAGGTCGAGACCCTTCTTCAGTCTCGACCTGAAACATCACCAATTCCTTCTCTCCAGAGATGCTGCCTGTCCCGCTGAGTAACTCCAGCTTTTTGTGTCTATGTTCGGCTTAAACCAGCATTTGCAGTTCCTTCTTACACATAGTAATTAATGAGACCATTTTTCCAAGATCTATATTACTAAAAGTCTGATCTTGACCACTTCCTGTTGTTCTGTATATTGATTTTAGAAAAAACGCTGCCACTTACGGCTGTGATTTTTGGCCATCTTACTCAGAGTCCCCCTCCGCTGCGGAGGACAAGAAGATTATTCCCATCGATGAAAAATAAAAGACTTATTAGTGTATAAAAAATGTTGAGATTCTCTCTCCTGAAGGCCACGCCCCTTCCAGAGGGACTATAAAACCCAGAAGTGTTGAGTGCCTCAGTCAGTATCTGCAAGATGGGGGAGCGAGAGGGTCACGTCTCTCAATCTGAGCTGTGAATAACACTGAACTCATGTCTACTAAACTGTGAGTGGTTTTACTGACCTGTCAGTGCCCTTAATGTGGTTTGAAAATATAGTTTGGAAATGCTAAAGCTGTGTTGCCTTTGGTTTGGAAATGCTAAAGCTGTGTTGCCTTTGGTTTGGAAATGCTAAAGCTGTGTTGCCTTTGGTTTGGAAATGCTAAAGCTGTGTTGCCTTTGGTTTGGAAATGCTAAAACTGTTGCCTAATTAAAGTTGCCTTGCCTCATTAAAGTTGCCTTGCCTCATTAAAGTTGCCTTGCCTCATTAAAGTTGCCTTGCCTCATTAAAGTTGCCTTGCCTCATTAAAGTTGCCTTGCCAAATTAAAGTTGCCTTGCCGAATTAAAGTTGCCTTGCCTTCTACATAATTAAAAGTCTAATCTTGACCACTTCCTGTTTGCACTTTATATTGATTTGAGAAGAAACGCTACCACGTACGGCTGTGATTTTTGGCCATCTTACTCGGAGTCCCCCTCCGCTCATCAGGTGCCGAGGATTTTTCCCATCGATGAAAGATAAAAGAGTTATTAGTGTTTTAAAAATGTTGAGATTCTTCCTCCTGTCAATCACGCCATGAAGGCCATGCCCCTTCAGGTGGGAGGGGGGAGGGACTATAAAACCCAGAAGTGTGGGCGTGGCTCAGTCTCTGCAAGATGGAGGAGTGAGAGGTCACGACTCGTTGTCTTTAGTGGCCTTGCACCCTGCTTGAAATGGTATGAAACTGCACTTGAATTTGGTGGCCGTGCACCCTGCTTGAAGTGGTAAGAAACTGCATTTGAATTTGGTGGCCTTGCACCCTGCTTGAAATGAAATTTCAACGAATAGCCGTGAGTCAACTGCCAGCCCACCAGCCATGAGTGAGCTGCCAGCCAGCACAACAGGCTTGAGTGACTGAGCCGCCAGCCCAAGAATCCGTTTGGCCCACAATGTCCATACTAGCCCTCTGGAAACCGGTCCTTTCAGCCCACAACACCCATACTAGCGCTCCAGAAAGCACCCCCCCCCCCCACTGGCCACCAATATTGGAATTGGTGGAGAGGTAAAATATTGCGTTGAGGACTAACCCTCCCGTGTGTTGCCGGGACCCAACGGGTCCCACGTAGTCTAGTAAAATTATAAAGCTGCATCTATTAAAATTAATATTATCTACATAAATATTTGATGCAAACCTGTCTTCATTGAGCTGCTTTAAGTTTTTTTTAAAAAGCTCTAAACTGTGCCCTGTTTAGCAGGTTTCAGTGTTATGTTCACATACAACCCATTAGATCTGAACAGGTCTTTCACAGCATCCACCAGTGTGTAAAGGATTTCCACATGCTTTTACTCAGAAATTTAAGTTTAACTATGTGACACTATTTTGCCACTTCTCATTAATCCATTTCACTCTTTTTAAACTTTTTCGAAAATCTGATGATTCCCAGCGTTCATCATTTTTTTTTCAATTTTTATCTATTTATCTTGGAAACTTGCTTAGCATACACCCAAAAGATTTTCCTTAATAATACAAAATATCTCTGCAGTCATAATACATATTTGGTACTTTTTTGTAATATTTATATCTCATAAAGACGAAGTACATCTTTGTTTCACTATGGCTCTCTAGCGAAGGAAATATGTCCGCCTGTATGTGACTCTAGATATGGGACACTGAGCAACCAATCTAATCAGTTCAAGGAAACTAGGGATGGAAAATAAATGCTGAACCCAGTTACGCCTACATCCCATGAATGTTTTTTTTTTAAATTAAATGCCAAATGTCACAGGCATGTGTGTGAAAATCTATGTAACCTGGATATACTTTTTTATAAAGCTTCTTGTGTATTTTCTGGAAGATCTATTTAATTGTCTGAGGATATCTACTGCCCTGGATAATTGATTCAGTTACCTTTTTGAACAATTTGTTTTGCTGTAAACCACGTATAATAAAAGTCCATTAGTATTCAGTCATGTTTGTTAACTTTTAATGATGAGAAGAAGGGTCTCGACCGAAACGTCACCCATTCTTTCTATCCAGAGATACTGCCTGTCCCGCTGAGTTACTACAGCATTTTACGTCTATCTTCATACAACATAGAAACATAGAAAATAGGTGCAGGAGGAGGCCATTTGGCCCTTCGAGCCAACACCGCCATTCATTGTGATCATGGCTGATCCTTCCCAATCAATACCCGTGCCTGCCTTCTACACATATCCCTTGATTCCACCAGCCCCTAGAGCTCTATCTAACTCTCTCTTAAATCCATCCAGTGATTTGGCCTCCACTGCCCTCTGTGGCAGGGAATTCCACAAATTCACAACTCTCTGGGTGAAAACGTTTTTTCTCACCTCAGTCTTAAATGGCCTCCCCTTTATTCTGACTGTGGCTCCCTGGTTATGGACTCGCCCAACATTGGGAACATTTTTCTTGCATCTAGCTTGTCCAGTCCTTTTATAATTTTATATGTTTCTATAAGATATCCCCTCATCCTTCTAAACTCCAGTGAATACAAGTCTAGTCTTTTCAATCTTTCCTCATATGACAGTCCCGCCATCCCAGGGACCAATCTCGTGAACCTACGCTGCACGGCCTCAATCACAAGGATGTCCTTCCTCAAATTAGGAGACCAAAACTGTACGCAATACTCCAGATGTGGTCTTACCAGAGCCCTATACAACTGCAGAAGAACCTCTTTACTCCACACTGAAATCCTCTTGTTATGAAGGCCAACATTCCATTAGCTTTCTTCACCGCCTGCTGTACCTGCACGCCAACTTTCAGTGACCGGTGTACTAGGACGCCCAGGTCTCGTTGTACCTCCCCCAAACCTAACCTAACCCCATTGAGATAATAATCTGCCCCCTTGTTTTTGCCACCAAAGTGGATAACACTAGTGAGTAGCATCTCTTTTAAGTGGAAAATAATGGTCTAGTGCCAAATTGAACATAGCTATATCAGACATTTGATTAAACCAATCCAGAAAATTTGAGGTGTTCTGCAGTCTCAGGATTTCTTGACCATGCTCGGTACTTGCACCAAAGGTCCTGGAAGTAATAAAAACACTAGATTCTCATTGAGAATGTCACTGCTTATGGGCGTGTTCCACTTAGGCAACTTTTTAGGCGACTGCAGGAGACTATGCAGTCGCCTGATGGTCGCCACATGTTCGCGGGTGGTTGCCTTCATTGCCGTGAAGAATTCCCGCGTTCTGGGAACTGGTCGCGGCCTCATTATGGTTGCGGTGAATTTTCAACATGTTGAAAAATTAGCGGCGACTAGAATGAAGCCGCCATGGAGAGTAGTGAAAATTCTCGAGCCGTAGGTTGGTCGGCAGGAGGTCCTAGTGGGTTGCCAAGAGGTCGAAGGTTCTCGTAGGTTTGAACCGGTGCTGACCGATGAATTTCATTGGCTCATTGGGGAAAAAAAGGTAAGCAGCAGTTTTCAAAACCAAGGATAACCGACCGGTAATGTTAAATCTCTGCCGAGTTTCACAGCCGTGTATCTCTGTGCTTCTTAAAAGGTGTCTCCACTCCTTCTGCCCCCTTCTCCCCCTCTCCCCCCCTCTTTGAAAGGACTTACCATACACTGTGCTCTAGCCGTCTTTTTACAGCGCCAATCTTCCTGTTCATCAAGGTGTGTGTCTGTATCACCTTGGCTTTGCACCATGTGAATTTTTTAGACAGGGCAAGCGGGGGTAGCGCTGTCTAAAAAATTCACATGGGCTGATGAAGGAAGAGATGTGTTTGTGTGTCTGTGTGTGTGTGTGATCCACTCTGGCAGTCGCCGTTCCAGTTGCCAATTTTTCAGGCGACTGCTGGCAACTTAACAGTCGCCGGCAGTCCGCTGAAAAATCGCCTAAGTGGGACAGGCCATTACATTCTCCAGTGTATAGGAGACGTCCAATTGTTGGTGCATCTTGGGGAAAGTCAGTGTTCTCTGTCACCTCAGTGGCAGAAAAGCTGCTCTGTGAATCACAGTGTGGTTTGTGTCTATCCAGAAAATATAATTAAGTTTTCATACAGTGAAGATACATCCAAGAAAAATGCAGGAAAAAGCACTAGCCACTATATTTGTCCTTTTTTAACCTCACTAAAGTCTTTGAATCCATTAATCAGGAAAGACTGTAAAATCCTTCTCAATTTTTGCTGCCCACAAAATTCATCTCAGCTTTACATCTGTTTTTTGATGGTGCGTAAGCCACAATTTTAACCAGTGGATCTACAGACGGACACATTTCATTGAAGACCAGTGACAGACAAGGCAACTGCATTGCCCAACACTTCATTCTTTGTTACCACACCTTGCCTCCAAAGGTAGCGCTAATCTTCAGTACCACTGGGGTAATATTCAATGTGGAGTGACTACACTCTAAACAATTGGGCCCAACCTGTTTCTGATTTCCAACATGCACATTTCCTTGATTTTCATTCACCTGAAACTCAGTTGCGGTACATGCAGGCTCAGAAGTCGAGCTATGGGCGGCACGGTGGCACAGCGGTAAAGTTGCTGCCTTGCAGCGATAGCGGCGCCGGAGACCCGGGTTCGATCCCGACTACGGGTGCTGTCTGTACGGAGTTTGTACGTTCTCCCCGTGACCTGTGGGTTTTCTCAGAGATCTTCGGTTTCCTCCCACACTCCAAAGACGTACAGGTTTGTAGGTTAATTGGCTTGGTAAATGTTAAAAAAAAAATGTTTTTAATGTCCCTAGTGGGTGTAGGATGGTCTTAATGTGCAGGGATCGCTGGTCAGCACGGATCCGGTGGGCCGAAGGGCCTGTTTCCGTGCTGTATCACTAAAACTAAAAACTACAGGTCATTATTGATTTGTTCACTGAAGCATTCAGAAGCATGGACGTTATATTCAACGTCCGTAAGACGAAGATCCTCTACCAACCTGCTGATACTGCACCAAAGTAACAATAAAGGCTCACAGCAGGACACTGGAAAATATGCTCAAGATTCGAGCATCTGCATTTTCTTGAGTCACCTGAATTTTTTTTTTGCCACCACTCAGCAAGGACACATAACGCTATGAAATTCATCAGTGCTTTTGAGACACCAATGTGGCCTTTGGTTGGTGGGGAAAATGACATTTGAGGATTAAGACTTAAGATCTGGCACAAAACTCACAATGAAGTTGGCACAAAACTCACAATATTTGTTGCTGAGACCTGAACTATTTAGAGCAGGCACCTTATGGCACTGGGAATGGGAGTCGGGAAATTCCTCCAAATTCACCAACTTGGCTACGATCAAAAGGGATTTGGGAATGTGCCCAAAGTCTCCTTGGAAAAAATATCTTTGCCATCTGGGAATGTCCACCCCATAATTTTCGAAGTGCAGAAACATGATTCAGAATGGTATTCTGTACCTCAAAGAGCACACAGAAGTCTGCATCAGCAGCGAAAGGAATATATCAAACTAACTAACCCCGCTCCCACCCCAGGCACTTTCTGCTATATCTTTGAGAATTTCAGCAGTTCCCATATTGCCTCAAGAACCACCCCAGAACCCACAAAACTGGAGTGGATGCAAAGTCAACCTCAATGCCAATGAACTGTCTAAGTAGGAGAAAGCAGTAATTTAAAATGTATTCAAAAGTAAAATACTGCGGAAGTTAGAAATCAGAAGTAAAATTTGAAAAAAGGTCTCCTGTCTAAATGTTTTTTTTTTAATCCACATTTGCTATCTGGCCTGCTGTTATTAAAAAATGATTTGATCTTTACAGTTTGGCAGGCAATTTGGCTGACAGTCCATAATTTCGTAAGACCTATCTAATTTATACAATAATTTACTTACTATAGGTAATTTGAATGAAGTGATATCAGAAATGTGTTAACCTAAGTGTCTACTGTTGTTTACTGATTTTCTTTATTTTCTTGTGTTAATCTTCTTGGAAAAATAGTTTCGTATTTAAGTTTTAACAGTAACTGAAAACTATTTTGGGCATTTCAGCAAGCATACATTTTACTGAAGCTGGGGTTTCGATTATCACAAAAAGGGTTGACCATGGTCTTCAGGACTATCAAACCATGTCTGTAACTGGGGTGGCGCAGTGGTAGAGATGCTGCCATACAGCACTAGAGACCCAGGTTCGATCCTGACCACGGGTGCTGTCTGTACTGAGTTTATACATTCCAGTTTCCTCCTATGTAGAAAAAAAGACATGTAGGTTAATTGACTTCTGTAAATTGTCCCTAGTGTGTAGGATAGAACTAGTACATGAGTGATCATTGGTCGGCGCAGATTCGGTGGGCCGAAAGGCCTGTTTCTAAGTTGTATCTCTAAACTAAACCAGTAACTTTAAAAAATACCTAATCCTTTATCAAACTATCTGGAAAAGTTGAAGCCTATTTATTTTCAAAGAAGAAAGAATCCATTGGCCGTGTGCAACAATTGAGACAATAGACAATAGACAATAGGTGCAGGAGCAGGCCATTTGGCCCTTCGAGCCATTCAATATAATCATGGCTGATCATCCCCAATCTGTACCCCGTTCCTGCCTTCTCCCCATATCCCCTGACTCCGCTATTTTTAAGAGCCCTATCTATCTCTCTCTTGAAAGCATCCAGAGAACCTGCCTCCACCACCCTCTGAGGCAGAGAATTCCACAGACTCACCACTCTCTGTGAGAAAAAGTGTTTCCTCGTCTCCGTTCTAAATGGCTTATTCCTTATTCTTAAACTGTGGCCCCTGGTTCTGGACTCCCCCAGCATCGGGAACATGTTTCCTGCCTCAGAGTTTAGCTGATATTCAAATGTTGATTCTCTGCCTAAATGGACAATAGGTGCCAGTAGTAAAACTTATTCTCTCATCTCAAATGGGCCCAGATTTTGAATGAGCAACTCCAGTACAACATTGACCACAGAACGCTCCACGTTGAGTAGCTATAGTTTAGTCTCAACAAGTTTTAAAGAAGTATTGTTCTCAGTTTATGTTTGTAGGCGCCGTTCCAAAAATAGACAAATTACTAACAGATGCACCATTAATGGCAATGATTTGTGATAGGATAGAAGTAGACAGTATGTCTACACTGGCAGGTTATTTGCTTCAGTGGATTTTGTGTCTTTTTGTCTATGTAACTTACGATTCTAAAGATACGGAAGCACAACGTTTGGACAAATGCCAAGATAATTATGTAGACTTTTAAATTCAGTTTTGCAACCCAGGAGAGGTAACAACCGCGGACTAATAGTTCCTTACTCTGCTCTGCTGTCACAGACCTCCCAGGTCCAGGCGCAAGAATATATCAGCAAGTTGCCTGCTCGCCCTTATGGTCAGAGATTGCCAAGGTCGCAGAAATTCTGATCTAAGGAAAAGATATAGGATTTCCTGTAATTGATACTTCCACAGGCTTTATGAAGCATCTGGGAACCAAGTAACTGCCATGAAAAGGTTTGACAGAAATAACAATGATGTTCATTTGCTCAATTTATTGAATAGCCCAAAGCCACCATGTAGCCATTTAATAATTGTGTGATGGAGATTAAGCTTTGGAATCTTTGTAAAGATTTTTATTCAGACCTAATGTTGTGTAGATATTATATCTGTGGTGCTTATTATATTTTTTAAGGTTCCTGGCAAATTTGTATCTGCCTTTCCGTGAAGCGTATAATGTGATCTGAGGGAACTTATCCATTAATAGTAAAAGATAAATAAATTGTTTTTAAAAGTATTGCTTCATTGAAAATAATATTGTATGTATGCAATGCACCTTGGATTACTGATATAGGCAAATTGGCTATGATCTTATTGACTGGCAGAGCAAGCTCGTGGTTGAAAAGCCTTGTGCTCCTTATTCATATGTTAGAGAAATGCAAGAGGATTAGAAATTTGATAACATTGTACTCAATATTACACCAAAAAATGAAAGAGGGGAAACTTTGCATTTTATCAATGTAACTTTAACACTTTGGATGTTATGATAAACCATTATTAAAACAAACTTTATTTGTTCTTTCTATTCTTGATTATTGAATGACTTTCCAAGTAAAGACATGATTTGGAATATTTTAAAGTCTAACAAAGTAATTAAAAAATATGTGTCTTTTTACAATACTGGAGAGTTTTTGACGAACAAGATTAGTATTCATTTTTTTACACCAATACGCTGTTCTTAACAAAAATCTACCCATCATGTGAAACCTTATAAATAGCAGATATAAATTAGATAACTTCAAGACCGAAAGTCAAAAACATTTTTTCATAACAGACTAATCTTCATCGTTTTCCCACCATTTTGGACACCAAAAGTGTGACATTAGAAACTCTGCTACATTTAGTCATGAATATTTAATTCATAAATAAACTTCATATGGCCCCTCATATATATACGTTTTGATAATGATCTAGGGAAATATCTTCATCAATACCAGGAGAAAAATACAGTAACATAAAGGTAATACAGTACAGTAAAGATCCCGTAACAGTCGTTGTGCTTGGTGTCCATTGTCACAACAACCGTTATCGGGGTCGGTATGTCCATAAGTTAAACCACGGAGGCTTCAAACTTCTAATGCTTTTCAAACACCCAATGAGGTATCCTATGGTAGTAGTGATCTTTGGGTGAGTTAATTATTTTTTCTTATTTTCCAATTTAATATATCAAAAACATCATGGTGTCAAAAACGCAACGACCGTTTACGATATATTTTCAGACGTCGAGTTGATTGCATTAGTCGAAACAGGGCGGACCACGTGAAGGTTGCAATCTTCCACCCCTGCAATATTGTAAAAAGACACATATAGTCATTCTTGCAATGGAGTGGCAGGGAGCTTCAAACTAGCAGGTCCCCATAATATAACAGTGAGATAAAAAGTAAATATTGGTTAAGTCATCAAAATTGTATATATCTTAAAAACATAGAAGCATAGAAAATGTGTGCAGGAGTAGGCCATTCGGCCCTTCGAGCCAGCACCACCATTCAATATGATTATGGCTGATCATCCAGAATTGGTACCCTGTTCCTGCATGCTCCCCATATCCCTTAATTCTGTTACCCCTAAGAGCTATATCTAACTCTCCCTTAAATGCATCCAGTGAATTGGCCTCTACTGCCTTCTGTGGCAGAGAATTCTACAGATTCACAACTCTGGCTGAAAAAGTTTTTCCTCATCTCAGTCCTAAATGGCCTACCCCTTATTCTTAAGCTGTGACCCATGGTTCTGGACCATCTTTACCAAAGAGAACTCGCAGTACTTTTTTTCAACAGCAAATCTGGCAATGCAGCACCTGCTCAGTACTGTATTGAGTATTTTATAGTGGAATTTGAATGGAACCTCTACTTCCTTGGAAAATTGAGAGGATTCGATATTGCAACAAATATTCTCTTGTAATTCTATAGGTACATTGACTGGTTGCATCACGGCCTGGTTCGGCAACTCAAATGCCCAGGAACGAAGAAGATTGCAAAAAAATGGTGAGCACTGCCCAGTCCAGCATAGGTACTGACCTCCCCATCATTGAAGGGATCTCCAGGAGTCACTGCCTCAAAAGGGCAGCTGGCATCATCGGAGGCCCACACTTCCCTGGCCATGCTCTTATTCCACTTCTGTAATCAGGAAGAAGGTATAGGAGCCTGAAAACTGTAATGTCCAGATTCAAGAGCAGCTTTCCAACACCATCTGGCTATTAAACACTACAACCTCCAAATAAGCTCTGAAATACATAGACTTGGGGGAATTGTTTTTTTCTTTGCCCTATTTTTTCTTTTTAATCTATTATGCTAAAACTCTCATCGTGTGTGTGTGCGCCTGTCTATGATCTCTGATTTGGTGATGTCAAATTACGCCAAAACGGTACGCGATAGCACTACAAATTTTGGACCACTTTACTCACAATTGTCATGTGGTGGTTTGTATCAAGTTTCATTCAGATTGATGTTATATTTCACAAGTTATTCACATTTTTTAATTTACAAAACCCCAATTTGAGAAAAAAATTATTCCCTCTGCACTGGCATTTACAGCTATGATGTCACAATGGGATTGTAGCCCTGCTCGCTACAATGTTGCTATGCCAGGACACTGAGTCCTGCCAGCCCCAGCAAGTGCAATTGCAAGCTAAAATTTTTTGCTACAAAAGCTACAATCCCTTTTTTATATTCCTGGCAGCAAGGATTTAAAAAAAAGATTAATGAGGGAGGGTGGATAATGGGAAATGCGCAGTTGGGGGCTATGGGTGAGTGCTGGAATATTGCGTTCGGGGAACAGCTTGCATTGGGGGAACGGGTGGAATATTGTGTTGGGAAACGGGTTGCGTTGGGGAACCAGGCCTCTCTCTCGTGTAACAGGGACCCAACGGGTCTCACTTGGTCTAGTATATGCTAAACATTTTCTTGTTTTTTATTGTGGTGTTTACGAAGTGCTATCTTTATCTATCTGTTGTGCTGCTGCATATAAGAATTTCATTGTTCCATTTTGGGACATCATGACCATAAAACACTCTTGACTCTCTTGACTCCTGAACCCAAACATTCTAATTCCGTCGTGAATGTGCCAACAGAGTCACAACTGATTCAATTAACAATGGAAGAGAGCTAGTGTGATTTGTTAAAGGCAACAAATGTTTGACGAGTTCATTTGAATTCTTGATAAATTAACAAAGAAAATTTACATGTATGTTTATAGGTTAATTGGCTTTTGTAAATTGCCCCCGGTGTGTAAAGAGTGATGTGAAATTGGGATAACATAGAACTAGTGATGGTCGGCATGGAAAGTGGGCCGAAATGCCTGTTTCCATGCTGTACCTCTAAACTAAAACTAAACTAAACATTAATGGCGGTGTGCTTGTTTTTACATGGTTAAAAATTCTTCAGTTCCAGCAAAGTCATTAAACTGTATTGTTTGCGAAGGGAATGTTAGTCGATTTTATGTGCGATTCCCAAGCAGCAAAATTTTGCAGCAAATGTGGGAAAAGGATGGTAAGGAGGCTTTGCACCAATGTTGTCAGAGGGCTGGATGAGAGGGATGCGTGAATGGAGTTTGGAGGATGGAGGTGTTACTCATTTAATTATATATGCTTTCTTTCAATGGCATTTTATGAAAATATCTATGTCAGTCCCCATTCCTCACGTAGTTGTATCTGTCTCTACCACTACCTCTGGCGGTTTATTCAGTGTAAGCAACACTTTCTATATTTTTAAAAAGTCTGTCAGGTCTCCTTTAAATGTCTTCCTTTTCACCTGAAAACTATGTCCTTCAGTTTGGGACTCCCCACTCAAGGAGAAAGACTCTGAATGGTATAATCTATGCCCCTTATAATTTTATAAACCTCAGATGGGTCTCCCCTCAGCCTTCTACTTTCCATTGAGAATAAATTTTATCCAATCCCTCTTTAACTAAAGCCCTCCATTCTGGTCAACGTCCTGGTGAATCTCTTCTGCACTCTTTCTAATGCTACCCCATCCTTCCTGTACTGTGGCAATCAAAACTATACACTATACTCCAAGCATGGGCTACCTAATGTTTTATGCAGCTGCAATGTGATAACCCAACTCTTATATTCAGTGCCTCAGCCTGAGAAGGCAAGCATGCCGAATGCCTTCTTCACTACCTTATCCACCTGTCACAATTTTCAGGGAGTAATGAACTTACATCCCAAGATCACTCTGTACATAAATACTCCTGAGGTTTGCACTGCTTCCATCAATTTTCTTAGGTACCTCCTATCATTTAAATGTAGCCTTTCTTTTTGTTTAAAATTGCATACATTTTAGACAAAAACTAAAATCTCAAGAAGCACTCAGCAGTCAGAAATAGCTTCAGTAGATTGAAGTAGAACTAATGTTTCAGGCTTATTACTCTTTATCAGAAACAGAAAAACACCAAGAACAGTGAGGGAGGGGGAAGGGGTGCATCACGACATTTATACGTAAAGAACAAAATCAAGTTGTCAAATTTTCAGTAGACAGCAAGAGACTGACATGATAGTAAAGTGACAAATGGAGGCATACTGAGGTAAATCAGAAAAATAAAAGTTATCCAATGAACCAGTGGAATCACCAGGAATTGTTCGATGGTCACTAGAGCCTTTGGGCTAATAACATTATTTGATGTAGTCTTGTTTTACAAGGTAAACATCATAACAAATGGAACATATTGGGTAACTCAACACTTTATGGGAGGAAACGTCCGAGAACAAATGCAAAAAGTAAGTTGCGAATTCCCCTCTCAAACTAAATATTCAGCAATAATCCTGACTGAATCATAGAGCTAAACAGTGCAGAAACAAGCCGACCCACCTTATCCATGCGACCAAGTTGGCGTACTAGGCTAGTCCCATTTGCCTGTATTTGGCCCACAATCTCTTGTGAAGGATTTATTTTCAAACCAGGTTGTCAGTAGCAGGAAGAACTTTTACCTTCACTGTCAAGAAACTCCAAAACACACTTAGACACACCAGCAACAAAATTATCCAAATTCCACTCACAACTCTATCTCTGAAAATGTGGAGCTCTGGAATGCATCAAAAATGTTTTTTTCAATTTGCCGGTTTTTTTGTCCAATGAAACATTTTCCCAGAACATAATCTACTTTGGAAATCGTAGAATACTAGTATACCGTATTTGATAATTTGATAATACCGTAAAAGAAAATTGCAATATTTCTAACCAGGGAAGACCTTCTGGAGGAGCTGCACTATTAGAGTCCAACAGTATGGAAACAGGTCCGTCGGCCTAACTCGTCCATGCTAACCAAGATGCCCCATCTAAGCTAGTTCCTTTTACCCATGTTTGGCACATATGCTTCTGAACCTTTCCTATCCATGTACCTGTCCAAATATCTGTTAAATGCTGTTATAGCATCTGCCTCAACCAGCTCGACTGGCAGCTCGTTCCATGTATCCACCATCCTCCGCGTGAAAAGTTGCTCCATGGTTTGCCCTTCTCATCTTAAATTTGTGTCCTCTGGTTTTGGAAGCCCCTACATTGTATAAAAGAATGTGCATTCACCTTATCTATTCTTCTCATGATTATGCACCTCTGTAAGATCACTTCTCAGCCTTTTCTCAGCAATAAAGAGCTAGCTTGCCCAACCTCTCCCGATAGCTCAGCCCCTCAGGTTCTGGCACCATACTCGTAAATCTTCTCTGCACTCTTTCCAGCTTAATGACATATTTGTATTATGTTGAGTAAATGTCAGCATACTGTGTGATTTTTACATTCTGATTTCTGTGCTGTAATATAAATAAAAACAGTGTTTAAAAAGAGTGATTTATTTTTTATTCTAAAAGTATTTAATTGAATGCAAAGTGCTTTGGAATTGCTAAAGCTGTGATGGATGGCAAAAACATACGCTTTCTTTAAAACAACACTTTCAGTTTTGGCTCAAACTACCTGACTCAGGTTATGGGGAGAAGACGAGAATGGGGTTAAGAGGAAAAGATAAATCAGCCATGATTGAATGGCAGAGTAGACTTGATGGGCCAAATGGTTTAATTCTGCTCCTATCACATGAATTTATAACCTGGTTTGCAAATGTATCAATCCTGAGTTTAACAGTGTGGGCCTGTGAAACATGTCTTTAAAATGTTAACAAATATACAGTAGGTCATAGTTAATGTTTCAAGAGAATAAACGTTAATCATGATCATTCATCACTTTACGAATCTGGCTCTCCGTCTTTGTGTTTCCTCTCTCTCATTGTTCTCTGCTACCATTGCCTCCAGCCATAGAAGCCACCAAACAGACTGAATATATCATGCATTTTTTGCTATATTTTTCAGATTTCCATCATCTGAAGTATTGTAGACACGAGGAATTGCAGATGCTAATTTACCAAAAACGACGCACAGTGCTGGAGTAAGTCAGCGGGTCATGCAGCATCTCTGAAGAACTTGGATAGGCAACGTTTCGGTTTGGAATCCTTCTGAAGATTGGAGAAGGATCCCGTCCCAAACCATGGACCAGCCTTGTTTTTCAGAGATGCTACTCCAACACTTTGTGTCTTTTATTATTTGAAGCATTGTGCTTTTTAAAAATAATTTTGACACATATTTCACTGAAATACGTGTACAGAATTGAGGTATTTGCCACAGTATATCTGACTCCTGTTTTTGTAATATTGAATATGTGTGGGCTGAGTTATTTCACAGGATTACATGGATTTGCAGTTGGACACTATCTTAATCAGCAGTCTTGTTAACAACTGTTGGACTTATTTTTACCAAAGATTGTTATGCAAGTCTGCCCATTCAATTTTCTTTAAATAGGAAAATGCTCGTAAACTGAGGACGGCCAGGATCATCGGGCCTTCGTAGAGGCAATAGCGGGGGCTTCATTTGGCCTGACTTTTTTTGGGTGAACTGGGGCTGGGGACTGGACATTGTGCCTTCCCCCACAATGGAAATCATTGTGGGGGGATGATTTTTGTATGTAATTGTTTGTAATTGTATTTGTTAGTCTGTGTTCAAGATGGCGGTCGGAGGGGAGAGTGGACGCTGGCGTTAAATTGCCGCTGCTCTCTCCTCAAATTGTGCTTCTGATTTTCTTTTTTTTGTGTTTTTGGAAGGAATTCTGTCCCTGATTTATGTATTGGTCTTTATAACCTATTTTTTTAAAATTCTGATTATATGTTTTCTATAAATCTCTGTATGGTGTCCTTGAGACCTCGGTATAAGGCGCCTGTAAATAAAATCCATTATTATTATTATTATTATAAATACTTGACAGTGAGTAACTTCATGATCCATCTGCAACATTTGGATTAGCAACATTAAACGTTATAAATTAGTGTAGCAGTAACTCTATGTAGATTTATTACTGCCTTTGCCTTTTCTGCACCTTGCTTATAGAGCTCAGCAATATTAGGACATGGAAGCTCGTATGTTGGCGTTTCTTTTCACTCTGGGTGTAAAGTACAGGACTTACCCAATTCACAAATGCCCAACTTATGTGTGGCCTGAGCGTATGAACAAGTGCTTGGGAGACAGACTGGAAGGATTTGCCGACTGCTGCGGGGCTGGAGACATCTTCTACTGTGTGGGAACTCGATTAACAGCCACATTTCCAGCATGCAAATTGTTCTGGTTACAATGGTTCTCAGGAACAGAACATTGCCAAAACCTGGGGACACCCTGTACTTGTTTTTCAGTGTAGTTTTTGTTTTACCTTTTAATGGTGGAATGTATCCCCTAATCAATGAGGTAAAATTTAACATCAGCAAGAAAGCAGAATAGCTGGTGCTGGTTTGGCCTCCTATTATGTGCCTCCCAAATGTTAAATTCCTGTTTAATTCAGTGGAAAATGAAATCAGGGAGAGGTGAGAATGCTGGAGGTGGAACTGTATAGTGCAGAGAAGGAAAATGAATTACAGGATAAAATTCCAATTGGTTTTCTGCAAGAAATCTAGTGATTTCATGATGTTGTAAACTTCAATCGGATAGCTTGTGATTCTGCTTTTTATCAGTAATAAAGCTGTTCGGTAACTCGAGTTTTGAACAAAGTATCAAATATTTTGTTGCATCCTTTCGCAGTACCTCTTATCATATCAGTGGTCAAAAGTTTACACCCTATTGTGGCTTTTCCAAGGAGTTTCGAGTTGCATCCTTTACAAATGTTAGTTTCTTCTTTCCGTAGGTCTGCATGATATGATCTAAAAGCATTGTGCTGGATGGTGTAATTACACACAAAACTAGACATATCTCCAGATAAGATTTCCACTGGGTTTCTCCGAGGTGTGCCTGATTGCAGACTTATGAATAAGCTCTTATAATTAAAGATTTCTTCTTCAAAACCAGGACACGACAGGACAATTTATAAAATCCATTAATTGTTTTAATTAATTTACTAATTATTTTACTCTAGGTCGATTTTATGATGCATAGTATTTTAAAAATCATTTACAATTATTGCAAGTGTAGTTGCTTGCAGATGGGTGAACAAATTAAGATTTTGGTGGTAATTACATTTTCAGCCTTTCTAACAGAAGCACATCAAGTTTCATCCTTAAATGTGTTTATTGGAAACTAAATATCTGCAGAATATTATTACACCATATTTATACCAGCGCTGTTTGAGTTGTGGCCTATGCGTCACTGTGGTGACTAATACACCTAGTTTCACACCTAAAAGTTTTGCCATCAACTACAAGCCAACGGTTAGAAATAATGTGTGTATCCCTTTGTTATCACCTCTTCCCCAGCCAAAAATGGGCCATAATGGTCTCCACCATTCCATGGTCATCTGTTGTGGCCCTGCTTGGTTCTGGCCATTCCTTAGCTCCAATTCCCTCTGAAGAAGGGACCCGACCCGAAACGTTACCCATCTTTCTTCTCCAGAGATGCTGCCTGACCCGTTGAGTGACTTTGTGCCCATCTTCGGTCAGAAATAAGATGGCTTGCTTGGATGAGATCATCATCCAGGACAACGCAGCCCACTGGATTGATGCCCTATTGATTTTCTCCACTGATATGGCACCATGATTGCAGTGCGTACCTAATACAAAATGCACTGAATAAACTGACGGAGAAACTCAGCAGACCAAGCATCATCTGTGAAGAGAATGGATAGACACTGATTTGGTTCGGGACCCTTCTTCAGACTGTAAAAGAGTTGGAAGAAGGGTCCCAGCCTGAAATGTGATCTGTCCATTCCCTCCACAGATGCTGTCTGACCCACTGAGTTCCTCAAGCAGCTTGTTCTTTGCTCAAGATTCCAACATCTGCAGTTTCTTGTGTCTCCAAAAACTTACAGCTGACTTGCAAAGTAGTAACTTGAAAATTAATGGTCTATAAATAAATAATGTGAAATTATATATTGGGCCGCACGGTGGTGCAGCAGTGGAGTTGTTGCCTTACAGCGCCAGAGACCCGGGTTCAATCCTGACTACAGGTGCTGTCTGTACGGAGTTTGTACGTTCTCCCCCTGACCTGCGTGGGTTTTCTCTGGGATCTCTGGTTTCCTCCCACACTCAAAACATACAGGTTTGTAGGTTGACACAAAATGTAACTCAGTGGGACAGGCAGCATCTCTGGAGAGAAGGAATGAGTGACGTTTGGGTCGAGACCCTTCAGACTGCTGAAATAGTAGGCTGGGGGCATCATTCATTTTAACTAATCAACGCAAAAACATTGCTAATTATTTGAAAGCAACCACTCTTGTTTGGCAGACATCCTATTATTTAATCCCTTGTGAATAAACACTCTTGACAGTGATCAGAGAAACTGAATTCCAGTTATCTATTCCATGCACCTTGCTAGTGATATGTTATTTAAGTCTCGGCACTAGTCTGTTTACTTTTATTGATTTTGTATTTCTGTTCTTCATTTCCCTGGCAGTACTTCAATTAAGGCTACAGCAGAGACGGACAAGAGAACAGCTGGTGGACCAGGGGATCATGCCACGTAAGCAACTTTCTGGAAATAAACATAAAATACAAGCTTTAGAGTAAACAGGCCTTACAAATGTGATTTTATAAGCAGAACAGTGTGATTTCAATATAAACTTCGGAGATTTTGCCCCATTTACCGAAGCAGTAAGTCTTTTAATTTCTTTTAAAGGTTACTCTCATAAGTGTTATTACTAATCGCACTGCAGATAATGGCGGGATATCCTGTTTTTGTTACCCATAATTTTTCCAAACTAGAAAAGATCTGTATTGTATAAAACAAAGAGTGTTTCATAAATTTCTCATTGTTTACATAGCTGGCAAACTTGTAGATACGCAGCCATTTAAGTAGATCTTAATTTATATTTTGTCGTGTTCAAAACTGAAAACTCATGGTGTGTTATTGTGCTTGTTTTTTACATTCATTAATGTAACTAAGAATTCCATTAAACATGAAATATTTTTATAAGATACGTTCCAATTAGGTTATTCTGTTGATGAATGGTGGTATTTTGTTACGTTTGAGAAGAGAACATTTACAGCATCCTGTGATACAACACGTGATAAAGGAAATCAATGCACGTTCATTATGAATACAATATCATGCAAGAAGAGTTCTAAGAAGAAGCGAAGTTACTGGTACAAATGCACAATATTCTAAAAGATTGGATTCCATTCACAGAAAGATTGATTTCTTGCATACTGTATATATAATTTTTGTATTGTTACATTGAGAAGTTTCAGACCTCTTTTCACACTAGAGAAGCTAGGAACTGCAAATGCTGGTAGCTTGAGCAAAACACAAAGTGTTGGAGTAACTCAGCAGATCAGGCAGCATCTGTGGACTTTGAACATATATTAAAAATGTGTTGGGGAACAAAGAGGAGGAAAACTTCCAATTGTCCGAAAAATCTGTGTCTAGCACCAAAGCCTCAAGGATGCCGGATTATAGGATTTTTACATTAATTCTTAAAATGGAAGTTGCTGTTCTAATTGTTGGAACTAAATAGAATGAGGCCAAAACTTTAAAATTCAGACTGAAGGGTCCCAATCCAAACTGTCTCCTATCCATTTCCTCCACAGATCCTGAACTGCTGTTATCCCAGCACTTTGTACTTTTCTCAAGTCGATAGACAACTTTCTATGACTCTCCCTGAATACATCAGAAGTGGAAATGTTGTAGTTATCATTCATTAAGGAGTTGATTTTCCCACTCGTTTCCAACTAGATTGTTGATTTTAATTCTTTCTCGCCATATTGGTGAATAGGAAAGGATCGTGTTGGGGAATCCTGAAAATGAAACTCCCAAACCCACACAACATGGGGCTGCGGCAAAAGGCAAGCTGTTGACCAGTTACTGTGCCCTCCATAATGTTTGGGGCAAAGACCCATCATTTATTTATTTGCCTTTGTACTCCACAATTTGAGATTGTAATAGAAAAAAATCACATGTTGTTAAAGTGCACTGTCAGATTTTAATAAAGGCCATTTTTATACATTTTGGTTTCACCATGTAGAAATTACAGCTGTGTTTATACATAGTCCCCCCATTTCAGGGCACCATAATATTTGGGACACATGGCTTCACGGGTGTTTGTAATTGCTCAGGTGTGTTTAATTGCCTCCTTAATGCAGGTATAAGAGAGCTCTCAGCACCTAGTCTTTCCTCCAGTCTTTCCATCATTTTTGGAAACTTTTATTGCTGTTTATCAACATGAGGACCAAAGTTGTGCCAATGAAAGTCAAAGAAGCTATTATGAGACTGAGAAACAAGAATACAACTGTTTGAGACATCAGCCAAATCTTAGGCTTACCAAAATCAAATGTTTGAAACATCATTAAGAAGAAAGAGAGCACTGGTGAGGTTACTAATCACAAAAGGACTGGCAGGCCTAGGAAGACCTCCACAGCTGATGACAGAAGAATTCTCTCTATAATAAAGAAAAATCCCCAAACATCTGTCCGATAGATCAGAAACAATCTTCAGGAATCAGGTGTGGATTTGTCAATAACCACTGTCCGCAGATGACTTCATGAACAGAAATACAGAGGCTACACTGCAAGATGCAAAACACTGGTTAGCTGCAAAAATAGGATGACCAGGTTACAGTCTGCCAAGAAGTACTTAAAAGAGCAAACACAGTTCTGGAAAAAGGTCTTGTGGACAGATGAGACGAAGATTAACATATTAGAGTGATGGCAAGAGCAAAGTATGGAGGAGAGAAGGAACTGCCCAAGATCCAAAGCAACCACCTCATCGGTGAAACACGGAGGTGGGGGTGTTATGGCGTGGGCATGTATGGCTGCTGAAGGTACTGGCTCACTTATCTTCATTGATGATACAACTGCTGATGGTAGTAGCATAATGAATTCTGAAGTGTATAGACACATCCTATCTGCTCAAGTTCAAACAAATGTCTCAAAACTCATTGGCCGGTGGTTCATTCTACAACAAGACAGTGATCCCAAACATACTGCTAAAGCAACAAAGGAGTTTTTCAAAGCTAAAAATTGGTCAATTCTTGAGTGGCCGTCAATCACCCGATCTGAACCCAATTAAGCATGCCTTTTATATGCTGAAGATAAAACTGAAGGGGACTAGCCCCCAAAACAAGCATAAGCTAAAGATGGCTGCAATACAGGCCTGGCAGAGCATCACCAGAGAAGACACCCAGCCACTGGTGATGTCCATGAATCACGACTTCAAGCAGTCATTGCATGCAAAGGATATGCAACAAAATACTAAACATGACTACTTTCATTTACATGACATTGCTGTGTCCCAAACATTATGATGCCCTGAAATGGGGGGTCTATGTATAAACACTGCTGTAATTTCGACATGATGAACCAAAATGTATAAAAATGTCCTTTATTACAATCTGACAATGTGCACTTTAACCATGTGATTTTTCCTATTACAAACCTCAAATTGTGGAGTACAGGGGCAAATAAATAAATGATGGGTCTTTGTCCCAAACATTATGGAGGGCACAGTACTATAAACACCAGAGAGTTCTTGTCAAGGTGTGAGAGTCCAAGCGCTGCCTGTGGTTTCCTTCTGTTTGAACTGCTTGCCAGACAGGAACGCCTGTGGACTCTGCTAATTAATTGCGTCAGTGGAATTTAATTTCCCTCTAACTGTTATGAAGGAATTCACAATATTTTCATGCTCCCTTGATTCTTAAAACAAATGATTTCATAAGCTATTTCCAATTTCTAAAACAAGCAGATTGCACACTACTTCGGTGTCTCCTCTTCTACAATCTTTGTCAGGGCAATCAACAATCTCCCTGATTCTTTAACAGGAAGTCATTTCATCTCCACCTAATATTTAAACCGTTCCAGGATAAGACCACAATTGCTTTCGCACCTCTCCTCCCACTGATGTTGCCAGTAAAAATCGCGGGTCACTAGCAGTGGCATCCTGCAGATAAATTCCATCTTGACTGATTGTGGGAGTTGGGAATCCAGAGAGTCCTTCATAATTTAAAGCACCTACCTTGTGTTAAAAAACAGTACTTTCACTCCAGGATATAGACACAAAATGCTGGAGTAACTCAGCGGGACAGGCAGCTTCTCTGGATAGAAGGAATGGGTAACATTTCGGGTCTTGTCCCGAAACGTCACCCATTCCTTCTCTCTAGAGATGCTGGCTGTCCCGCTGAGTTACTCCAGTATTTTGTGTCTACAGTGTAACCCAGTGTCTGCAGTTCCTTCCTGCACTTTCTGTCAGTATTTACTCTATTTATTTGTCAGCTTTAAGAACACTTCATTTTCTCAAGATTTTTCTGATACAATGAAGTTTAAGCAGTGACTTTATTCAACCCATGCTACAGTGGCCAGTGATGCTAGGAGCATGGTATTTTAAATGAACCTTTTTATAAAACAAATGAAAATCTTGACCCAAAATGGCTCTCCAGTCCTCTCTCTCCATCTGGATCCCAGATAAGATTAATTATTTTGCAGATTTTCATCCATATCAATAGTCATATTATTTATGATTTAATATTATTATTTATGATTTAAGAACCTAACTTTTGTGAGCAAATACTTGTGAGCATTATTAATATTATTGGCATAGCATTCCATCTCGTACTGAACATGCAGGTTTATTGAATAGAATAGTAAGATTAAACGAGAACTTACCAGTTTGAAGTTTGATCTTTATTTTAATTTTTTATATTTTTTTATTTTATTTTTATTTATTAGAAGTACATTACATTACAACCAATTACATTAGTACTCATCACGTATATCTTATTACAAATAATGTACTCCGTCATTTTTTTACACTAATAAAAAGGAAAGGTTGAGATTAAGAAAAAAGAGAAAGTGAAGGAAAATAGTGAAGGTGAAAAAACGTGCCAACTGGAAAGAACAGAGACCCTGTAGAGAAGAAATTAAGAAGAAAGGATTAAGAGATAGCCCCTAAAGAAGGAAAGAAAAGAGAAAGAGGAAAAAAGAGAAAAACAAATACTTTATTATAAGCATCACGCAAATGGGACATACCAACTCTCCAGCTTTCATCCCCCTTTACCTGACCTCAGGTTTTTTTTTAAAGTACTTTTGCACCCTATACTTGTAATAATTCTATAAATGCAGACAACGTCAGGTGGAAGTGATCTGGTTTACCTGCCAGGAGGAGTCTTATCTCTTCTAGGTGTAATGTTTCGAACATATTTGAAATCCACATGTTTATAGTTGGTATTGGAGCGTTTTTCCAGAATTTTAGGACTCACTTTTTTCCAGTTATTAACCCATAGTCTATTAATTTCTTTTGAAACACATTTAGTTCTGGACTATCTTCCGTTATTCCGAAGATAATCCATTCTGCTTTAGGTATCAGTTTTATTTTAAATAATTTTATAAAGATTTCAAAAATTTCAATCCAAAATTTTTGAATTTTTGTACAGAAAACAAATGAATGCGCTATAGTAGCTTCTTGAGATTGACATTTATCACAAATGGATGATACATTAGGGAAAATGTTATTAATTTTAGTTTTGGAATAATATAATCTATGTAAAATTTTAAATTGTATTAAAGTGTGTCTTACATTAATCGAACATTTATGCACGTTTAGTAAATGTTCATTCCACCTTTCCTTTGAGATTTTAATAGCTAGTTCTTGTTCCCAGTCTCTTTATTTTATGAGGAGTAACGTTGGTGATTACGTGAAGAACCCCGTCCAGTCCGCATGCGCGTCAATCTTCGAAGCAGCGGTATGAAATCACAGATAACAGAAGATCGAAGTAACATAGTAAGATCAGCAACTTGAGAACTACCAGATGACATTTGTGAGAGAGGGTTGGGAGTGGCGGGCACGTAATCACCAACGTTACTCCTCATAAAATAAAGATCAAACTTCAAACTGGTAAGTTCTCGTTTAATCTTGCAATTTTACTTCGGAGTCACGTGAGTGATTCCGTGAAGAATTCAAAGCTCTGTGATTTCATGCCGTAGATTCAAATCCGGCGTCACACTGCATTGATTGACTCGGAATGAGTGAATAAAAATGCATTAAGCATGACATTGATTTCAACGTATTCACGACTTATCTTAATAATGCAATCAATAGCAACCCCTCTATCCCAGGGGAAACTATGAAACCTGAACTCAAACAGAAATGGACAAATAGCCCCTGGTCGGCAATCGATTTTATGGTAGAATTTTGCAAACAGACAATCCACTTGACCATCCCGCGGCCACGACGATATGATCGTTGGGGATGTCCATTACCCTGCCTGCTCACGCCGATGCTGCCCTGGTGGAAAGGGATCTAAAACTGTCAGTGTAAATACCCGCATAATCCAGAACCAATGCTAATTCCACACCTCTTAGTTTCTGGTGGCATTGATATATAACTAGTGTGCCCTTCCCATGGATGTGAATCCATGGGGTATGCCAAAATATGATCTTAAACCCTTCTCACCCCTGGTCTGCTCTGCTTCAGTAGATGAGATATATGAAACATAATGGCATCTCCAGCCTCTTCCATCCTGTCTAGCCGTAACTTTTGCACTGTCTGCACTCATTGTGTTGACACTCGTGCCATGACTAAGGATGTAGCTGAAACCACCTGGTGAAGCATTGTTAACACAACGTCAACCCATACTGCGTGTGCTTGTCCTGGGAGAACTTGTGTTGAAGATTTAGTTTACACACTCGATATCCAGGGTGACACCTGTCAGAGTGGACCCCGTTTGTTGCAGCTAACATGAGAGGAAAGGTATGTTGGGTACAAAAATTGGCCCTAAACTCAATTGTATTACCCATTTACGAATGAACTCTAAGACATCAATAATCTGTACCGTATTACATGTAATATTATCATGAAATAAAAACGCTTCACATCTCCTGAAAGGAAATGTCCTAATTTTCCGGTGCTATCTCCGCACTCCGGAGTAAACATATCCATGAGTCGGTGTGACAGTCCAAGCCATAAAGCAATCCATTCAGAATCTACGCCATAATTGATGTCATCCTGCAAAACTGGTTTCCCAAGCCACAGGCTGAATCGGCAGAAGGTTATGTCTAAAATAAGCGTACAAAGTTGTATTATCATTCCTGACAAACCCCGGGAATGAGAGTTACATAGACCAATCAGACAGTAGAAATCTCTACAGCAGGATCTTGACTTTATATGAAGACCTTCCTGACGAGGCAAAATGGAGAAAGACATAAAATCATTCCTACTCTTTGTAGCTAGAATGTGACTTCCACCATTGTTACGCGGTATATTTGCAACCAGTGAATAAACATGAAGGAACATAACGATATTCGGTGTTTCCTTGCTCCAGAATTTCATAAATACTGTATGGTCCAACACCCCTTCTGCGTTGACATTGATCTGAACTTGATAATACACCAATAGCAAACGACATAGGTAAACTCCGACATGATACCTGACTTGATTGCCATGTGACTAACATATGCCACCACCATAGCGTATCAACTTAGAGCTGAGAATGTAGCGAGTGTAGCTATTTTATACCTATGACCGAAGACGTGGCAATTCATGGAAACCTCCTGCACCTCCAACTCAAGATGACATTAGCAATGCTGAATACTGTTCATGTACCATAGTGACTTCCATGGAGGTAAATAACGAGACCTACTTACCAGCGTCTCTAACTCCAGATCTCTTACCTTTGCTGGAGTTCCAATTAAATTTCATTCGCAGACTCTGCCCATGTTGTCATTTCCATTAGATCGCTGATGCTGCTGGCCAACTTCTCTTGTAGTGGCTAGTCCATCTCCGACTGAGCAGCAATTTTAGAGGCAACGCCCACTGCTTTCCCTCATGCGATCGTCGTGCCTTATGCATTCAGCATGGGATCCCGGCACATAGCCATGTTCGGATTCCTGTTTGGAGTTGATCCATACTAACTTTAGACACTCTTTTAGAGTGGGAGTAATCGCAGCTGAAGCAGGTATCACCATCCATCTCCTCCATTTGCTTCTACATGCCTATGTACCAAGCATGTTGTTCGACACCATTCCCCACAATCTTATCATATATGTGTGTGGCTCCATTTTCATCCGCTATACATCCGCGTGGGAGGACTTATGCAACCTGCAACAGGAGCTACCCCAGGCCTGTGCATGTATTTTAGCACCATCTCGACCACTACGGAGAACCGAGTGGGAGGAATGGCAACCCTGCAAACAGGTGTTGCTTCAGGCCCATGTGCATACTCCTGTAGCACTCTCTCGACCACCCCGCCATTTGAGTGGGAGGAATTTTGGCAACCCTTTACTAGGTGTTGCTGCCTGACATGCCTTAAGATGGAGTGTTGTTGGATTGCGACGAGTCGCAATCTTGTCTGACATTGATACCCCAGGCTTGGCACTCACTCTGAGTTGGGGTTGTCAGGTCGCTGCCTACAGCAGCCGCCAGGACTAGCCGTGCAAATCGATGTTCTGTTGATATCCTCCTTCCCCAAACAGGCTGCACGTGCTAGCGACTCCAAGTCGTGCTCTTTCCCAATGCCAACGCCTCTGGCCCCGTACATCAGACATAGTGGGAGATGCTGGAACAAAACTTAACAGTTATTTGTCATAGGCAAAGACATTTATGTGAATGTAGACGCCCTTCCCAGTTAAATCTGGGATTTATTTACTTTTAATATGAATAATCCGGCGTCTTGGGGAAGAAAACGTGCACAGTCCCTTTAATGAGCAGAATTACTATGACGCCACCTGGTGTAACTCCCACAGGTGACTGATAATACAGCTCAACAAGGCTTCCCATTTCCTAAATTGAATAAATGATAATCATCTGTCTCGGTATGATAGTCACAACGTGACCTAGTGGCAACTATAATGTCTACCCTTTTGAACGCTTCCCAAATTTGCGTGTCATCTTTGCACAGGGCTACTCTAGCCTTCTGTGTATCGTTCCAATTTTAGTATATGTGCTGCGAAAGCGAGCACTGCATGACCGTACTAAAAACGAATACACTGGACCCGGTCCTCACAACCCATGCTACAGGAAACCCAGACTCACGTACCTGCATAGATACCGGTGGTCTTGAGGCGAGCCCAAAGGCCCCTGAAGTAGGTTGCATTCCCGTCCTTAATTTGGAGGGCAGCACTGCCGGGATGCGTGAATTGTAAATTCTCCTTGAAGGCCAGCTTGGACCGAGACCCGAAACGTCCACAGAATTAGCAGAAAATGCTACTGCCATAGAAACAAGGGTGATAAACCACTAGTCTCACTTCCTGGGTTGGGGTTGGGGTCAGCCACACACTGACCCCTTGTACTCCTCTCCACTGAGGGAATTGGTAAGCAGCCCTGAAAACACAGGTGCTGCCGCAATCCCCTGATGACCTGCCCTGATATGGCTCACCATATCAGGATAATGCACGTGTGAGGACATACATATATGACAGAGGGGACCTTCCTGGCCAGGCTCCACATGGATTCCCTCATATGGGCTGCCGAAGTCGGGGTCCCTGCCTCAATGAGTTGGGTAGAAACCCGACGACCACGCTCAGTCTGCACCCCGAGCACCCTCGGGAGTCGCTGACCTTACTTTCAGCGACTCTAACAAGAAGTCCGACGGCCAACGACTCCTCACTTTACCGCGGACCGTAGCCGGTATCCCCGCGGTCTAGAGAACCCCGCGGCCCATATTTAAAACACATCTCAGGAGTTGCTGACCTCCCTGTCAACGACTCGAAACTACAAGCCCAACAGCCACCCGCAGTCTATCGTGACCGTAGCTTGCATAACCCGCGGTCGACAAAACCCGGGTTTAACCTCGGGAGTCCCGGACCGTTCTGTCCGCGACTCAACCAGCAAAACCCACCGGCCGCCTGCTACCGCACTCCCGCGGTCCGAAGCCGGCATCCCCGCGGTCAACAATTTCCCCGCAGTGCATCGGGTTATGCTCAATTCAATATCCAGCAGGAACCTGCGAGAAAAGATTCCTGCAACGGACAACCTGAAAAGTAAGTTTAAACTTACCTGCAGGATTTTTCAAACTTACCGCTGGAGGAGCGCCAATGCGACTGACGTAATGACTCACGTGACTCCGAAGTAAAATAGAATAGAATGCCTTTTATTGTCATTCAAACAGCTTGGTTTGAACGAAATTACATTTTCTACAGTGTTAACATTACCAAAAAAAGCAAGACCCACACTTAACACAATTTACACAAACATCCATCACAGTGAATCTCCAACACCTCACTGTGATGGAAGACAAAAGTCTTATCTCTTCCCTTTGTTCTTCTCCCGTGGTCCAGCAGTCCAACTGCAACGTCGAGGTGAGTGGTGCTCCCGATGTTAAACCCCCCGGCAGGCGATGGTAAGTCCTGCGGCCGTTTAAGCCGCGCCGGGCGATGTTAGGCCCCGCTCCGAGTCCTTTAAACCCCGCGACTCCAGCGGGAGAAGTTGCCGTTGCAGGAGCTCCGAAAAGCGGTCTCCCACCTGGGACCTGCGAGCTCCCGATGTTCCTGTCCACCGGGCCTGTGGCCGGAGCCTCCGAAGCTCCGAAGTCGGGTCGCAGCCGTGCGCCACCACAGCTCTCCCCGCTCCGAAGTCGGCCAGCTCCGTGATGGCGAGTCCGCAGGCTCCGTGACTGGAGCCCTTAGGTTGGTTCCGGCCGGAGGCCGCCGCCGGCTCCACGATGTTAGGCCCAACGACATCGGAAGCCCCACAGGGAAAAGATTAAACGGTTTCCCCTCACCCCCCCCCCCCCACCCCCCATATATACACAGCTAAAAAATAATAAAAACTAGAATCAAAAATATACATTTAACGAGACAAAAATTTAAAGAAGACAGACAGACTGCAGTTGAGCCGCTGCCGTTAGGCGCCGCCACACATTAGAATATCATATCGGCTCATTTCCCCTCATCCCCAACACTCCCTCCCCTCTTCTTCACCCTCCCTCTTCTCTCCCCTCACGTCCTCCACTCCCTCATTCACCTCTCCCTCCCTCCCTCTCCTTTCCCCTACCCTCAGTCACTGCCTACCCTCTGTCACTCCCTCCCACCCTCTCACCTCCCTACCCCATTGGGCTCCGTTTCCCCAATGTAATATTCCATCACTCACCCATTCCCCCAACGCAACCCGTTCCCCCAACGCAATCAATCCTTCCCGCGTGGCGGGAGGGGGGGGGGGCAGTCGGCGCTTCCCGGAGCCAATAAATGGACTCGACTTTTGGGTCGGCGTCGGCGCTCCCTTGAGCCAATCAATCCTTCCCACGTAGGTGGGGGGGCAAAAATCTCACTCTCTCCTTACTCCCTTTGAAGCTGCTGATCCCATTGTCTGTCTGTCACCTCTCCCTCCCTCTCCCTACCCTCAGTCACTCCCTCATCCACCTCTCCCCTTTCGCACTCCCCCACTAAAGACGATGTTTAAATAACATTTCTTCTCCTCCCATCCTCCACTCCGTCAACTCTCATAGCTTGTGTATTGGCAGCAGAGATCACATTGTGATGTAATTATCGGTTGTCAGAATGTTCACGGCAGCGTGTGTAAATGAGATCCAATTGTGATTGGAGGAGTGTGAGATGCCATTGTGACATCATCACTGGAAGCTGCTAGAAAAGTCTCACTCTCACAGTCAGTTATTCTCAAAGTTGGCTTTTTTTAAACTTTAAATATCAATAACGTGAAATATAACATCAAATGTGAAGAAACGCGGGGGGGGGGGGGGGGTGGCATCACACGGGACTGGTCCCCAAATGCATTGTTGTGACATAACCACACACACTAGCGCACCCCCCCACACACTAGCGCTCCCCCCCCACACACTAACACCCCCCACACACTAACCCCCCGCCTCTCCCTCTCCCTCTCCCTCTCCCCCTGTCCGTCTCCAACTCCCCCTGTCCGTCTCGCTCCCTCTCCCCCTCTCCCTCTGTCTGTCTCTCTCTCTCTCTCTCTCTCTTTCTGTCCCCCACGCAATATTCATAGCTCCTGAGATGACAGACAGTCAAACAAGATGAGACTTGTAATGGTATTATATATATAGATATAGATATAGATATATAGATATAATAAGAATGAGAAGATTTATGTGCATATTTAAATGTTTAGCCAATTTTCATTTATTTCATACTAAAGAATTGTGCACTCTCAATAAGATTACCAACAGGTATAGTTTTCTTTCCATATTATGTCATGCAACAAATACCAAAGGAATGCAATGTCAGTGTTGCACATGATTCTAAAAGACTGATTGCATAATAGAATTGCCTTGATCTTGCAGTATTGGGGCCATTTAAACCGTGCCCAGCAGTGCGTGAGTCAGGGCATCTGGTTAAAATGCTGACATTCTAAATTAGGAAATGAACATGCCAAAACCTTGTATTAATCCTGCTTGGATAGCCAGACGGTGAAGAATGAAAAATTTGAGCCAAAACATTAATTGTTCACAAGCCTTTCACATAGATATACAAATATTGCAGGAGTCCATAAACCATAAATCAAACCATAAATAGGGCGGCCATGGTGGCACAGCGGTAGAGTTGCTGCCTTACAGCGCTTGCAGCGCCGGAGACCCGGGTTTGATCCCGACTACGGGTGCTGTCTGTACGGAGTTTGTACGTTCTCCCCATGCCCACGTGGGATTTTCTCCGAGATCTTCCGTTTCCTCCCACAATCGAAAGACATACAGGTTTGTTGGTTAATTGGCTTGGTGTATGTGTAAATTGTCCCTGGTGTGTAGGATAGTGTTTATGTATCTCTAAACTAAACATAAATCAAATCCTTAAAATAAAAACAAAACCTGCTGGAAACTTGCAGCATATCTGTGGAGAGAAAACGGTAAAAGGCTGTCAGGTTCTGGTGAATGGTCATTATATCTCAAACATTAATATGGTTTCTCACTCCACAGATGTTGCCTAACTTTCTGAATATTCTGTTAGTTTCTGTTTTGAGTTTGGTTTAGAGTTACAGCGTGGAAACAGACCCTTCGGCCCAATGTGTCTGCGCCGAACAATGATCACCCATGCACTAATTCGATCCTACACACAAGGGACAATTTACAGAATCCAATTTTACCTACAAGCTTGCACGTCTTTGGAAGGTGGGAGGAAACCAGAGCACCAGGAAAAAGCCCACCCAGTCACATGGAGAATGTACAAACTCCATACTGCATTCAAGATCTAACCCGGGTCTCTGGCGCTGTAAGGCAGCAATTCTACCGCTGCGCCATTGTGCTGTCCATGATTTTTAGCATCTGTACTTTATTGCTTTTTGATCCCAGGGATGATTGGGTTAACATATGATGAGCGTTTAAGGGCCTGTACTCGCTGGAGTTTAGAAGGATTAGGGGGACCTCATTGAAACTTACCGAATAGTGAAAGGCTTAGATGAAGTGGATGTGGAGAGGATGTTACCATTAGTGGGAGAGTCCAGGACCAGCGCCAAACCCTCAGAAAAAGGACGTACCTTTAGAAAGGAAATAATAAGGAATTTCTTTAGTTAGGTGAATCTGTGGAATTCATTGCCACAGAAGGCTGTGGAGGCCAAGTCAATGGATATTTATTAGGTGGAGATTGACAGATTCTTAATTAGTAAGGATGTCGAGGGTTATGGGGCGAAGGCAGGAGAATGGGGTTGAGAGGGAAAGATAGATCAGCCATGAATGGCGGAGTAGCCTCGATATGCCGACTTGATGGGCTGCTCCTAGAACTTGTGAACTTGCTCCCATATAAATTACAAAATGAGATATCTCCAATTGATAGAAGCTACCAATTGATGCTTGTCACCGATACTTTATGATTAAATATGAGAGGTGCCGGGAGACTGGAAGATGGCAAACTTTGTGCCTCCATTCACGAAGGGTTGCAGGGAAAAGCCTGGGAACTACAACCAGTGAGCCTAACAATCTGTGGTGTAATGTGATCACTGTTGTCTATTGTAAAGTTGCTGGTGAGTATTCTGTGAGATAAGATAGATATACCTGTATGAATTTACATCAACAAGGGCTGATTAGAGATGGTCAGCATGATTTTGTACGTGGGAGGGTGTCTTACAAATCTGAGTTAATGAGGGCAGAACTGCAGACTTGTCAGCAAAGCATTTGACAAGGTTCTGCATGGTAGGCTGCTCTAGATCACATGGTTAGATCACATGGGATCCAAGGAGAGATAGCTGAATTAATTTTGTTTTAATTGGCTTCATGGAAGGAAGCAGCGGATAGAGGGCAGTTTTTCTGACTTGTGTGCGTCAGGGTTCGGCCCATTGCTGTTTGTCATCTATATCAATGATTTGGATAAAAACGTACAAGGCACGGTTAGCAAGTTGGCAGATAACACTAAAGTGAGTGGTATTGTAGATAATGAAGATGGTTTTCAAAATTTTGCAGCAGGATCTTGATCGGTTGGGCAGGTGGGCTGAGGAATGGTTGAAGGGGTTTAATGCAGAGAAATGTGAGGTGTTGTATTTTGGGAAGTCTAACAAGGGCAAGACCTACACAGTGAATGGTAGGACTGTGGGGAGTGTTGTAGAGCAGACGGATCAAGGTGTGCAGATAGTTCTTGAAAGTGGCATCGCAAGATAGATGGGGTGTCAAAAGGCTTTCGGCACATTGCCCTTCATCAGTCAGAGTACTGCAAAATAGTTGAGAGGCCATGTTACAGTTCTAAAAGGCATTGGCGAGACCAGATTTAGAGTATTATGTTCAGTTTCGGTCACCATGCTGTGGGAAAGATGTTGTCAAGCCGAAAAGGGTGCAGAGAATATTTACGAGGATGTTGCCAGGGCTCGAGGGCCTGAGCTATAGGGAAAGGTTGAGCAGGCTCGGACTTTATTCCTTGAAGCGCAGGAGGATGCGGGGTGATCTTATAGAGGTGTACAAAATCATGAAAGGAATAGATCAGGTAAATGCCCAGAGTCTTTTGTGGGAATCAAGAACCAGAGGACATAGGTTTAAGGTGAGGGGATAAGATTTAATAGAAACCTGAGGTGTAACTTATTTTCACAAAGGGTGGCGAGTGTAAGGAACAAGCTTACATGTTGTGGCATGTACTATTGCAACGTTTAAGAAACAGTATCCCACAACGTTTAAGAAACAGTCGCCTGAAAAAACACACACACCGCTTCCTTCATCAGCCCGTTATGCAGGCGGGGGGACAGGGCAAGCGGGGGGAGCACTATCTGAGTGAAATTCACACGGTACAAAGCCGAGGTGATACAGAGACACCATGATGAACAGGAAGCTTGGCGCTGTAATTAAGAGGGCTATAGCACAGTGTACAGTAAGTCCTTTAAAGAGTGGGGGGAGGAGGGAGAAGGAATGGAGACAACTTTTTAGAAGCCAGAGATACATGGCTGTGAAACTCGGCGGACATTTAACATTACCGGTCGGTTATCCTTGGTTCTGAATACAACTGCTTACTTTTTTTCCCCAATGAGCCAATGAAATTCGCTGGTCAGCACCAGCTACAACCTACGAGAACCCACGAGAACCTTCGACCTCCTGGCAACCCATTAGGACCTCCTGGCGACCCATCTACGGCACGAGAATTCTCGCTACTCTCCATGGCGGCTTCATTCTGGTCGCCGCTAATTTTTCAACATGTTGAAAAATTTACGGCGATCATAATGAGGCCACGACTAGTTCCCAGAATGCGGGAACTCCTCACGACCATGAAGGTGACTCCCCGGCTACCACCCGCGAACATGTGGCGACCATGTGGCGACAACATATTCTCCTGCAGTCGCCTAAAAAGTCGCCTATGTGGGACAGGCCCATTAGACAGGTACATGGATAGGACAGGTTTAGAGGGATATAGGCCAAATGCAGTCAGGTGGATGGGGCATGTTAGCCAGCCTGGGCATGTTGGGCAGAAGAGCCTGTTTCTACGCTGTATGACTCTATGACCAATTTGGATCAATTAAGCTCTGCCACTACTGGTGTTTATCTCATAAATGTTTCTAAGTATATCATCCAAGAGAAATACAGTTTCTGTAGCAATTAACCTGCACACTCATGATGAAATGAAGGGTCACAGTTTACAAATAAGGGGTAGGCCATTTAGGACGGAGATGAGGAAAAACTTTTTCATCCAGAGTTGTGAATCTGTGGAATTTTCTGCCACAGAAGGCAGTGGAGGCCAATTCACTGGATGTTTTCAAGAGAGAGTTAGATTTAGCTCTTAGAGCTAACAGAATCAAGGGATATGGAGAAAAAGCAGGAACGGGGTACTGATTTTGGATGATCAGCCATGATCATATTGAATGGCGGTGCTGGTTCGAATGGCCCACTGCACCTATTTTCTATGTTTCTATGAAATTGCCAAAAGGACCAAAGATATTTGCTTATCTTTCCAGCATGCGAAAGTCTACTCTAACATCTGTACACTTATTTTATCTTGATGCATAGCACCTGAATATGATTAACATGAAATACTGCAAAGACATATGGATGCAATTAACAAAGCTTGCAGACGACAGCCATTTGGCACATTGTACCTGCCGTTCTTTTTAACGAGAAAGGTCCTGACCTGAAACATCACTATTCATGGTCTCCAGAGATATTGCCTGATCCCCTGAGTTACTCTAGCACTTTGAGTTTTTTTTTTGTAAACTAGCATCTTTAGTTCCGCATCATTTTTAGAGTTCTCCATTCATCATACATCCCTCCTTTCTCCCCATAGCCTGACAATTTACTCGCTTTCAAGATTTTGGATTTAAATCTATTTCAATCTCTGAATTCTGATGGATATTAATGAAGAGGAAGAGCAAATATTGTTAGACATAAGAGACTGCAGATGCTGGAATTTGGAGCAAAAATGGAGCAGTTATGGGGAACTTTGCGGGTCAGGCAGCATCTGTGGAGGCAAGGGGATGGTTCCTGTTTCAGATTGATTCCCTCCATCAGTTATGATACAGAATCCAAACCTCAAGCTTTGACCATCCCTTTGTCCCAGCAGATTCTGCTTGCCACTGAGTTCCTCCAGCAGCTCACTTATTTTTTCGGGTAATGTTTATTTTGCAGTTGAAATTTCTTTTGGCCACAAGCTGTACAATTTGCTGTACAATTTAACTGTAGATCTCAAAGAATAGAATAGCCGATCAATAATCTTTATAACTACAACGTTAAAATTACACTTATAATAAAATATTATCATGGAATGTAACAGTTCTTTTGAGATAATTTGTCATGTTCATCTTATCCTTGTGAAAACCCTAAAATGGCACTGAAATTCGTGGGAGTACGAGCACTGAAATTAAGTGCAGTATTTATCACACCATTGGCTGTTAGCATTTCATATTCCACTAGGGTAGCTTTCAACCCAACGGTACGGACATTGAATTCTCCAATTTCAGTTAACTAACCTACAAACACCTCCACTCCCTCCTCTCCTGCTCTCTTCCCTGCACCCACCTGGATGCACACCCATTCACCGCCCACATCTTCCTATATTCCTTTGTCTGGCTTCACGTTTCACGTCTCTCCTATCCTTATCTCCTTATCTCTCATTTTTTGTCTTTTCATTTCTGGCGTTTGTCCAACCATCTGCTAATCAAATAAACCATCCACCTGCCACTTGCCGGGCTCTGTCCCACCGCCACCTCTCTTCCAGCTTTCTCCCCCTCTCACTCCAATCTGTCTTGCAAAGGATCCAGACCCGGAACGCCACCTATCCACCAGCATCTGCAGCTGCTTGTGGCTTATATTAAACTGAGGCCTGGTTGTTGAACAGAAAAGATTTAATCACACACTATCAAAGAAATTTCAAATTGCATCTGTTGCCTTAGCCAATATTTATATCACATATCAACATTACTAAACTACATTAGCCTAGAATGTAGAACATAAAGCACATGCTTTTAATATCAGCAAATTGCAGATAAACTAGAGTTTGTCAAGCTTTGAAGTTTGCGCCCACTTCCAGGTCTATCATTTTTCTGGCATCATTGACACGTAATGCAATCAAGGTTCATGTTGCACATCTCTGCCTCACTGACAGAAACTGGAGAATAATGTGCAATCTACAATCATTATTTTGAAACAAGGAGCAATCCATCAGCAAGTTAGCAAGGGGCTATGAATTAAAGGGTTCCCTCTGAAACATAAATATGTTGCTGTTGGTACGTGCCTCCCTGAATGTTCAATGGTCTGCTTTCATTAGAAATTCTTTGCTGGGTCTTGCTATACTTATTGCATTCATTCATACTATTAATACATGGTGTAGTATCAGGAGAATTACAAACCCATGGTACTTGTTCATGGGCTTGTAGCGAAGCAGATACAAGATGGCATGTTTTCATCTCTATGGCTGCCGGCTTCTTCCTAGTAACAATGATGCAGCAGCTGCAATCCTTGCAGTCAGCTTGGAAATTGTGTGTGGCATTTAATGCAGAAAGTGAAGGAAAATCCCTAAAATTATTTTTAAAAAGATAAATTCCTCTAGTCTTGCATTTTTAAGATGTTCTCTGGTTAGCATTAATGGGGGGTATGAAAAGAGTATATAAAATCAAGTCTTTTGGGCAGAGTTTTTCCATCCATTGCACTATAGTCTGGGATGTAAGTGGTGTAAATCAATAGTGGTTGCTAGATCAATAGCAAATGACATGCACTTGAGGAATGATGAACACAGAGTAAGAACTGTAATTGATGTTTATGTTCTATTTTTCACATTATTATCTAAACCTCAATGAGTGTCACACCAATTTAAGATCATAGCAATCAGAAGAGGTTCTAACCTACTTAACAATGCATTTCAAGTTTCCACTCAGTAACAAAATCAATAGTGTGTAATAAAAGTGCTTATCCTAACACGTGGTACACATAGGATAGCCATTCTCTAGAGAAATAATGTTTAACATATTTGAATAGCAAACTGAAATATAGCTCATGGAAAATTAAAACACGAGAGATCTGGTTATGAGCTCAGAAAATTAAAACCTAATTTAGTTTTGGAAAAATGTTCATCAGGATATCCCATGGAGAAAATAATATCTATAAACAAGGTAGTTGAACAAGATGATTCATCCCATATTATAATTACACAATTGGTGATAATGAATGGGGGAAGGGTTACTTGTCAGGTTGAATGTTTACGTGTAGGTGTGCTGATCATTTGTACAAGATAACCAGTTTGTCATGAATTCATCAAGGATCTATTTTTAAACATCTATTTTTAACCTGCATTCCATTTCCAGTGGTACACAAAAATGCTGGAGAAACTCAGCGGGTGCAGCAGCATCTATGGAGCGAAGGAAATAGGCAACGTTTCGGCCCGAAACGTTGCCTATTTCCTTCGCTCCATAGATGCTGCTGCACCCGCTGAGTTTCTCCAGCATTTTTGTGTACCTTCGATTTTCCAGCATCTGCAGTTCCTTCTTTAACACTTCCATTTCCAGTTCTTGTTTGTAGCAGCTTGAACTATAACAATGTAAAAATTGAACAATTATTATTTCCGGAGCTCAACATAACTGGACAGGCAAGGATTGTTTTTTTTTATAAAGTGGTGTTAATATAAATTTAGGTGAGGGTTTGGGTGATACAAACTTAATTCAAGAGGTGAAATTGTGGTATTTGCTTACAAAAAATCGAATTGAATTACATATTAGATGAATCTTGCTAAGTGGAGTCAATGGTTCAATGGTTTTGTTATTTTCACATCTACCATACAGTTAAATACCTTTTTTGCATACAGATCAGCAAGACTATGACCATTCATTTACACAATCCTCAAGGGCCTGTCCCACTTACGTGTCCTTGGAACGCAAATTACGCAACCTCGTGGTCGCGTTGAGGCGCACGGGCATCGTATGGCAGCGCGGGGCCGGTCCCACTGAGAAGCGCGGAGGGGTATGGAGTTGTGAGCGACATCGCGCGGGGCTCCGAATTTTTTGTAGCGAAAGAAATCTTCGCGTGCCAACGGCCTGTCGCGTAACTGACGGCCAAAGTGGGATGGGCCCAAGACGCAACGTCTCACCTCCAACAGCAGCAGAAGCAGGCAAACGATCGCCGAACTCGGCCTGGGGCTCACGTCCGTTATGGTCCGGATCCGCCCCCACTTCTACTCCCAGAGCGGGGCCAAGAAAATTGAAGATGGACACAAAATGCAGGAGTAACTCAGTGGGACCGGCAGCATCTCTTGAGAGAAAGAATGGATGACGTTTTGGGTCAAGACCCTTCTTTTCAGACTGAAGAAGAGTCTCAACATGAAACATCACCCATTGCTTCTCTCCAGAGATGCTGCCTATCCCGCTGAGTTACTCCAGCTTTGTGTCCATCTTCAAATGATGTCAAGCACTCCAGACGGCTGTGCGTACGCATGAAATCGCGCCCGACCTTCGCGGCTCAACGTGACCACGAGGTCGCGTAATTTGCGTGCCAAGGACACGTAAGTGGGACAGGCCCTTCAGCTAGTACAAAATGTGCAGAACAGCCCACTGAGTCTTATAAGCAAGAGTTGCCATTTTGGAGGCATTTTACAGTCCCAACTGCAGCTGGCCACAAAGGCTCATTGCAGCCATCACCTCTATACCGGTCATCCCGCGAACCGTCGTCCCTCTCCATACACGGCCCTCTTCAGCCCAGGGTGCGGAGGGGTGGGGGGGGGGGGAGGGATTCCTGCAGCCGGCCTTGAGGGCACGGAAGGTAAGAACCTCGGTTCTTCTTATTGTCCTTTTGTTCAGCGTCCGTCGCCATGGCTTACTCCCTCCTCCTCTCCGATTCTTAGTCTTCGGGAGCCCACAGGGGCCAGGCTCTGGTTCCTGGTTCCATGACGGGCGAGCTAGGCCTGCTGATTGCGTACTGCCGCGGCACGCCGGGAGACCTCGCCAAGCACGCCATGCTGGAAGTGGTCAGTCACTGGTCAGCGATTCTGATCAGAACCGCTGGTTTCCATCAGTTGAAACGTTAAGTGCCAGAGGTGCGCGCACTATCAATTGCAAACTTTAAGATTTCCTGAGCATTTATTAGCACGGAATCCATGTTGGAGTCAGTCATAACCTTGCTGGAATTTCCTGCAGTTACTTTGTGGAAATGATCCTGTAATCTTACGTTAGGTTAGATTTGATACACAGATTGGGAGTGATTTGATATTGGTGGTGATTCTGGGCTGTGCCCTGATATTTTCAATCATTTCCTTCAATTATCTTTAAAGGCCCGTAACAATGGTTAAAATTCTTGACCATTTTGAATGCTGACCAAGTTCCAGCCACAACTTTGTCTTTCATGAAAGACCAAAAGAGTATTTCAGGCACAGAAACTCACTGGTTCACTGATTGACCCTGAAACGGAGACCTTGCTGCCCAACCTGAGCAGTTGCACAGGCCAGCAGCATCAGCTTTTCACATCTGGGCTAGGTGATGGCAGCATGATTGTGTGTAGTAGCAGCGGACAGTTAGCCAGTGTGCAAGAACCAGCCCAATCTCTCACATTCCTGACCAATTAAAATATGTCAGAGATGGTATTATGCACAATGTCAGGCACTGACAGAATATGGAAAAGATAACCAGACCACAAGATGTAGAGATAATCTAGAAGACAAGTTACAGGTTTGCCCTGGGTTACGTCCGGATACACCGTGCATACGAACGACCTTCCATGAATATTATTAAAATCAAACAAGAACCAGCCATGGAAAAAACTGTTTACAGGTAACCACCCCCCAGTAATCAGATGAAATGTGTAGGAAGAAACTGCAGATGCTGGTTTAAACCGAAGAAAGACACAAAAAGCTAAAATAACTCAGCGGGGACAGGCAGGATCTCTGGAGTGAAGAGTTGGTGACGTTCCGGGTCTCGATCTGAAACGTCACCCATTCCTTCCCTCCAGAGATGCTGCCTGTCCCGCTGAGTTACTCCAGCTTTTTGTGTCTATCTACAGTAATCAGACATCTATGTCTCTTAACACAGGCTGCCAGTTTCACTGTGAGAGGCCACTTAAGAGAATTGCTTTGGAATTGATAAGCAATGGATACCTGTGCAATGATATTATTTTAAACAATGTAACAGCCACTGATACTTCAAACCCATTGATACCAGCCATTGAGCATGGGACATCCTGATTCTGCACCATTGATACCAAGCAGAAGACAGTAAATAGATGTTCATGTTAATTGTCCCTCATCAACACCATTCATTACAGTACTGTGGAGGTATGGTTATTATATTGATTAATTTTGTAAATGTTGTAAGTTATAAATAAAATGGACTCACAAATATATGTGAAAGCAAACTCGCTTGATACCAGGGATGGCATCTGTTGCTTTTCACCATCCAGCTGCGTGGAAGACTAGAATCCGATCTTGGAAGCAGAAACATTGCCAGTTGAGTAATAATGAGACGTTTCTGTGCTGGGCTCTTAACCCAGCTGTGGGTTCCCTATGTGACTATATGGTGCCAGCACAACAACCTGGCTCTCAATATCAGCAAAACCAAAGAACTGATTGTGGACTTTGGAAGAGGAAAGTTGAGGACTCACAATCCTGTTTACATAAATGGGACGATGGTGGAGAGAGTCCAAAACTTCAAATTCCTGGGCGTGCATATTTCCGACGATCCTTCCTGGACCCAGCACACTGATGCAATCGTAAAGAAAGCACATCGACGCCTCTACTTCCTGAGAAGATTACGGAGATTCGGTATGTCAAAGAGGGTTCTCTTGAACTTCTACAGGTGCACGGTAGAGAGCATACTGACTGGTTGCATCGTGGCCTGGTTCGACAACTTGAACGTCCAGGAGCGGAAAAGACTGCAAAAAGTTGTAAACACTGCCCAGGCCATCACTGGCTCTGATCTCCCCACCATCGAAGGGATCTGTCGTAGTTGCTGCCTCCAAAAGGTAGCCAACATCATCAAAGACCCACACCATCCTGGCCACACTCATCTCACCACTGCCATCGGGAAGAAGGTACAGGAGCCTGAGAACTGTAACTTCCAGGTTCAGGAACAGCTTCTTCCCTACAGCCATCAGGCTAATAAACACTACAACCTCATAAGCTATGAACTACAATAGACTATTATTATTATTATTATTGCACTGTTATTTGTTTTTTCTGAGTTTTTGTTATATTATTTATTCTGTTGTGCTGCAGCAAGTAAGAATTTCATTGTTCTATCTGGGACATATGATAATAAAACACTCTTGACTCTTGACTGCGTTTAGTTTAGTTTAGAGATGCAGTGTGGAAACAGGTCCTTCAGCCCACCAAGACCACGCTGACCAGCGATCCTCCTACACTAGCACTATCCTACACACTAGGGACACTAGTGAAAGAAAGTGGAGAACTGAAAGCAAAATAAAAAGTGATGGCTTGCAGATGCATCAAATTTTTCCCTTTCTCTTTCCATCCTTCAACTGAAGGTGGTTGCACAAAATATTGGAAAAAGAGTCAGTTATAGAGTAACTACAGTTTCTAAGATTCTGGCGTTCCTTCAGTAACTTGCCCACGTCATAACTTCTCATGTATACTTTTGCACATTTGCAGAGGTATTATTATCATCAAAATGTACTGAACTTTGTCAATTTTCTTACTGACTGGGGACTCGTCTTTTAATCTGGTCTTAGAAGTCCAGCAAGATTGTTGAAAGAAAAGAAAGGCATAAGTTTAATTGACTCTGATTTAACGTGGGAAATACAACTAACACTGCAAAGTCCCACAAAGATCAATGTAATCATGACCAGATGATCTGTTCTGGTGATCTACACGAATAGGATTAAGATGGACAATTTCCACAGGACAAAACAGAACATATTGGACATAATTAGTGGGTCAGGCTCTATGTATGGGAAGAGAAACAGTCAATAGGTTGCAGAATCTTGCCTGACCTTTAACATTGACTCTTGCTCTTCCCACAGATACGGCCTGACCAACTGACTATTATCCGTATTTTCTGTCGTTGTTTTAGATTTCCAGTATCTTATTCATCCCACATTCTTAACAACTCCCTCCAGATTCTGCTACTCAATTTCATTAGAGATAATTTATGTTGGCCATACTCCCTTGCCAACCTGCAAGTGAGGGTGGCATGGTGGTGCAGCAGTAGAGTTGCTGCCATACAGCGCCAGAGAGCCGGGTTCAATCCTAACTATGGGTGCTGTCTGTATGGAGTTTGTATGTTCTCCCCATGACCACGTGGGTTTTCCCGGGTGCTACAGTTTTTTCCCCACACTCCAAAAACATACAGGTTTGTAGGTTAATTCCCTCAGTAACAATTGTAAATTGTCCCTAGTGTGTAGGATAGTGCTAGTGTATGAGGATCGCTGGTCGGCGTGGACTCGGTGGGCTGAAGGACCTGTTTCCATGCTGTATCTCTAAACTAAACTAAGTTGGGATGTGGAAGGAAATCCACACAGTTAGACAGGGAACCCACAGATAAACAACATTAAAGTTGTTTTTTCTAGCTGAGATCAATTAACATGTAAAATCACAGAGAATGAACCTGAAAACCTCATGATGCTAATTCCTCAAGACTATTTCAGACAATCGCTAGGTTACTGAGCGAATAACATTCTACCCTGTTGCAGATGAAAAACCCAGTGATCTTGTGCAGCCGTTTCTTTACTGTTTGGTGTTTAGTCACCAGCGTGACTGAGTTTTGAAGTAATATTATTTTAGTTGAACAGCTGAGATGCTTCTGATTACACTCATATTGAAACAGATAGAAACAATTAAAAAACACAAGTACAGAATTAATCGTTTGCATAGATATTGTAAGTATCTGACCATTTGAGTAAATATTTGACAATTGACCATTTGCCAATTCTCACAGTATCACAAAGATCCTAACATTTCCAAGAAGAATTTATTTGCAGATTCAGAATAAAAATTGCATTAAATATGTTACATATTCCATCTGTTCTATTGCAGCTGTCTTCTTGCTTCTCATGAGCAAAATGTGGCAAATTACAAACGCCACTGTAAATGCTGCAGTAAATACACGTTGGTGTAAATTAATGAACTTGATATTGTGTTGCATTTCAACATGTGATGTATTTTATATTTTGGTGACCACAGTCGTAGAATTGATGAGTCAGATTAGTAATTCCAAGCCTTGTGATTTTAACATTCTGCTGAATGGCATTTGTCAGAGGCATGTATGTATGCCTTTGGTTGTGAAAGTATTACCACATTTCCTCCGAGACATTTCCTGTCAGTTTAAATTCTTCCTTTTCACCTGTTTACAGCATTAAAGAGCCCAGCTGCATTCCATGAACAAAGGAGGAGTTTGGAACGAGCAAGGGTAAGTTAAGTGCTTCCTGTTTTCTGAGAACATAAGAAACAGAAAAACTAGGTTTTCTTCCCCTCATGCTTGATCAACCTTTGAACATAATCTAGACTGGTCTTTTACCTCACCACCACTTTCCTGTACTAACCCGTTGTCTTTTATTCCTTCAATATACAGATATCTATCAACGCACCTTATCAGCCTATATATGTATTGATGAGAAGATGCCTTGACATATGTTTATATCGCATGGAAACATGCCCTTCGGTCCAACTCATCCATGCCAAACAGATTGCCTACCTCAGCTAGTCCCATTTGCCTGCGTTTAGAAAAAGTTGGCCCTCACATCCCATTTGTCACCCTGGAGAAAATACATCTCCTGCAGAAGATCATCCCTCAGTCTCCTACATTCCATGGAAAAAAGTCCCAGTCTGCCCAACCTCTCCCTATAACTCAGGTCCTTGAGTCTTGGCAGCATTTTTTTTTCAGTCTTTTCAATTTAATGGCATCTTTCCAGTACAGCAGGGTGACAGAACTGAACGCAATGCTCCACGTGTGGCCTCACCAACCGTTTTTACAACTGCAACATAAAGTCCCAAATCCTATACTCAATACCCTGACTGATGAAAGCAAAAATGTCTTCACAGCCTGTCCATTTGTGATAGCACTTTCATGGAATATGTACTAGTACTCCCACTTTCCTCTACAATATTTCCCAGAGCCCTACTGTTCATTGAGGAAGTCTTACCCTGGTTTGATTTAAAAAAGAAAGAAAAACCTCACACTTGTCTGAAGTAATCTATTACCATTTATTGGTACACACTTATAGACAATGTCCACCAACTTGCACTCATCACCTTCTTGGTTACTTCTTCAAAACTCTCAATCAAATTTGTGAGACATGGTCTCCCACGCATAAAGCTGTGCTGACCATCCCTAATCAATCCCTGTCTTTCCAAAGGCATGCATATCTTGTCCCTCAGAATCACCTCCAGTAACTTTCCTGTTCAGCCTAAGGATCTATAGTTTTCAGTTTTTTCTTTACAGCCCTTTTTAAGTAAAGGCACATTAGCCACCCTCCAGTTCTCTGTTGTCTTACCAATGGCTAACGAAGATGCATATTTCTTAGCTAGCGCTCCGGCAATTTGCTCTCTAACTTCCCACAGTATTCTTGGATATACCTAATTTGGCCCCAGAGATTTATCTACTTTCAACTGTGGGATTCATTGCCACAGAAGGCTGTGGAGGCCAGGTCAATGGATATTTTTAAGGCAGAGATAGATAGATTCTTGATTAGTACGGGTGTCAGGGGTTATGGGGAGAAGGCAAGAGAATGGAATGAAGAGGGAAAGAAAGATCAGCTATGATTGATTGGCAGAGTAGACGTTGGGCCAAATGGCTTAATTCTGCTCCTATCACTTACGAACTTCATACATTTTGAGATGTCCAGCACCTCCTCGAATGTAATGAGGACTATGCCCAAGACATTCCCATTAACCTTCCCAAGTTCCGACATCTTCATGTCGCTCTACAGTAAAAACAGAGGGAAAGTATTCATTGATGAGCTCATCCATCCTCTGAAACTCTATACATTCATGTTCAGTTTTGTCTTTGGAGAAGGGGTTGCTCGCTTCTCTCCCCATTTACTCTTTTTTCCATAATATATCATCTCTTTGGATTCTCCTCTATCTTCCCTACTCAAGCTATCTCTTGCCCACTTTTTGCCTTCCTGATTGTCTTAAGTATACTACTCTAGCACTCAGTGTCTTTTGTAAACCAGCATCTGCAGTTCCTTGTTTCTACACTTCTTACTCAAGGGCCTGTCCCACTTGGGCATCATTTGCGCGACATCATTTACGCGTGGTGACGCGTGCGTGGTGATGTAGGCAGTGACGCGCGGTAGCGAGTGGCGCCCCAGGATTTTGGGATTCTCAAAATCTTCGCGCGCCACCTGCGTGATGCGCAAATGACGCCCAAGTAGGACAGGCCCGTTAACCATTCCAGGATTCTTTTAGTTTATCAGTCCTTCCTCGCTGCTGTCCTGTCTACTAAATCTTGCTTTAGCTTCTAGATTTGCCTCAACTTTCTCATCTGCCACACTACAACTTTGGGTTGTTTAAGATGTTTTAAGAAGTTTTAACATTTAAGATGTTTTTGGATAGGCTCATGGATATGAAGGAAATGGAGGGATATGGGTCGTGCATGGAGATAAGAGTTTGTCTTGGCATCATGTTCGGCAAAGACATTGTGAGCCGAAGGATAAGTTCCTGTGTTGTATTATTCTATGTTCTATGGTCACAGCATTTTTCTGAAGGGACCAGTTTAGATTGTCAGGTTAGGATGGCAAGGAACTTGAAGCTATTAATGATCTCTCTAGCAGTTCTGTTGGTGAGGCAAGTTCGTGTTCAGCCTTCAGGTCCTGCTTTTTAACCTTCTGCATAACTCCCTATACTTACTCTGCAGGAGCTCATCCACTTTTCCAATCTATATTACAGACAATATCTCTCTATAATGACTGAACTGAGATCTATCTTTTTTTAATGTGTACCTGTAAAACAATGAACATTTACACTCCTTTCCTTACCTGATGGCCATTTATCTCCTTTTTACCTCTGATCTTTGTCACTACCTCCACCGTTCTGCCAACTACAGCGCTTGGCCTTATCCGTCTGTCACTTGCCAGATTTTTCCCCTGCCCTACCTCTCCTTTCTAGCTCCCCCCCCCCCTCCCCAATTAGTCTGAAGAAGAGTCTCGACCAAAACGCTGTCTGTTCATTCCTTCCACAGAAGCTGCCTGACTTGCTGAGCTACTCAGCACTTTCTGTTCTGCTCAAGATTCTACCCCCTGCAGTTTCTTGTGTCTCAGTTTCTGTTTATTTCATGCTTGGACAGTAAATAATTCCAAGGCACTTCTCAGAACCTTATGATGCAAAACTTGAGAACCCAAAATAGATAAGGAGATGTTTGTGCAAATAATCAAAATCTCAATAATGGCCAGCATTTATGATGGGTAGGAGTGATGAAGAGGGTTGAAGAATTCCAGAATAGATGTTCTCAATAGCTGAAGGTGATAGTGAAGGAATGTTGACAGCATTGCATATGGGGGAGAATAGGTATCTTGGAGAGTTATCCTGCACAGAAGAAAATTATAGAGATGGGAAGGGCAGGAATGAAAAAAAAAACATTGGTGAGAATGTTAAAATTAAGGCATCGTTTAACTAGAAACTAGTAAATGTTAGATTGTACAGAGCTGGTGTGTAAACAGTGTGAATAATGGCATAGCTAGTAAAGTTTCAGTGGGTAAAGTGAGGATTTTAGCAGTCATATGTGAATGTTTCAGTGCCAGATCAGTTAAGCCAATGATAGAATTAGACAAAACTACAAGCATACATCCAGACTCATAAATATTTCTATTGCAATCTTCAGTCATCGCCCACCCCATTAATTTCAATTTCAGTTCCATGAATACACATTTAAAAATC
>CM075981.1:50201705-50384299 GCA_038087875.1 Malacoraja senta
AACTTTTTTCATGTTTTCCAGGTCCGTTTACTGTGGGTCTATGGGGATTTTTTCCACAGACGCCATGGAAAAAACGGACAGGGGGAAGAGGCGAGCGACACAGCCGACAGAAAGTCGGGAAAGTCGGGCGTCCGCGGTTAGAGACCAACCGCCTCTAAACCCCTGGTACAGTCGCCAGCAGTGAGCATAGCGACTGTGGACCTGTGGCTGGTGAAAACACAGTCAGCGCCTGTCGGGCAAAAGACAAAGTTTAAATCCCAACGGCCCACGGAGGGAGTCCCAGGCAATGGAAGTAGCTCCAGGGCTAGATACTGCTTTCGAGCGTATTGCCCAAATAGAAAGCCTTTTACACAGGCTGTTGGAGCAAAGTTCACTCAGGGAGGAGTGTACTGAAAGCCAAGCTGCTGGAAACAGCTCAAACAGCTCCTGGTACAGGGCTAGATACTGCTTTCGAGCGTATTGCCCAAATAGAAAGCCTTTTTCATAGGCTGTTGGAGCAAAGTTCACTCAGGAAGGAGTGTACTGTAATCCAAGCTGCAGGAGCAGCTTAACAGCACCTGGCTCAGGGCTGATGGAATGCACCCTCAGGAATGAGGAGCGTGCTACGGGTCATGAGATTTCAGACCCCGACTCTGATGGTGAGGCTGTACAAGGCGATGAACGGCAGCTGCCAGATGTTCCACCCCTGGCAGTAGGATTCGCTGCCCCGTCAGGGTCAGGAGAGCCATTAGGAGAAGAACTGGCCTCCTTAATAAATTACTTGGTTTACCATTAGGTGGAACAGCAGGAGATGGATGAGGCTGCAAGAAAGCAGGAGACCCCAAGTAACTGTGGGTTGCTGAAAGCAGCAGCAGTGAACCAAATTATCTGGAATCAGTTGCAGAGAATATTAAAGCTGCTGGGTTCTGGAATAACTGCTTTTACCAGAATAGCAGGTAACAGCCAAAAGATGACGAAGTTGCTTCAGCAAGCACTGGGGTTGCTAAGCAGCATCCACTTCGAGATCAATTATCTGAGGAAAGTGCTATACGGCCTACTATGAATCCGAAATTCGCAGCACTCTGCAAACCAAGTAATACACAATTACCCAACTTACTCTTTGGAGAGGATCTCGGGAGACGTATTAAAGAGTTGGAAGATGAAGCGAAAACAGGATTGATAAAAACATCAATGGTTGCAAAGTCTGTAAAGAGGAAGTATCCTTTCAGACGTCATACAGATCCTAGACAAGGACCAAGTCGCTCATCAACGCAGGGACGTAGCTGGCGGCCTGCAGCGGGAGTAAGGACCAGTGGTGGTGCTTCCGGGAGAATCCAGGGATCTCAGAATACTCAAATGACTCGAGAGGTAGGTGGACCTGGTTCTCAGGGGAACATACTAACTGGATTAAGTCCAAAAGTTGGAGGCAGATTACGTCTCTTCTATAAACATTGGAAGAAGATTACTTCAGTTGTGGTAATTCTGAATAATATACAAGGATTTCGAATTGAATTCAATCCAAATTATGATTTGCCTGTCCAGCATGTTCCTAGCAGAACTCTCCACTTTGCGAAGTAATGGAGGTTCAAGTTGCGCTTCAAAACCCTATATATAAAAGGTGTTATTAAAGAATCAGTCTACCAAATTCACCAATTTGGGTCAAATATATTCCCTCGATCAAAAAAGGATGGAGGATGTAGGATTATTATAGACTTGACAAGTCTGAATCCTTTTGTTCAGTGTCTGTTCACTTGCAAGATATGAAGTATTTTAAATTTACATGGATGAACCAATTAGGGCAGGTCAAAGCTCTGCCTAAAGGGTTAACGTTCCCTCCCAGAATATTCATAAAATTGTTAAAACAATTCTGGGGTTGCTGAGAGCCAGGGGCATGTACTAATGGCATACCTGGATGATGTCCTGATTATAGGAAGGACAAAACAGTCAACAGAAGCATCGGTTGCAGTAATAAAATCAAACTTTTGAAAGTTTGGGGGGTTTCTAAATTCATCCAAAGAAATCAAGGTTAAAAACATGTACCTCGATTAATTATTTGGGGTTCACAATTGATTTAGCCCAAATGCAAATTACTTTGCCCAGTGAAAAAAGGGTGGAGTTGATTAAAGATAGCAGTAATCTGTTAAACGAGCAAAAACCTCTAATCAGACAGGTGGCTCGAGTACTGGGAAAATTAGTAGATTCCCAGCAGTCCAGTATGGACCATTACATTATCAACAGCTGCAGAGAATTAAAGAACAGGCACTGAGAGTAAATGCTGGTCATTTTGATAGAACCATGCAAGTAACAACAAATGCTGTTTCTAAGCTGCAGTGGTGGATTCTACATGTCTCAAGCAGTTCAGGCAAAGTGCTGATTGAACAACCTTCCATGATATTACAAACTGATGCCAGTGCACTAGGATGGGGTGCAACTGACTTAACATGGAGCTGCGGAGGCAGATGGAATCAGGAAAAGTCAGTGTTACTGCAGACATGGGGAATTACCTATTTGGAGCTTTTAGGAGGTTTCTATGGACTCCAAGCTTATGGTTCTAACACAACTAAAAGGAAGGTTCAAGTTCAAATTAATAAACACAACAGTAATTGCCTATATTAATGATATGGGTGGAATTAAGTCGGTGTCATGTGACAAAATGGTTAAATCAACTGTATTGAAAAGAACATTTGGATTTCAGCTATCTATCTACCAGATAGAATGAACACGATAGCAGACACCAGGTCAAGGAAAGTTCCATGATAATAAAGAATGGATGTTGAATCAAGAGGTATTCAATGATATAGTAATCAGATTTGGAATGACCGACATCGACTTGAATCATCAGCTATCGAGATATGTCTCATGGAAACCAGATCCAGGAGCAGTGGCGATTGATGCTTTCTCGCTACATTGGGGTGGTATGTTTTCATATATATTTCCACCTTTCTGCCTCATAAGCCAATGTTTGCTTAAAATCAGGCAAGATGCTGCTTCAAGGGTATTGGTAGTACCAGATTGGCCTACACAGCCATGGTATCTGTTGATATTAGAATTAACAACACAAATGTTGATGAAAGTCCCAAAAAGGAGTAATTTATTGCTGCACCCTGTAACAGGGTAACAACATCCATTATATCATCGTTTGGATTTGTTGATTTGCAGGTTTTAAGAATGCCTTTTCTGGGACGAGGACTGTCTGAGCATACTGTGGACATGCTTACGGCAGCCGGGAGGAAGAGCACTCAAAAACAGTACCTTTCTTATATTAAGAAATGGGAAGAGTTCTGTGTACAAAAGAATGTGCAATAAAGTACTGCAGATATTTCAAATGTTTAGAATTTCTGCCAAAACTTTATTATGATGAAGGTCTGAGTTGTCGTGCAATTAATTCAGCCAGAAGTGCATTGTCCTCATATTTGGTTCTGGATTCAGAAACAAATTCAATTGGGTCACACCCAATTGTTTCCAGACTAATGAAAGGAATCTTTAATTCCAAACCACCTAGGTACGTGACAATCTGGGATGTAAGTGTGGTACTAAAACTACTTCGTGAATGGTCATCAAGCTCAGTATGAAAGTATTCATGCTTATGGCATGAGTGACAGCACAACGAGTGCAAACACTTGGAAAATTACAAATAGACAGTATGGAAGTAACTGAAGACAAAGTTACATTCTATATCTATGACCTACTAAAGTAAATTAGGCCAGGTGTGACAGGATTTAAAATTATGCTAGCAGCATATCCAAATGATCCATGTCTCTGTATTAAGACATATTTATTACAATACATTGAGGTCACAAAGAATTTGAGAATACGGAAACTGGGTTGTTGATCACACACAAGAAACCACACAAGAGAGTTTCAATACAGACTATTTCCAGATGGATAAAAGAAGTCTTAACAGCTGCTGGTATTAACACTTATGTTTTTACGTCTCACTCGATTAGGGCAGCAGAAACGTCGGCGGCAAGGGCAAAAGACGGCCCCGTCGACCATATCCTCGCAGCTGCCGGGTGGTCCAATGAGTTGATGTTTCAACATTTTTACCATCGGCCTATTGTTAATGCGGGGTTGTTTGCAGAAACTATTTTAAGTTCTGTGTAAATTCCTCTGGTTTAAAGGGGATCTGATTCATTTCATTATTGAAATGAATTACTGCATTTGTGGTACAAATGTTACTATGAATGCATGATTGATTATTCTCGTTCCGAGTCAATCTATGCAGTGAGAAGCCGGGATTGATCCACGGCATGAAATCACAAAGCTTTAAAATCTTCACGTAGTCACTCACGTGACTCCGAAGTAAAATAGTAAGATTAAACGAGAACTTACCTAAGTTTGAAGTTTGATCTTTATTTTATGAGGAGTTACGTAGGTGATTACGTGCCCACCACGACCCTACCCTCTATCATAAAGGTCAGATGGAAGTTCTTGTATTACTCGTTTTATTATGAGACTATATTACTTCAGTTGTTGTTTTTTGTGATTTCACACCGCTGCTTTGAAGATTGACGCGCAGGCGCACTGGCGGGGTTCTTCGCGTAATCACCTACGTAACTCCTCATAAAATAAAGATCAAACTTCAAACTTAGGTAAGTTCTCGTTTAATCTTACTATTTTCAAGTCTTGCCAGAGATTCTCAATTGGATTTAGGTCTGGACTTTGACTGGGCCATTCTAACACATGAATATGCTTTGATCTAAACCATTCCATTGTAGCTCTGGCTGTATGTTTAGGGTCGTTGTCCTGCTGGAAGGTGAACCTCCGCCCCAGTCTCAAGTCTTTTCAGACTCTAACAGGTTTTCTTCCAAGATTGCCCTGTATTTGGCTTCATCCATCTTCCCATCAACTCTGACCAGCTTCCCTGTCCCTGCTGAAGAGAAGCATCCCCACAGCATGATGCTGCCACCACCATGTTTCACAGTGGGGATGGTGTGTTCAGGGTGATGTGCAGTGTTAGTTTTCCGCCACACATAGCGTTTTGCATTTAGGCCAAAAACTTCAATTTTGGTCTCATCTGACCAGAGCACCTTCCTCCACATGTTTGCTGTGTCCCCCACATGGCTTGTGGCAAACTGCAAACGGGACTTCTTATGGCTTTTTTTCAACAATGGCTTTCTTCTTGCCACTCTTCCATAAAGGCCCAATTTGTGGAGTGCACGACTAATAGTTGTCCTGTGGACAGATTCTCCCACCTGAGCTGTGGATCTCTGCAGCTCCTCCAGAGTTACCATGGGCCTCTTGGCTGCTTCTCTGATCAATGCTCTCCTTGCCCGGCCTGTCAGTTTAGGTAGACGGCCATGTCTTGGTAGGTTTGCAGTTGTGCCATACTCTTTCCATTTTCGGATGATGGATTGAACAGTGCTCCGTGAGATGTTCAAAGCTTGGGATATTTGTTTATAACCTAACCCTGCTTTAAACTTCTCCACAACTTTATCCCTGACCTGTCTGGTGTGTTCATTTGGGCTTCATGATGCTGTTTGTTCACTAATGTTCTCTAACAAACCTCTGAGGCCTTCACAGAACAGCTGTATTTATACTGAGATTAGATTACACACAAGTGGACTCTATTTACTAATTAGGTGACTTCTGAAGACAATTGGTTGCACTGGATTTTATTTAGGGGTATCAGAGTAAAGGGGGCTGAATACCTTTGCACGCGACACTTTTCAGTTTTTTATTTGTAAAAAAATTTGAAAACCATGTATCATTTTCCTTCCACTTCACAATTATGCGCCACTTTGTGTTGGTCTATCACATAAAATCCCAATAAAATACATTTACGTTTGTGGTTGTAACGTGACAAAATGTGGAAAAGTTCAAGGGGTATGAATACTTTTGCAAGCCACTGTAAATGGACATCAATGCTGACTTTGACAGGTACAACAAGAAAAGGTTAAGTAATGTCTATAATAAGCAGTTCTAATATCAACAGCTAGTATAAATAATGGTAGGTACACAAAAATGCTGGAGAAACTCAGCGGGTGCAGCAGCATCTATGGAGCGAAGGAAATAGGCAACGTTTCGGGCCGAAACCCTTCTTCAGACTGATAGGGGGTGGGGAGAAGAAAGGAAAAAAGGCGGTGGAGGAGCCCGAGGGCTGGGGGAGGGGAGGAGACAACCAGAGGGCTGATGAAGGGGAGGGGACAGCAAGGGCTAGCAGAATTGGGAGAATTCAATGTTCAAGCCCCCAGGATGTAGACTGCCCAAGCGGAATATGAGGTGCATTTCCTCCAATTTCCGGTGTTGCTCGCTGTGGCCATGGAGGAGACCCAGGACAGAGAGGTCAGATAAGGAATGGGAGGGGGAGTTGAAGTGCTGAGCCACCGGGAGGTCAGGTTGGTTATTGTGTCAAATTATGTGTCAATACAATTTGAATCTGAATTGAATTTACCATCTGAGGAAGGGTCACAATCCGAAACATCACCCATTCCTTCTCTCCAGAGATGCTGCCTGTCCCGCTGAGTTACACCAGCATTTTGTATCTACAATTTGTTGAAGTCTTATTACAAATTAATTTTATGGCTCTTTATCATTTAACATAAATATTCTTGAGTTTTTATTTAGTTTAGTTTAGAGATACAGCGTGGAAACAGGCCCTTCGGCCCACCGAAACCAAACCGACCAGCGATCCCCGCACATTAACACTCTTATACACACACTAGGGACAATTTTGCACGTACACCAAGCTAATTAACCTACGTACTTGTACGTCTTTGGAGCGTGGGAACCGAAGATCTTGGAGAAATCCCACGCGGTCACGGGAAAACATAAAACTCCATACAAACTCTGACATCATTACCTGTGATTGCGTGAATGTTATTTGTGAGCATATTGTGCTGCATGTGCCAGCAAGGTTTGTTATGTCACATGGATTGGGAAGAATTTGAGGCTGCATCTGCCCATTGTCTGTGAAGAAAGCCATCCGTGCTATGTAATTGGATGCTTTTCCCAGTGATTATTTGACAGTGTGTGACAGCAGTTTAGCTGGCATATATAAATAAATAAAGACAACTCTGTTGACATGCTGGTGGAAAAACTTTACTACAGTCATGTTACTAATTATAAAGTGAAACTTCTGACCAGAAATAACTTAAAAGCAAAGCGAGGCTGTTCCATCTTGTCATTTGTCATTCTTCCAGTTCAGCTTTCAATACTAAATAATAATTTCACATTTCTCTGAACACAGATTCTTAATGTAAAAACAGTGAATTAGGGAGTAAAGCAATCAATTTCAATATAACCCATTAATGGTATTCAGATTAATGTTATTTTAATGTAAGCATTTGTGATGGGAAACTATCAATTAATATGTAACTGGATCTTGTACATATCTCTTGTATTGCTACTCAAATAACTTGAAACTGCACCGATACAAATAGATTTATGGTAGCTCAGACCAAAATGAGTTTTAGAATGAGTGGTGGTTGCAAAACACATTGTGAACACTTGTAAATGGAAAAATATCATTGAGTAAATTTATGTATTTGTACATGCAAAATGTATTCACTAGATTTTGAATTTAATTATGTTTAATGTTTAACGGTAAATCCTTTGGGTCCAACTAATCCAATCAGCTTTGTTTCTAAGCATGATATATACAGTCATTATATGCTTACTGCAATCGAATGACTAAAGTTGGCATGACTGTAGTCTGGAGTGGAGACAAGCTAAATTAAACAGTTTCCATTGTCCTACAGACTAACAAAACTCCCAACAGGAAGCTTGCTGGGAGTGAGTGGCAACTTTGCACAAGAAAGATTGAGAAAGCAATGGAGCAAAGTTGCATCCGTGCTTGACAAAGGTGCTCCACTGCACCTCTTAAATATCAGTCAGAAGCTTTGGGGAAGTTAATACAGGCCGTATATAACATCGCATTCCAGTACTGGATATCACATAATCTCTGTATATCTTCTATCTCTGTGATTCTGCTTCTTTCTTCCTTTCACTGCACTTCTTGTGAACATTTGTTTTGGACCAGTTACAGGCTTAAACAATTTATCTGTGAATTTATTATCCAGTTACAGAAAGGCTATTTAACTGTCACATCCAACAGCACTGAAATCAACTATTTGATCATCATTACATACGTAGCTATTTATAGAATCGTACACTGTGCTAGTGATTTTGTCGAGTAATTGCTGCTTTGTTTTGATTGAAATCTCAAATATTACAAGAAAATTGTTTGGAAAACTCTTGCTAAGGGGTCCTGAAACCTGGGGAACCAATTGTTGTCCTGTCTGAACTCATTAAATCACCATGGATTTGGTCAGTAGGTATCTTGGCCCCTTTAGCATTCTTAAGGGCATTCTGATTATATTTAATTTATGGAAGGCTTTACTGATTAATATATATTTTATAATTTGGGAGAGAATTTTAGCAGATGTGTAGTTAAACAAATTATGCAGCTTTCAAGCAGTGTTTCAGCTTTGAGAGTTGCCAATAAATAAAAATGCAAGTATTTCTGCACTGACAATTTTGTTTAGGAAACGGTCCACTCAATAAATAAGAAACACTTCCTGGTTTCCATTTTGAAGAACATGTTGGATAAATGAGGTACTGATATGGATTTATTTTTGCAGTAGGACAAGTCCATTACCCCAAAACAGACACCACCTCATTTGATGATGACAGCAGTGATGCTTTCTCTCCAGAGCAGCCCGGGAGCCAGGAGTCACAAAGTTCAGCTCCTTCTCCAGTGGAACCCAAAGTGAATGAGCTGTCGTCATCTTCATCCTCCCCTGTACCAAACGCCATCATTCAAGTGAGTACTCCATCATCTAGTTGGGGAATGAAAAAAAAAGGTTGGATTAGCAGACCACAATGTGACAATAGGGAATCACTGTCTTATTTATACTCGCACCTCGTGTGACGCAATTGCACAGAGCACTGATTCCTTATATAATTCTTGCTCCTGGAATTAAAAATCTCAAGTGTGCATGCTAGAAACAAGGAACCACAGGTGCTGGTTTACAAAAAAGAGACACAAAGTCCTGGAGTAACTCAGTGGGTCAGACAGCAGTTCTGGAGAACATGGATAGGGGGCGTTCTGGGTCAGGGTCTCTTCTTCAGACTGAATGTATGGGGGAGGGACAAAGCCTGGCAGGTGATAGGTTGATACAGGTGAGGGGGACATTTTGATAAGCAGATGGTTGGACAAAGGCCAGAGATGAAAAGACAGATGGTACGAGACAAAGGGATTGAAGAATTGGTAATTGTGAAGCTTGAAGGAGGAATGTAGGTGGGATATAGGGACTACTCTTATCTTTAAAGGGTATCCGCTCAAACTGCATACTCTAGTGCTGGAAACCTAATGTGTAATTTTGTCCTCCCTGCTGTGGTGGGTTAGGTACCTGGCACAAAATCCTCAGCAAAGGCTCATGCCTTGAGGTGGAGAGGCTGCCAGTGAGGGATGATCGTGGGTAGCCCAGTGCAAACAGTGCAACTATTCAGAATTGAGATGTGCTCAAGGATGCACTCTGGCTGGCACAATGAGCCAGGCTCTTGCTGGGGAATGGCACTACCTGCTTCAGGTGCTAATAGACTGCCCAGATCCTACAGTCTCTCTGACCTCATGCTTGATGTGAGAGAAGCGATGCCTCCCTCTATCTTTGTTTTCCTACACTGTTTTCCCCGACTAGGAGATTTCTCTAGGGTGACAGGCTCAACAGCAGTCACAGGACATTGACTTTGTTACGGTAGAGATATCTCTGAGCTGGAGAGAGCTATATAAACCATAGAGGAGACGTCAACTTCACAGTGTCAAAGTGAACCTGCTAACAGGCACTTACTGGACACAGATACAGAGAAAAACATAACTGATATGGCACATATGAAACATGCCAAATAGCTCACATGTTTAAAGTTGGCAGTCTGGCAGTTCCCTGCAGATTGTAACTGAAATGGCCTTTTGATAATTAAATTAATCCTGGGCCGACTTGCTAGTTCTTTGTTCTGTCATTTCTTGAGATGATCAGGGTCATAATATTGTCCATAGCAGTGTTGACAACCTGATCCACAATCTCAACGGTCAAATGGGTATTTGAGAATAGATATGAGATTGAGGGCAGATCTGATACTGACACTTTCAACACACTGAATCTTATACCAGCTGTCACACGTAGCATACAAATCTTATAACAGACGGGGACTCACATGGTATAATTGTCCTTTTCATTGTGCTTTTTCACTGCAAATACTCTTAAATTATATGATACACAGCTCTCCTGTAACTTTTAGCTCTTATTTAAGACTATGTTACCCCATTGAAACTCTGCCCCCTTTGAATGTTGCACCACCCCAGAAGGAATGCAAAAGCAATGAACAATTTTTGCGTGAACGTTGTTCCAATTTTAAACAACTGTGCATGTATAATCCCAGGAGCACATGTTTCTTTCTCTTAGGGGTGGATAAATGCATAGGTCAATGGGACCCGTGTCCTTGGCATCAATCTAGCCACTTATGGCCTTGATTAAAACTTTGCCACAGTATAGAAAGGATTCATACAGCCACTGGATCACTTGGATATTTTGCAAAATGACTTGTTTTTGTACTTTATTCCATGAAATGTCTCACTCCACTATCCTTATTCAGTGGATTGAGCCAGATGAGGAGATAAAGGAGTGGCCAATGGAAATGTCCTTTCCAGATTTTTAATGATAACCAGATTCATTCCCACCACCACTGCCAAAAAACAGCCTCCATCTCTTGATTTATTTTTGTCCCCTTTTCCCTCATCAATACCAGTCTGTAGAAGGATCTCGACCCCAAACGTTACCTATTCCTTTCCTCCTGAGATGCTGTCTGTCCCGCTAAGATACTTCAGCATTTTGCGTCTATCTTCGGTTTAAACCAGCATCTGCAGTTCTTTCCTTCACAAGACCAAGTGTGGTGTTCCTTCAGTTTTCCTCCTCTGACAAATCTTCATCAGAACCGCCCCCCATCTCCATTTGAAACTTCATGACTTTCACCCTCAGTCTTGCCCACAATCCTCTGGCAACCAATGTCCCAGAGTCTGAAAGGAATACCGATGCGGGTCATTTTCTGAAAATCTTCAAGCCTTGCAATTTGCAGCCATGTCCCAAAGTCATTATTGGTGCTTATTGTTGTGATCTGCTGGTGTATTAATTGGACTCAGCAAGAACCGCTGGGTGCATAGGTTTGCCTTTAATATTGTTCAAACAAGTGAAATGAGTTATTTAACTGAAAGGCTGTGGAAATGAGAATCATTTTTAAATGTACTGTCAGAAAAATGTAAGTAAAATCGGTTTATCAAGTTTGCTTCCTTTTTGATTGAAAATACCAATGATCCATATTTTAAGAGGAACATCTTCACTCGAGCATCATCTTTACAATTGGTGTTGTTATTGTATTATTTCATTGTGGAAAGGGTCTTTCCCACCATTACTTTTAAACAATGGTACTTCAGTTTAAAAAAATACTCTACTTGGTCCTTTACTATTACATGAAGTATTCACAGAATCTCTTGCATTAAAGAGATCTTTTCATATTGTACTAAAAACGTGATTTCCATGTTTTTTCTAGTACCATCCACAGCCAATGCCTGACTTCCTGAAACCAGCTCCTCTAACTGATCAGCAAAGTATGCGTTCAATAAATACCACTCTCTCTATAAGTATATCTTCCTCAAACAAGACTACTCCAACCCTAGTGAAGGTATGTTCAAACCTTTATCATATGATTCATGCTAGAATAGCTCCAGTTTCATTTGTGTTGGGGGTTGAGATACCAACTGGTTGCTGAGCTGTGCATGAATTATCTTTGTATGGCTTTGTGTCTATTTTTTTCAGGTAATACTCCATGGAAATATTAGATTTAATTAAGTAAAGTACATAATTTCAAGTTGTTTGATCGTGGGATTATGCTGCCTTTTGTATTGCTTGTTAGTTTATTATATTAGAGCAATGGTTTTCCCCTTTTGTCGTGAGAATTAAAAATTTAAAACAATAATGGGGCAACTGTACAAGGGATAGCAGATCTATCATAAAAAAATGCTTTTTGATAGAACATATCAATTGCGGTTATAGTAACAAAAAGTAATAACATGTATTGCCCTTTGTCTCATGTTAATAGACTGGAAGTTAGATCAGCAGCCTTGACATTATACTGACCTTGGGATGTTAGTAATGGTATTACATCAGCCCCACAAGCATAATGCAGCAAAAACACACAAAAAAAAACCCTCTTCTGACAAAATGATCTCATTCCTACAGTGTGTTGGCAGGTGTATGGGATAAACCAGCAAGACTTCCTTTCCTGCTCAGTTTGTGAACAATTCTTGTGTATGTTTTCAACAACATGTTTTCAAAATTTCACAGCAGACGAATGTAGCTGTGCTCTATCGGATGATTAACACTTTGTTGTTTTCAGAAATTCAACTCCAAAGTAATACTTGAAGAATTTTAAAAAAGTATTTACTTTCTGGTTGTTAGACTATGGAGACTGTACACATTGCTGTGAAAACAAATGCTCGGTTCAAAAACTTGATGAGTGCAATTACTGTTGTTCATAATAGAAATAAAAGATGATGGTAACACAAAGTGTTCTACCATCTTATGTGTATCTCAGATTTTAGCATTTAGAAGAATTTTAACCCTTATGTTCTAATGTTAAGTATGAATTGAATTGCAAGTTTATTTCATTGTGATTTATTTATGTGGTTAAGATCAGGATTTATGATGCGTACACACTAATCTAGAATTGAAATCAATTTTACACTAGCAAAGCCAACCCAAAAGTGCAAATGATAAGAATCGCAGCAAGAAAAACAAGGATCCAAAACCCAGGGTGAAGCAGCTCAAGTACCACCAATATGTCCCACCAGACAAGAAACATGAGAAAATTGAACTTCCCATGGATACAAACTATTCCCGTCTCCTGCAACAGCAGCAACTTTTCCTCCAGCTGCAGATCCTCAGTCAACAACAGCAACATTACAACTATCCAGCCATTCTCCCTGCACCACCAAAGTATGTAGCACATTCCAGGTGATTCCCTTTCATATCTCCTTTGAAAGTGTTTTGCAAATTTGGCCTTGACGTATTTCACACACTTATGTCTGTGTATCTTAAGAGGTTTTTCGTGCAGTTTCCCATTATTGAAAGAAAAACACCTGTCTCTCATCCAAGAGTCAAATCATAGATTCTGGATTTGATTTTAGGATGGAAGTACTTTTATTGTGCGTTTCTGAAGGTTATTAGAGTGTACACAGTTCATAAGTTTACTTAGCTTCTGGAGGTTCTGCAGGATTGATTTTCCAACAGGTACAAGTGTTGCCTGCCATTTATATACCTCTATAGATTTTGTTTTTGCTAATATGTCCCATGTCTTTTAAATGTTGTTATTGTACCTGCTTCAAATACCTTCTCTGGCAGCTCATTCCATATACCTAGCACCCCTAAAGTAGATTAAATATATATGATCTTTTGCTAATCTTTACATAAAAATAAATTAAATGAAGATGTTTGATTTGAAAATGCTTCAATCAAACACAGAAGGCACCTAAGTAAAAGATTATTGCATGATCTGTATTGATTTGGTGTTGTTAAGAGTTCTGTGTGAACAAGATTATTGTTTTACATTGGTTATTGTACTTGTATCCTTACCTAGGCCATCGAATGATAACCAGATAACCAGCAATATGTCCACATCCAATATGCTGACTAACTGCACACAGGCAGCTGCAGCAGGCACATCATCAAGGCACAACACACCATGCAGAAAGCTGGGAATCCTTCCTTCTAATCTGGATGATATGAAGGTAGAAACATTAGAAAGAATCCAAAATGTATGTTCTCTACTTAAAATAAGTTCTGATGAGATGTCTAATTATATTTAATTTGTTCTTGTTATTGTCTGTACTGTTTGGATAGAGAACTACACTTACACAAAGATGCAATGTAAATAACGTTGCATAAAACTTGTCTCCAAATGGTCTTGTCAGCTGTACTTTTAACTTGGACATCTGTTTCCTATTTCATTTTATACAAAGTATTCCATTTTGGAGCAGGCATGTTTCAATTGAAGCAATTGCTTTCATTCTGAGGTAATTAATGTGTATATTTTGGAGAGCAGATTGTGCTTCTGCCTTTGGGCATCGAATATAGTTTCTATGGTGCTATACTGCCACCTTCTGTGTGCTTCCAGTCAACAGGTTTCTGCTTCATTTACTTCATGATTTATTGTTGAAAAAGCTCTCATTGTTTCTTATTCAGTTGTATTAATTTTAAAGAATTGGACAGGGTAGATGCAGGAAAAATCTTCCCAATGTTGGAGGAGTCCAGAACCAGGGATCACAGTTTAAGAATAAAGGGAAGGCCATTTAGGACTGAGACAAAGAAAAACGTTTTCACCCAGAGAGTTGTGAATCTGTGGAATTCTGTCACAGAAGGCAGTGGAGGCCAATTCACTGGATGTTTTCAAGAAATAGTTCGATTTAGCTCTTGGGGCTAAGGGAATCAAGGGATATGGGAAAAAGCTGGAACGGGGTACTGATTTTGGATGATCAGTAATGATCCTATTGAATGGCGATGCTGCCTCGAAGGGCCGAATGGCCTACTCCTGCACCTATTTTCCATGTTACTAAAACTTGCTGCCATTATATGTTTAGTCTATGCTAAATAGACAATAGACAATAGGTGCAGGAGTAGGCCATTCGGCCCTTCGAGCCAGCACCGTCATTCAATGTGATCATGGCTGATCATCCCCAATCAGTACCCCGTTCCTGCCTTCTCCCCATATTCCCTGACTCCGCTATCTTTAAGAGCCCTATCTAGCTCTCTCTTGAAAGTATCCAGAGAACCGGCCTCCACCACCCTCTGAGGCAGAGAATTCCACAGACTCACAACTCTCTGTGAGAAAAAGTGTTTCATCGTCTCCGTCCTAAATGGCTTACCCCTTATTCTTAAACTGTGGCCCCTTGTTCTGGACTCCCCCAACATCGGGAACATGTTTCCTGCCTCTAGCGTGTCCAAACCCTTAATAATCTTATATGTTTCAATAAGATCCCCTTTCATCCTTCTAAACTCCAGAGTATACAAGCCCAGCTGCTCCATTCTCTCAGCATATGACAATCCCGCCTTCCAGTGAATTAACCTTGTAAACCTACACTGCACTCCCTCAATAGCAAGTATGTCCTTCCTCAAATTAGGGGACCAAAACTGCACACAATACTCCAGGGCCTCACTAGGGCCCTATACAACTGCAGAAGGACCTCTGTGCTCCTCCTATACTCAACTCCTCTTGTTATAAAGGCCAACATGCCATTCGCTTTCTTCACTGCCTGCTGTACTTGCATGCTGACTTTCATTGACCGATGAACAATGTCCCCCAGATCCCGCTGCACTTCCGCTTTTCCCAACTTGACACCATTTAGATAATAATCTGCCTTCCTGTTCTTGCTACCAAAGTGGATAACCTCACATTTATCCACATTAAACTGCATCTGCCATGCATCTGCCCACTCACCCAACCTGTCCAAGTCACCCTGCATTCTCATAGCATCCTCCTCATAGTTCACACTGCCACCCAGCTTTGTGTCATCTGCAAATTTGCTAATGTTATGTTGAATCCCTTAATCTAAACCATTGATGTATATTGTAAATAGCTGCGGTCCCAGCACCGAGCCTTGCGGTACCCCACTAGTCACTGCCTGTCATTCTGAAAGGGACCCGCTAATCCCTACTCTTTGTTTCCTGTCTGTCAATCAATTTTCTATCCATGTCAGCACTCTACCCCCAATACCATGTGCCCTAATTTTGCCCACTTGGACAAAGGCAGGAATACTTTAAGGTTAAAGTAAATACATTTTTGATAATAATGTTGTAGTTATAGTTCACATGGTATCTACCTCAAAATATGGAAAATTGCCATGGTGTATAAGTTCACAAAAGCAGGACAAATCCAATCAGGCTAATTACCACCCAATGTCTATTTTCAATAATCACCAACGGTATGAATGTTATAAAGTGGCCTCTATTCACCAAAGGTTGGCCCACCAATGCCCAGTTTGGGTTTCAACCAGGCTCATCACATCCTTGGTCTAAAATTGACTAATGAGCTAAATTTCAGGGTGAGGTGAAAATGAATGCCCTTGACATCAAAAAGGCACTTGAATATCAAGGAGTACTGGTAAAACTAAAGTCAACAGGGAGCAAAGACGTTGGAGTCTTACCTCACACAAAGGAAGGTAGTTGTGGTTATTGAGCATACCCATCCCAAACCACTGCAGGAGTTCTTCATGGCAATCTCTAAGATCCAGCTATCATCAGCAGCTTCTTTAGTGACCTTAGTTCAGAAGTGGGAATGCACAATTTCAATTCTATTTGCAATTCCTCAAGAGATGATGAAGTACTCCATGCCTGCAATTCCTGGCATGATGCCATGATGAAGTCCTCCAATTCCTTCCAGGAGCAACATTCAAGCATGGTTGACAAGGGACATGTAACATTCACGTCACTCCAGCACTGTCACTGGGCCCTCCCTCCATCAACATCCTGGGAGCATCATTGATTAGAAATCAATGGGACCTCCCACAATGGGCACAACAGCAAACTGGGCACCTAACTCTGATACCTGAAAGCTTCTCCAGCATCTACAAGATGCAAATAAGGAGTGTGATGAAATACTCTCCACTTTCTCCGATGAATGCAGTGCCAACAACTCATAATGTGTAGGAAGGAACTGCAGATTCTGGTTTACACCGTAGATAGACACAAAAAGCTGGAGTAACTCAGCGGGACAGGCAGCATCTCTGGAGAGAATGAAAGGGTCACATTTCGGTCGAGACCCTTCAGACTGAGAATCAGGGGAAAGGGAAATGAGAGATATACGCGGCGATATATATAGAACAAAGAAGTGAAAGATATGCAAAAAAGTGACGATGATCATGGAAAAGGTCCATTGTTAGCTGTGGGCTAGGTGAAAACAAGTTATAGACAATGGAACTGAGCAGGACGCAAGTGAGACTAGTGCAATGACAGGGGGGGTGGTGATGGAGAGAGAGAGGGGGTATGAATACTAGACTCGCTACTCAACTCCACCGAAAGAGTACATTCACCAGAAGGATTGCTGCAATCCAAGAAGACTACTCATCACTACCTTAACGACAAAGATGTCATCCTTGCTAGAAATATCTAGATCCTGAGGTGGGGGGGTAGGGGTGGAGATAAAGAATATTTTTAAAAATAGTAGGGCCTATCTTAATTCATCTCAAAAAATATTATTGTGCTATCCAATATTCTTTTGCCTCCACTATTGTCAGGCAGAAAATTCCCAACCAGTACTTTCCCTTTCCATGGATACCGTACAGAGTTGTGGACAAATGATCCTATGTGTACACCGATACACCTGGAAATAGCAGATGTTTGTCCTTATTTCTTCCCTCCCCTTCCTGAGACTCTTGAGCCATATGTCTACTATTTCCTGCACTTTGACCATCAATTTGTATTTTTCTCTATCATTTCCCAAGTCCTCTGAGCTCATCTTTTCCTCTAGAAACAGACTAAAATGCTGATTCCAGGCTCCATTGTTAATTCCAGGCTCCATTGTTAATTGCTGCAATTGTGAGTCCTTTCTTCTCCGGTATTGATCCTCTTAAACACCATCATTAAACATCCTCATGAAACAGGCCGTGATCGCTCGATCTTGAAAACTACCTGCCCATCTCCACACTCCCTTTCCTCTCTAAAATTATTGAATACATTGTATCCTTCAAACTCCCCCATGCCTGTTTTTCCTGGGATTCATTACTCAAATCTCTTATTCTGGGCTTCCACCATGTCTTTTATCAAGGCTTCATCCTATAGACTGAAATGAAAGTAAACTCCTGGATGTATTCTCGTTCAATTCCAATTCCAATTCGTAATGATTTGTTTGTTGTTTTGTGATATGTTGGAATCGCTGATGAAGTCATTACTTTTTGAGATTTGGTATTGAGCCAATTCAGAGGCTAGCCACTCACATTATAGTGGATCTAGAGTCGTGTAGTATTAACTGGGTTAAGGCAAGAGATTTCTTCCCAACAGAACTCTGACCATTACTCCCACTAGCTTCATTATTTTTAAATTCTGTACTTACAATTTAAATTATCATGTGACCACAGTGGGATTTGAACTGGTGTCTCTGGATTTATAATGCATATTCAATCATTATGCTATTGTTTTCGTATCAATTTATGGCTGGGGGTTCACTGTTGCAATGATTGGAATGTCTACCCCCTCAAATTTTGATATTTCATTTTAACTTGAAAATATCGATCCTGTTAATTGTTGACTCTTCTGACCTATGTTGCACAGATGCCAGAGCTCAAATTGGAACTGAAACTGCGTGGACTTCCAGTATCTGGTACAAAAGTCGACCTGATAGAGAGACTGAAGTCATACCAGGATCTAAGCAACACTCCTGTCGCTACAGCACTAGTAACCGTCTCTATTTCTCCTATTCCAAGAAATCAAACTACTTCAACATTTACTAGTGCTGCTCTAAGTTGTGCCACAATGACCACAGAGGCAGCCATGACAACGATGTCAAACAGTGTACAGTTTCATGAGAATTCAGTCTCCCCAACTCCCACCTCCCCAGCACCCTCAGAGCAATCTAATTTGAGTACCGATGACAGCAATCTCACAGATATGTTTACTGAACTGGTGACCATGGTGTCTCCCTCACAGCTTGCAATCCACACTTCACCTGTGAACATGGCAGTTAATGAAGACAACATAGGGGCGAGCATAGCCGGAAATAGTTCTGCTGCGCAAGGAGTTGATTTAACCAGTGTGGATTCCGAGAAGGACCGAAAACTGCAGGAGAAGGAGAGGCAGATTGTAAACCTTATGAGAAAGCTGGAGCACGAACAGAAATTGGTGGAGGAATTGAAGATTCAGTTGGAAATTGAGAAAAGATGCCAGCATCAACAGTCTGTGACTGTGAATCAGAAGCATTTGAACTCTTCAATCAAGGAAGAAAACACTCTCTCTAACTATACTACTTCAAGACAGCCAGTGGCTGTTTCTAGTCCATCCTTGAGCCCACCAACCAATATCATCATGGGGGGACACAGTCAGATTGCTACAAAAGGAAATACCATGCTTGTGAAACAAGAAGGGCCATCGGTGATGACTGAGCAAAAGAACATGTTCTCCCCGTTTTACGTCAATTCAGCAAGACAAACGCAGACTGCTGTTATTGCTCAGGCTCAGCCCCATGCTTTACTGACCACACAGACAGGAACACAGCTGTTGCTTCCATTGGCGATCCAAGCACAGAACTCAAACCTCTGCAGCAACTCTCAGCACTTAAAAACAGGAAACGTTAAATCACAGGTTGTGTTATTGGAATTTGTTTTATGTCTGTTTGTTGTGTGTTGAACTAATGTTCAACTTGTTGGAAAATAACTCATTTAAACCAAGAAAGATTAACTTGGATAAATCCGAATCAGTTATTTTCAGTAGAAAATATTATAAAGTCAGGTCCTGGTTTAACCCCCAACAGTTATAAAGAAAGCATAATTTTCAACCAACTCACATCAAATGTGTTTCAGAAGATCAAATTCACAATTTCTTATGTTGGAATTTCTAGAAATTGGATATTATGCATTTTTGTTACACTAAATAGGTGTGGAATATAATGCCAGTGCCAAATCTGGTCAAAAAAGTATTTAAATTAGGACATCTTTAAGAAGTCATTATCATGGTTTATACCTCTTTTAGAATGCCAAAACCCAGCCACATATTTCCAATCTAGTGCTCTTTCAAGGCAGGCAATCATGGAACAAAACATTTTCGAAGATCTCACCACAGTATGTTATGTAAGGTGGGTATTGGTAAATGGACCTTTTGGGGAAAGATTCTCCTGATTAAATTGTGCTCAGTGATCACTGGTGGCTCTAAGGTCCCTCAATCAGTGTCAGCACTTCGGTCCACATATCAAGGAGTCCGAGAACTATATATACCAGTTCACAGACCCCATGGTCTTTACAGAGGCCACTTTCTTTATACTATCAGAAATTAAACTATCTTTGTCAGAAATAGCTGCTTTTCATTTTACATATAAAGCGATGTCTGGGGGTTACTTTAAATGATGTGTAGTTCATTGTTTTCAATATGATATTTTCCTCAGTTTATCATGAATTATTTATGCAGGCAGTAAGTTGTGTGCTTTTAATCCATTTTGTTATCATTATGTAAATAAAACCAGCTTCTTATTTGATGACATAGTGAAATGTGCATACAACTTGAATTATTCATGTAGGGCAGTCTTGTTCAAAATTTTGAATGATTTGGGTGAGATATATTGAATGATTTGGTTTTCACTGACAATCTGTGAATGTTTATTTTGCAGGCTCCTTCACAAGCACCAGTACCTATCTCTGCACCTGCACAAGCTTCAGGCTCTCCAAAGCAACCACAAACACAGGATCCTGTGACCCAACGTACTTTGACCCAGAATGCACAGATGAGAAAGGTTTGTAATGTAAATACACTTGGGCATCAATGGTGTACAGTGAGTGGCTTTGTTCTGAGTCAGAAAGCTGCAGGTGGATGCATGATCTTTACCTTCCCAGCTGAAGTGCTGCTGTTGTGAGCTGCTTATTGTGGGTCCAACATTGAAATAGCCGACCATATCCAGTCCCATTACTATATCGATTGGTGCAATTAAATTGCTACCTTCTGCCATTCTACCAATTGATCTATGCTTCTTTAAAGTAAATAGGCTCAAATATTAAAACCTGTTAGGGGAACTAAGATATTTTAAATCTGGATGACAGTCACATTCTCTATTACCTACCATGTGACAGATTCAAATCTGAGCAGAAAATTCTTAACACGGTTATATGCAGAACAATATGGTCACGTTTGTTTTGTATTTGGTAGAATTCCAACTGGTCATTTGTGAGGCCATCTTACAGTCGGAAACGTTAGCACTTGACAAACTCCTGACAGAGCTCGGGTATCCTTCCCACCAGTAAGTCCCATGCTATGGTGGTGACATTGGTGCATAGACCACATTACAGGAGCATCCTCTGCACATACTGATGATGCTGTATAAAGGCAGTGTCCCCAAAAATGTTTTCCAAGCCATGTCTTACATTTTGACTTGACCTGACCAGACACATTAAATAATGCCTATCCACATTTCTACCTGGACAGATATTCAGGCAAAATATGTAATGGCATAGGGCCACCGTTACCTGATTTTCCTTCCTTCACTAATTGCACAATTATGCACAAGTCAATTAAAATTAAATTTTAGCTTCCACTGCAGCCATTAGGAGAGATATCAGATCTTTGACCCCAGCATGTTCTCAAAGATCATTATTGATTAGCTTTACTATAATTTCTGCCTTAGCTTGAAAATGTGTACATACAGGAGAGCAATCTGCTTAACACTTGGTATATTCTTTTCACATATTCTATTAATTTCATTTGACTTTTGTTGTCAAATAAACACTTACAGAAGTGCATAGGAAACAAGATCATATTCTAACTTGGGTGATTTTATACTAATCAAATCAAAAGTTTGTTAAACGATTGCACTGCTTCACTGTACCTTATACTTGGGCTGTGAAGCTGACCTCGTACCCCACCTACAGCTGCCTTTGTGTTGTGCCAGTCTCAAGCTCTCTGGCACATGGACCACCTAGAGTCTTACAGTGTGGAATCAGCCTAATTTGCCCACGCCGACCAATATGCCCCATCTACACTAGTCCCACCTGCCTGTGTTTGGCCCATGTCCCTCTGATCCTATCCTATCCATGTACCTGTCCAAATGTGTTTTAAACATTATGATAGTACCCACGTCAACTACCTCCTCCTCCGGCAACTCGTTCTATATACCCATCACTGTTTGTGTGTAAAAAAAAGTTATCCAAGGTACCTATTACCTATTCCAGCACATTGATGAAAATAAAACCAGGTTTGAGTCTACCTTTGGTTACATGCTACAAAGATGTAATAGGTACCAGTCTCAAGTTCTCTGGGATCACAGCTTCTGGAAAGATTGTTTTGACCATAGACAAATGATAGACCAAAAATCTGAACTGCCACCCGCTTATATCATCTTATCTTCCAGTCTTGTTATTTTCAATGCTCTTTTCATCCACCTTCCATATGTGGAATGGCTTGAAGACTATCAGGTCTATTGGGGAACCTCCTGTACAGTCTGTGCCCTATTACTAGTTTCTTAATTAGTTGTTGGATCTTTGTAGCAATGTTACAAAATTTTGAGATTTAAAAAATAAAGTCTGCAATTTATCCCATCAGATAAAGCATAAAAAGAAGTTTAATTTGACACTTAATTCACTTTCATATCTTCAGTATTAAAAAAGTTATGGCCATTATCATACTCAGAAATTAGCATCTAGTTCCCTATTGCTTTTCCATTGACTTAACACAAAAGCTGTGATCGAGGACAGTTAAAAGCCCATAACTTTCTTAAAAATTATGGTAACTGAAAGAAATTTTCAGGTATTATAGATTGAAGCATTCTGAAACAAATATGAAACAATCTTACTTCGAACACATGAAAGTAAAGCATATAATTAGTTAGTTACCTAATTGTAGCTAATTACAAAATTCAATTACTAGATCTAAACATCTATCAATTTCTTAAGAATAGATTAACATTTTTAAATAGCCTAAGTGTCCAAATAACATTCACACAATAATTCACAATATAACATAATTTTAAAATCTAATTTTCATGAATTTACAGGCCAAATGGAAGAAATTGAATGTTTAATACCTGTAAATTAATGGGGATTTAATTCATCTTGCGAGTGAGAATTTCTGGAACGCGATCTTTTGGAACGTTCATTTGCGGTGAATTTAACCCCGTATTGGCATGAAAAATACTGCCGTTAATTCGGGGAATAAAATCACCGTGTCGCATGACAAAATGTGAATTAAAGGCTTCTTAAGAAGCACTTTTATACATTTAAAGAAAGCACTTTCGTTTACCTGTCCATTGTGTGAAATCCGTCCCCGTTATTGGCGTTGACGCTTCAGGAGCTGCTTTTAAAATGACTGTAGCGCTGACATTGACGATTTAATTTTTTTAAAAATTCACAAAACGGCGGTAGGAACGATTTTGTCAGCGAAGTTTTGTACTCCAACGAAATATTTCCAGGACAAGGGAGGAGAAACCGCGTTTTAACCCCGCCCCCCCCCTTAAAGGCGCCAAAATCGCGCACACGGCCAGTGGCAGAATTACAGCGCGACTGAAGGTACGTTTTGTAACATACCTAATCTTTGTGCAAGCATATTGTTTTTTCTTGTACTTTGTATAGTTGACTTGCATGCTTTTTAGTCCTATGATTAAATTAAAACATTTTTAAATGGGCAAAATGTATAGATTACTGTAATACTTCTCCATTTTAATCATAAAATCTGCTTCATTAATCACACTGCAGATTCCTGAAACCTAACATAGAAAGTCAAGAATGTTTAATTATCATATGTTGAAATTGAGGTCAGCTTCTAAGCCAAAAACTGAGATTCATTAATGCCATGCAATAACTAGAAGTGTGTTATTTAACAAGTTTTGATTCGATCAGTGTAAAATCACTCCAAAGTTAGAATATGATCTTACTCCATATGGATTTATGTATCAATGAGTACTTGACTATAAAAGTCAAATGAAATGAATAGAATGTGTGAGTTGAGTATGCCAAGCGTTAAACTAATTGCCTGATATGTTCCTGCATTTTCCAGCCAAGACGGAAATTCTGGCCTTTGATCTTTGAGAACGTGCTGGGGTCATAGACCCGGTCTCTCTTGATGCAACAGTGGAAGCCAAAAGTGTTCTAGTTTCATGATTTACTAAGTTTCCAATTGTTGACAATGCGGCAAGATATGGCTTAAATACTCCAGATAACATTTATGGCAGGAGTATGGTGTGTGTTGTTTGCAATGGGAGTAACATGGGGTTTTTTTCTGAGACCACTTTACTGTGTTTTGTAAATTACAGGTTTTTATATCCACACCACCATCAAGTGTATTTCCAAACCACATTCAAACCACAGCATCATTGCAGCAGTGTTTCATAAACACCTCAGCAGGTAATGTTCTTCAACCAAGGACAAGCAGTATTAATACACCTAGCAATGGACTCAGCTCTACACAAAAGGTAATTATAGAACCAATTTCAAATCATTAAAGGAAATAATGGCAGATTGCCATATCTTATTTCTTTTGAGCTTTAAAGTTAAATATTTGCTGCTTTGTCACTTTAAAGCAATAAATTAGTCTCCACCTATGGACAGGATAACATCCCCTGTGTTCATCTTTTAAAACATATGAGTTGCCTGAAGATCAAAAAACTGCAGATGCTGGTCTTCTGAAATAAAAACACAAAATCTAGCATCATAGATTTTCTTTGGTAAACCTTATTGCCTTTGGGAAACTTTAAACTTCCATTTTCTTTTTCGCATTGGGGCAGCAGTTATAACGATAGTTTGCTTTGAAAATTATAATCCAATTGTGTTTGGATGTATCGCAGCAGCAGGTTTACTTTACTTAGCTGCATAAAAAAAAGCTTCAAACTTTCTAATATCCTTTTTTATCTGGTTTTCATTATATTTTGAAATCTTCAAAGGAAATTAAGTTATTGGATGTTTAATTGCTTAAGATTCACTAAATAGAAACAAGTATTCCACAAATTATACTTCAGTGAAACTTGCATAATCCAGCACCCTCAGGACTATGGTGGTGCAGATAGGCAGATTTTTCAGACATCTGGTTGTTACTCTTATTAATATACCAACACACTTTTAATTCACTTCTTTTGGATGTTACATGTTAGTATGATATATTTCCCAGTGATCCAGGGCAGGAATGCGTTTAAAGAGACCAAATGAGTTTAAAAGAAATGTGGAAATGGGGCCATGGTGAATTTAAGAGGAATGTAGAAGACATCACCCAGAGAGTTTAAAGGAAGCTTGGGAATTAGGGTTGAAGGAAAGTGTGGGAAACCAAGTAGTCCAGATGCAGAACCATCAGGATTTCCGAACAATAGTTAGCGGTTTATTGGAGGAGTTCTTTGAATACTTGGAATGTGGACTGTATTCTTACAATGCATTTATTCATCTCCAGCATTAAGGCTTAGTTACATTCAGCCCACCTGTGTGGGACAGATGACATCAGTCACATGCCCGACACCAACCTCCCAAAGCAGACACTCTGTCTCAGGTTCAGCAGGGTCATGAGGTTACCAAATGGGAAGAGGGAATGTGTAATATATCCCAACCACATTCTGTACCTCGTGATCGCTTAAAATGGAAAAGGAGCGAGCGTTCAAGGGGGTATTAATTACTTTATCCTTTCATTGGAGCTCCACAGATGCTCATCACTGGGCTCTATGGTTGCATGTACACCAGTGAAATTGCCTAAGCAGATAATGCAGACATTACATTTAAAATCTAGTAAATCCCTTTTGGCCGTAAATACTTTGTGCTAATTTCAGTTTAACATGAACTGAAATCATTGTATTTCCACACGATTCACTGATTGGTAAATAGGAGAACAGTTCTGTAAGGTATGATTTATTCCTTAACAATTTGTAATAATCTGTATTCCGTTATCCATATCTCCACAGTTTGCATCATCTACTTCCCCATCTCGGTCGCAGCAACCATTTTCAATCCATTCGCCGGTCTTTAGTAACTCTGTTTCGAAGCCGAAAGATCCTCCTCGATATGAGGAAGCTATCAAGCACACTCGCAATCTAAAACAGCAGGAGGTAAGAAGGATCCATGATATTTAATGTGCTGTAACTGGCTCACAATCTAACATGTATTAGGGTAGATAGTCTTGTTAAAAAGGTGCATTGAGGGATAGAAGTGAGATACAACGAGTCTTTTGAGGAAAGCAGCAGGTTTACAACTAGTTTATTTCAAAGGTGCTGTATAAAAGTAGATTAATTTGGAGCGAAAACAAAATTAGTTTTTGAAACCAAGGCTGGTGTGAACTGGGCAGAGGAAGCTGCCTACACTCCACTATGCCTTAACATGAGGAGCACCCAATTTTGACCCGTTGGCCACAATTGTGATTGGAGAGTGAGCACACAGCGCCAGAAAGCCAGATTTGATCCTGACCTCAGATGCTGTATTTGTGGTGTTTGCAAGTTCTCCCTGGGCTTCCTCCGGGTGCTCTGTTTTCTCCCACGTTACAAAGACGTGCTGGTTTCTAGGTTAATTGGCCTGTGTAAATTACCCCTAGTATGTAGAGAGTAGATGAGAAAGAGGGGTAACATAGAACTAGTGTGAATGGGCGATTGATGGTCACGTGGGCCGAAAGGCCTGTTTTCATTGCTGTTCCTCTGAACTAAACTGAACTGAAAAGCAGGTGACATTCCCTGGACAGCTCTAGCGGTTTGCAGACTGAGTGTGGTTATCACACTAATTGGAATGGTAGGCAGTTTGAGATATTTATAATTATTTAAGAAACAATTGAATATTGTTGAGCAAGGTATAAGAGTTTTCCAGATGTATAAACTAAGGTTTTCTTTATCTGCATTTATTGAGATTGTAAAGTTGATTTCCAAGTTAATCATGCTGCATCTCAACTACTTTGCACCAACACGGGCAATAAACTAAGAATACAGTCAGATAAACTAATGATCAAGTTTTGTATTTTTAAGGTGTTCACTGCACACAGTCAGCAGATGGATGACCTTTTTGATATCCTAATTGAAAGTGGAGGTAATGTGAATTAAATATATTAACATCAGATTCTGACTAATGCACTGTTACATCTGAAAGTATGTGGAAGATACCAGATAGAGAGTATGATCTTCCTCTTTCGTTAAATAGATATTACATATATAATGAACATTCAGTCAACTTCCACTTAACCTGAACTGGGAATTGAGTGAATAGATGACTCTATCATTCATATCTCATAATTAGGTGTAAGAGTGGTTACAACCAAAAGATTTAAAGAATACAAGATTATACAAACCATGGAAGCAATAGCATGATGTTTTAGACAGGTTGTTAAGGCATCTATAAACACATGATGCTTGTCAAGTATATTTTATGATATTGGAAGTAGACCACATGTTGAGGAGGTGACAAAGAAGATTGATGAAGGTAGGGCGGTGAATGTAGTATACATGGATTTTAGTTGGGGTTTTGATAAGGGTCCTCATAAGGGCTGATCGAGAAGATTAAGATGTGTGGTATTCATGATGATGGTCGTATGAATTCAGAGCTGGCTTATTCATAGAAGATACAGGGTTGTGGTGGAAGGTAGATGTTCTGGCTGGAGGTCTGTGACCAGTGGAGTTCTGCAGGGATCTGTGCTAGGACCTCTGCTGTTTGTGATCTATATACATGACCTAGACGTTAATGTAGATGTAGTAGACGACACTAAATTGGAAGAGTTGCAGACAGTGAGGAATGCTGTCAAAAGATACAGCAGGATGTAGATCAGCTGCAGAAATCGGCGGAGAAGTGGCAGATGGAGTTTAACCAGAGGGATTCAGCTACAGGGAGAGGTTGGATAGACATGGATTGGTTTCTCAGGAATGATGGAGGTTGAGGGGAGACTTGATAAAAAGTAAGCAAAATTATGAATGGCATAGATAGGGTGGATAATTGGAGCCTTTTTCTCAGGATGGAAATGTCAAAGACATTGGACATGACTCTAAGGTGAGAGGGGGAATGTTTAGTGGAGATGTGCGGGGCACGTTTTTATATACAGAGAATGGTGGGGGGCTGGAAACCATTGTCGGGTGGTGGTGGAGGGAGATATGATAGTGGAGTTTAAGAGGCTTTAAGATAGGCACATGGATGCGCAGGGAATAGGGGTATATGGATCATGTACAGGCAGATGAAATCAGTTTAGCTTGACATCAGGTGCAGCACTAAAAATGTGGGTCTTAGGGGCCCGTTCCTGTGCTGTTCAGTTCTATGTTTAGTTATTCAGTGTGGAAACAGGCCCATTGGCCCCAGTCCACGCTGACCAGCGATCCCCGCACATTAACACTATCCTACACACACTCGGGACAATTTACACTTATACCTATTAACCTACAAACCTGTACGTCTTTGGAGTGTGGGAGGAAACCTACGCTTCTCCGGTTTGCATCATAACGTTTTCCACATGTGAATAGCCACTTTCATTGTGATTGATGTCATTGTAATCTCATTCAAGAACATGTCCTCATTTCAATTCATGGCATTCTTATGATTTTTCTCTACTTATTTTAAGAAATTATAGTATAACACTTGGAACAATCGCTTATAGATCGGGGTAGAAAACATGAAAGGATATTGTTTTGTGTTTTTCAATGTTCAGTTCTATTTTTTTCTCTTATTTTTTGCAAGTTCCTAGTGTGTTAACCAAGTATTTATGGAAATTGTACTAGGAAATAAATCCATTATTGCACTATAGTCATTCAAATAGCTTATGTGGAAATCTTCAATTTGATTATTATTTAATTACCTATTACAGTAAAATCAATAGAAATGTTTTTTTGCCTTATCCTTACTATCTTTTGTTGTGTAACAGAGATTTCACCAATTGTCAAGGAAGAATTGTTCCCTGCTACCAAGATGAGAGCTGTTGTTGCCAATATCTCCTCCTTGCCTGTAAACTCAGCTTTGTCACGTCCACCACCACAAATTCAGATGGTTCCTCTTCCATTGTCAATGGAATCAACCAATAATCTCTCAATCAGTTCAGAAAATCAACTGGAGGCCTTTCTGGACGGTACAATGTCATCCAGTGACAATGTTCCTCAAATGTCCATCAACCAGGAGAGCTCAGACAATCTTTCTTTAATGGAGGATCTTCAGAATGACCTACTGAATACATCCAACATTCTGGATCAGCACCATTCTGTGATAGACCCCTGTGATATGCATTTCTCTGATGAGAGTTCCTGCCTGAACTTGGACCTCCAGGACAGTAATTTGGACAATATGGACTGGCTGGATCTGACGATGCCAGGTTCAAGTACAGGACTTACTCCTGTTAATAATGCTGCTCCTAGTGTGTTTTCCACTGATTTTCTGGATGGTCATGATCTTCAGCTCCATTGGGAGTGATGTAACCAGGATGTAACCAGGTACTCAAGCAAAAAGAGTATGTTTTCTTAGTGTTGCGAGTCAATCATCTAGCAATGGTTAGCACCCAAAGCTAGTAACAAAGAAAGCCAAGATGAGATTATCCAGTCTGGTCCACTTGACTGTTACCAGAGAGAAGAATGGGTAGTGAAAGAAACAATACTTCATGGCAAGCTGACAATCTGGCCATATTAAGACTTCTTATTTTTATGTCACATTTAATCTGGTGTCAGTGGTGAATAGTTACTGTTCTATTGAAATTGGAAAGAATTTCTTCTTCATGCAAGTGAGCTTTTCTGTGGCTGGCCTGAGCCAAATTGCATGATATTGTGGCGTTCATTACACTGGCTGGTTCAGTGAATTCTTGTCAGTCTGATGAAGCACTTCATTATTTTAAAGCCAGAAATGTTTTTTGAACCAATTATTAATCTTTTCCAAATTTGTACATTTTGTGTCAATGCTCTTTCTGTAATTTTTTCATCATTTTATTACATCAAGCAAATATGATTGTCTAGGGCCAGGGTAAAACAACCATAATGACCAGGGAGACTAAAACGATGGCATCTTGAGAGGTTAGGCATAGTTTTTTTGGTCAATACTAATCCTGCGGGTTTCCTTTGTCAGAGGCCCTTCTGGTTTAATTCAAGCAGATTCTTCGTGACATTCAGAATCTTCATTTAGAACTCATTAATAAGGCTGTAGTTTGTTTTCGACAAAACTATCGATGAATTTTAATTTCCAAGCAATTTCATCAGTACACAAAAGTGCTTGACCCTCTGTAACATTTAAACAACATTAAAGATAAAATGATCAATTTGAATTATTTCGATGCCAAACACTTTCCCACTTTTTCTAAACTTTGGGTGGAATGATGCAAGTAGAATGATTCAGCAATATTCAAGTGCTTGATTAGTAATGTTCCACACACGCTGACCTTGCTGTCTTATAGGAGGCAGCACTGAACAAAACAACCATGAATATATTAGTGCTAACCTAATACATGGTTTCATATTTACCAAATGTCCCCATGGTAGTTAAATATTTAACTTTTAAAGATCCATCTTCTTGAAAATAAAACTGGGAGAGCCTTGTTTTTATATAGGAATGAGGGATTAAAACACGTCATGTTATTGACGTAAGATATCGCCTTATTCACGGATGAGGCTCTGCTTGCTTCCCAGAACAACAGGATTTGCCAAACACTTGATGAAGGAAAAAAATTATAATGTTGAATGCAATGTGATATTTTGAAATGTGTGTCCTTCCAAAGGAATTGATAGTCACTAATTAGCCAAAGGGTTTAGTAGAGGTACAGATTTTATAAATCAGAGAAAAAACTGCAGTTTGTAAAACTAAAGCAGGATGAGCAATTTTGAGAAGGAAATAGTATTTTCTATATTTTAGTGGATTAAATTAGTGTAAAGGAGGTGACTTTATAATTTAAAAATAATTGCCTTTACCAAGAGAGATATCTATCGTGCCCTTCAAAAACAACCTTTGAATCGTTTAGCGCATTATGAACTGTTGATTTATGTCATGCTGTTCTAATCATGCCTTTGATATTGATTTGTATCAAATGGTTAAATATTGAGGAATGTGGGATTGTTTTGACTTCTGCATTGTGGTGCAACAGACAGTTTAAAAAGTCATTTAGAGTTTGAATGTACTTGTTGTTTGAAGTACTTTGTCATCATGATTCCCACAGTTCTGCTTGTATTGGTATTATCTTCACATGGGATTATTGATTAGGCCCATTGTTTGGATTTACTAGAATAACAACATATTAAACTAAAAGCACAGAACCAATTGAAAACGAAAAATGTAAATGCCATAGAATGTCTTCTCAAAGCAACACAAATTATTTGATTATTTCTGTGTATTTTTGCACACCATTGAAATTTGAGATCAGTAATGTGATAAATGTCGCTGTTCCAGAAAAATGAACCATTCTTAAACTGGACTCTGATGTGCTGCCATAGCTAAAAAGGGACTTCTATGTTCAACTTGCATCTTTTGTCTTGCTTTGTGCTTGGTAATGTTACTCCACACTCTGCCTATTCCAGTCACACTTACACTTGACCTCTGTCAAACCTGCTCCCATGTCACTGCCAATGTTGCACTTAACCAGCCATTTGAAAATAGAAGTTTAGGTCATTGAATCTGACAGATTCCTTGCCAATATGAAAATAGCACCAATGTGATGTTTGCAATCTTGTAATAATGATATAATCTATATTTGGGATTAGTGTTCAAGATCCAAACTGACATTGGATCGCAGGATAATGGTTTGAAACACCAATATGCTTTGTCAATGCACTATCACACATACTTAATGGAAGTTTCATCAGTAAAAGCATAATCTAAATCAGCCAAAGAATATTAGACAGAATCGGAGGGCAAATTATGAATAGACACCATGTTTGAAGAGATTACTTTGGAATCTGTTTGAATTGGTAATAATGAGGTGGGGTCGATTGAATATACTAATGAGAAATAATCCCTTAAATGCAAAAAAACTGCAGTTTAGATTTGAAAGAAATATGAGGGGTTGTTATATTTTTGTGACAAAGTATATTTTCAGATTAGTGATGGATTAATTCCTTAAATGCAGTTTCATTGAAAAGACAATGCAAGATAGTTTATCATTTATGAATTCCTCACAATGATTGTAGTCCTAAATCAGGTCAATGTCCAAATATTTGAGATAAATTATGCAGGACTGCGATTGAGCAATGTTATGCCCCATTTTATCCAATCATGAATTCAAAAAGCAACTGGGTAAAATTCCAATTGTTAAATATCATGGATATGTTAGTTTGTCCTGTGCAGGAAGGAACTGCAGATGCTGGTTTAAGCCATAGACAAAAAAAAGCTTGGGTAACTCAGTGGGTCGGACAGCATTGCTGGAGAGAAGGAATAGATGACGTTTTGGGTCGAGACCCTTCTTCAGAGTCGGGGGAAAGAAAAACCTTTCCCTTTCCCCTGACTGTCTGAAGAAGGGTCTTGGCCCAAAACACTACCTATCCTTTCTTTCCAGAAATGCTGCCTGGCCTGCTGAGTTACACCAGGATTTTTGTGTCTATCTTCTGTTAGTTTCCCCTGTTTATCCATGCCAAAATAAAAGATTATCACTTTAAAATTAGATTATGGACTTATTAAAAAAAACTTCTGGAGGGATTTAGCAGTTAGGCAGCATCTATGAAGGAAATGGATTAACGTTTCGGGTTGGGACCATTCTACAGACAGAGTGTTTAAGAAGGAACTGCAGATACTGGAAAATCGAAGGTAGACAAAATTGATGGAGAAACTCAGCGGGTGCGGCAGCATCTATGGAGCGAAGGAATTTAAGAAGGAACTGCAGATGCTGGAAAATCAAAGGTAGACAAAAGTGCTGGAGAAAAGTGCTATTTCCTTCGCTCCATAGATGCTGCCGCACCCGCTGAGTTTCTCCAGCACTTTTGTCTAACTTTATTCTGCAGACGGAGTTCCTCCAACAGTAGGTAACTAGCTTACTAACAACCCTCCACCACCCATCCTTGGGCTCCACCTAGATTCACACTATTTCTCCCCTTCCATCTATATTCCTTGCTCTGACGCCATAATTTGTGCCTTTTCTATCCTTATCTCCCATTTTCTGTCTTTGTCCTTTGACCAGACCTCTGCCAATCAAACCCATCCCCTCAATTGTATCCACCTATCACTTGCCAGACATTGTACTGCCCCACCACTCTTCCTGCTTAATCCTCCCCACCACAATCAGTCAGAAGAAGGATCCTGACCCCAAAATGTCACCTATCCATATTCCCCGGAGATGCTGCTGGACCCAGAGCTACTCCAAAACACTGTCTTATTCTGTAAATCAGTATCTGCAGTTCCTTGCGTCTCCTCCAGCAGTTTGCTTTTTGCTCAAGATTCCAGCATCTGAGGCTTATCTCCATTTTGACATGATAAAAAATAAGATTTATGTATGTCTAAATGTAAACATTGTGACATATAATTGTGCATTGTTGATTTCACGATTAGGTGGCTGGCAAAATCAAAAAATTCTAACTTATGATTCTTTGAATTAAACTACAAATAGCTTTGATAATCAAGCAGTTACCAAAGAAAAAACAATGATTTTTTCCCCTTAAGGAGTTTTGAGTGCAACTCCACAATAGAGTATTACTCCCTCTCATAACTATCTTTTTTCACAGCCATACTATGTTAGCATCTCAATTTAATTTGAAATTGGTAAATTTCCAAAATTGAAATCCTACACATTTTAGCACTAGATATTTGATATGGTCTTTGGAAATCCAGAAAAATAAAATGTATGCGTTTGTCTATATCAAACCATGATGCCTTTTTCAGTACTGTTTGCACCCATGTGAAATTTCATATCATGTTCAAATACTCTGGTTTTGCACATTTGTATATAAGTAATGCATATTTTTTATATGTGTGGTACATATACTTGCAAAAGCTTTGTAAATATTGGCAGTGTTGTAGTTACTGATATGTATCAGAAATTTAGCATTACTGCTGTGTTTCAATAAAATGTTATTGTCCTGTGCCTTGCTCTGCGACTTATAAAATGGGACCAGGTAAAATTCAAACGGGTTTTATACATAAGCATCAAATATACAGTTTCAGCAGCCCTGATCAAGTCCCACATTTAATATTTAGCTGTGTACCAAACCACCTGTTGTCAAGTGTAACCTCAGCACATAAATGATAGGGCCATTTTATCTGAACTATATTTTATATCTTTCCCATACACTCATTCAGTCAGGTCCAAGTTGCTAAACTTTATTATTAAACCAGGACTTAATGATATAGACTTAATATTTCTCCCAGTGAATGAGCAATTCCTCTTCAGCCCATGTTGGTGTCACTTCCTGTTTGGCCCTTCTCCACACCTGGATCCAAACTGTAAATGACAGCGTTTAACTTTTTCCTCTAAACCAGTCTTAGTTTTCTGATCATAATAGTTTAATTGATCAGCAGTCCTGATCTTTTATTTCCTGAGCATAAGAAATTGGACTATCCCTCCGTCTCTTTCCGACACAACTAGCTGTCAAGCCGAGTGAATTCTCACAAGTTATCCCTTGCTGAGCTCGTGAATAGTTTGACGCAATTATTTAAAGGCATGTGTACTCTGGGATCTCAAAATCTCTGGTTTAACAAAATGGGATTGTTTTCATCCATTCGATGAAGTGTCACTGTTCGTAATTAAATGACTGCTCCAGCACTAATGCCAAGAGGTTTATGTTACCCCCCCCATGGAGACTTTCCATGTGATTAATGGTTGTAACTGTCTTTTGCCAACAAGATCATAATTTAGCTAAACAGCTCGTGGGTTTTCATCTTAACACCATCTTTGACTCCACTTCCTTTAATACCTATAACAGAAGTCTCACAATCATTTATTTTAAATTATTAAATGAGCTTGAAGGGCTAAATAGACTACTCTACTAATTCTTATTTTATTTTATTCTGTTCAAATGCTTTTGTGTTATGGCGGAGAGGTGGCTGTGAAGCAGGCTGGAATTAGGCTAAATTTGCCTTTAGCTATGCGTTCTAGTATTTGACATTTCTACCCTGGGAAAAGACCATCTACCCTATAATTTTCTCACTTGTGATGTTTTGCACAATTCAATAATTACATTTACTTAAATGCATTAAACCACTCCCCTCATGGATGGACAAAGATTCATGCAATAGGAGAGTGCACCTTTAAGATTGTTTCACCCTTGCCAAAGATTAGAACCATCAAAATAACAAAATGTGTACAATAATAGACAACCTTCAAACAGTACACTTTCCTAAGCACATTTCATTCATTCAATACTAAACATACAGAAATACCAACTACACCTGAGAAAAATACTTTTTAAACCAAGCAGTAAACATTATTGCCGAGATCTTGTAATCCATAGATTTGATTTTACATATGCAAATTCTGCAGATCCATTTTGTTCATGATTTAAACCATTTCTGGTAAAAAATCTTCCCTTGGGCACTCCACACTGTGCACTTCTGGTCATGATCCACAATAATGCAGCTGTCCTGGCATCAGTGATTTTCAAATTTATGTAACCGCCGTTAATTAGAACTGAAATTTGTGACCCCTGGCCTTTCATTATAAATTTAAAGTTTAAAATAAAAGCTAGTCAGCAGACAGCTGGATAATGTTTTTCTCTCTGCCTGTGCCGGACTGATATTGTGCTGCCTGGCTGCTGTTAATGTCAGTGCTATGTTTCATAATTCGAATTTCATAATATACGGATGAATATAATCGTGACACACCTCAACATCACAATCTTTGCAGGTCTATGAGCCCTTGCTTCATGGTGGTACAGTACACTAATGGTGCCAATGGTCACAGGGTGAATGGAATAGCCATAGGCATTCATGATGCATCTCAACCCACCATGTTGTCATGGCAACCTTTTCCACAGCTACTCTGGTTGCCATGAAGATGCTTTTTTTTTACAACTCTGAGAACCTTCAAGTTTTGACTTTCACCCTCGTACCAGCAATGATGGAGCAGATGCAGTCTCTCCCGACAGCTATTCTCAGGAATCATCCAAGTTACATTTTAATCCAGCAGATGGGACAAAATGCTCATCATTTGATTAACAAACACCAAATATAATCAAATTCACAGTTCTTTTTACGTCCCCCATTTTTTAGCACAGAAAAATGCTGAAAGTTAGTCGTAGATTTTAATGATTTTCTTTTAAAAGTCGTTTCTGTCATACACCCACCCTATTGTTGCTTCTACCAAACTTTTGAAATTTATTGTTGGACACATTTGAACATACATTACAATCTAGGCATTTCTACTCCTGGACAGTTTTTGACAGTCAGTGCCACATCGAAAACAAACTTTAAAAAAAGTATATATTTTAACCCAGCATAAAATCCAGTAGAAGGCTCAGAGAGCAAAATATGTCAACTGACTGAAAAAACAACCTAAGATGCAATCAAATGTCAAAATAGCCCGACAACTCTCAAACGTTAAATAGCCTGGCAAATGAACATAGTTCCCTCACTTCTTATTTTGTTGTAGGTGTTGAATGAGATAATGACAAAGACTATGCACCAAACTCCCCATTGCAGTTCAATAGGGTAGAGGCATATTTCACATCAGTGTACTTGGACTGTCATTGGATCGGCCAGCTTTACATTATTTAGCAATTACAGGCATCCTCCCAAAGCAAGCTATGCATCTGATGATCAAATTCCCAAGTTGGTAATTTCCGAGAATGTTGCCAGGATCTATGTTTACAACATTGGTGGTAGCACCATAGCAGGCGTAGGCAACTAAAAGGTTGTTGATGTAGTCATGCCTTCATGCATCACTGGAGGCTCAATATTTTCAATTGTGTGACTTCCAATGGCAATAATTGGGCTGTCACATGCCTGGCATTGCTTGGGTTACTGTTCTACCTTTGTTCTGGAATCCCATTCCAGATGTTTTCATTCAAACATAACTATGTCAACTACAGCATGAAAATATATCTAAATTCAATTCTTAAATCAGACACATTATTTAATGTCAGAGACAAATAGGTTTTATTCAATGGCCCTTCCTGAGATATATGACTGGGAACCATACACTTTCGTGCAATCAAAAACAGAAAGTTGAAAAAGCAGAGAGGTACTGCAGATTAAAAAATTGGCCAAGAGCAGTAGGGAACAAAAAATCTTAATCCGGAAAGTCTGAATGTAGAATTGGTAAGGGTGGATTCAAGAAATAAAACAAAGTACACAACTCTGGGGATGGCTAATAGGCCACAGAATAAAACCAGTATTGAACACAATGATTATAAAAAAATATAAAGATTAGAAATGAACAACGAGAATAATAAGCACAGGCCCAGGGGATTTAATTTTCATATATATTGAGCAATTCAAATTGGCAAAAACAGCTTGGAGGACATGTTCATATACACTAGAGTCTTTTTCTTGAAAAACACCAACTTTGAAGAACTATCAAGGTGCCAAACCATCACGTCTGTGTATTGGGACAGGGTTAAAAAGGTAAATTGTCCTATAGAAAGTGATTTCAACATGATGAATTTTATAATTAATTTTGTTTCCCAGGTGTTAAACTTCAAGTCTCTGCATTCAAAGTTAAAGCAAATTACAGGAACCAAATGGGGAGTTAATTTAAAAAACACAATGTTCCCAAAATAATTAATAACAAATCATTTAAAAATCAATGGAAATATCTGAGAGACCTATTACATAGATTAACAAGAGTAACGAAACTACACTTCAAAAGGTTACAATAGAATGGGACATTGAAAATGGGGGGGAAATAACCATATTTCATGCGTTGTTAGATTAAAAAAATATGGAGAATCAACGATCAAATGAACTCGATGAACACAAGTAATTCATATTAATAGTGTACAAGAGATGAATAGAACTAAAGAATCATCTAGACCTGCTGGTCTTCATAATGTGTCAAGACATGGTAACAAAGTTAGTGGATGTATAGCTATTTGGCCGTTAGCTAATAGTCCAAATTCTATATTTTCTGGAACAGTACCTAGGAATTGGAAGGCACCAAAATAATTTTGCTATTCAAGAAAAGAAACGTTAAAAAAAAACAGAACTGCAGGCCGGTTTGTCGGACACCAGTTGTTGGGGAAATGAAATCTATTGCGAAGGAAGTGGTAACATGACAATTGGAAAAGCTTATGATTAGTTTTTGGTAAAGGGTAATTTTTTTTTGCAAAAATAGAATTTTTGCAGGATGTAAGATGGATCCAATGAGGATGTAGAATATTTACAGAAAGACATTTAACAATTACAACAAAAGATGTGGTACACAAGACTGAGACTCATGTTTGCTCAGATTAAGGCAAAGCTTTATCGGTTAAAGGACAGAAAACAGTCGGAACTGGCAGGTTATTTTCAGAATGGCATAATTCAACTAGTGTATTATTATTTGATCTTAGTTATTTTGCAATCTCTATCAGATGAAGGGATTTGATAAATGTCAGATGGGGAAGATGACAGGTATGTAATAGGCTATGTATCCTTTAAGGAAAAGGCAGGTGAAGTGATAATATGGGGCAGAGTAAGAAATGATCAAACAGGTAGAAAAAAAATCAAAATACATTGGTATTGTTGGTATTGTATAAATGTTGGTATTTACAGTGATAATGCGATACATAAATAATATAATTATCATATAGCATGTCAGTTTTACAAGGGATTAGATAATTATATAGAATCTCATGGAATGTGGAGTGCAGTTTTGGTTTCCTTATCCAGTGATAGCTATATTTAAAGATGGCTCAACAAAGAATCTGAAGATGAGAGTATTATATAAAGTGAATGAGCCTACATTCTCTGAAATTACAAGAATGCAAATAAAGTATATTGAAATATGTATCTATTCGTAATATAACTTAAGCCGAGTTCACCAGCTGGAATGTGTAGAATTTGGGCATCCTTTAATGAACCCAATAAGAAACTTTCCTTGGTGGAATTCTCCATTTTAGAAGACTGAAAATAAGTGAATGCTAAAGGAATCAAGGAACATGATGACATGGAAGAGAAGTGATTTGGGTGCAGAAGTTCAGTCACATTCATTTAGAATGGTAGCAATGTCAGGGTTCCTGTGGCACATGTGCCCCTTCTGTATGATAAAGTTACAAAAGATTTTTGGTTGAAATTGAAAAAGGAAATAAGTTATTGATGATTGAAGTGGCTAAGAATGCAATCGACTCTTTTAATTGGAAAATAATCAGTACGTAAAACATACAAAGCATTTCAACTTTAAATAAATCCATTATTTATACAATATCTGAATACATAACATGTACAGTTGATGGTAACATGACAGTGTATTGGTAGAAACACACCATTAGCAAAATGTTGTTCATTTCAGTAAGTTACCCAAGTGATGCAAGTTTCAGAAATGGAAAAAAAATGTATCTTAAGTATGGTAACACAACTAAACAAACCAACAAGACTCACAACAATCCCACAGAATTGCAGTCCCGAGTGAAAGCACCGAAACGTATTCTATAAAATATACACGTAGCACAAGCTAAATGCACAGATTATATATCAGAATTTTAAGAATTGAATTTGTATTCCAGCCACGGAAAATTCAGGTTTGTTGGTTCTGTTTAAAATCCAAGGTAGGAAGAACTTGTGATCTAAAAGGACAGTAGAGACAAGATCGAAAGGTCCTGCAGAAACTATGAAGGAGGGAAAATTTTAAACTGGAAACCAGTCATCTGATGTATTTGTAAAAATCAGTAAAGGTACACACAATAGATGTAACACACCAAACAAAAAGGTGGTAGAATGCAATACGACATGTTAGGACACAAGTACACTCGTCACATGTCACCCATTAACTATAAATGTCTTTGTAACAAAAATACGGTAAAGTGGACAGTTCACAAAATGTTGAATGGACTCAGAATGGGTTAAAAAAAACCTCATTAGATTAAATAGAAACCTGTAGTTCAGTAATAAATTCAAGAAAAAAAATAAATTCCATTTCAGTTGATTTTAGTTAAGGCAACAGTATTTGCAGGACTGAGCCCATTCCTTTAAGTCCTGCTGCCTATTGCTTCTTGAATATTCGGTATTAAACCTGTGCCAAGACTCTGAAAATAGTGCAATGAGCTTTGAGAGCAAACTACCTTGAGACATCAGAGTAACAACACTGTTCCCTCTAGTAAGATGCTAAGGCAGCCATAGATTTTATTTTATTCAAAAGGTTGGTCTTTGAACTCACTAGTAATTGAGGCAAGAATCATCAATGGGGTCATTATGGTACCTGCAGGTGCAATTGTCATTTATGCACATTTTGTGCCCCCAAAGTGGACCGGTACTAGTGAATATCATCACGCCTCATGTGCCTCAGTTGCACTATCAAAATTGTAACAACTGATTCTAAACCTAACAAGCTGAAACACACCAATGCTTTTATATTAACATCCAGATCACTGTGACTTTATCAGGGGGAATTTAAAATAATCCATATATTTATTAGGTGTACACACAGAAACAGATTGCACAGAGATGGGGCCACACATAAAATGTGTGTGCGTGTACTGCAAACCCTGGAACCTTGCACCGTGTGCAAGAGTACAGTGCTAACACACTACCAGCTAGATATACTGAAAGATCACAGTGCCAATTCAACTGGCAAGAGTCGAGCACTTTGAATATAGCAATGCTTCTCCAATCCTCGATCAGTAAACTGGTAAATGGTTAATACTGACTCATTCTATATTCTCACTGCGACAAGCAGCATTACACACAGCAGTCTTACTCATTCAATTTGCAGAAGTGAGCTCTGGCACTATTCAATATTTTAAATCAAGGAATTCCATAACATCACAATTTTATAAGCAAAGAAAACTCTGCAATAACGATATCAGACTACTTCATACTAGAAGTATTCAAAGGCTGAAACTGATGCTGCTTTTATTAGGGCAACTAGTGAATTACTGCATACTTTTGTGAACAAGCATTTTTAAAAAAGTATTACCCAATTGCTTAAAAAGTGCCTATAAATTATTACAGCATCTTGGAGCCCTTTTAGCAACAAGGCAATTGAGGGTGATGAGGAGCAGTAAACTACATAGATCATGTTTAGTTATTGCTCACTACTCATTATCTGTAACATGGTAGTCTGTAGCAATTTGTCCTAACATTTCCACATTTGCAGCCTCTGTAACTAAACGCAATTTTTCTTCAGCCAGACCCTCTTTTCTTCTTCTTTCCATTTCCCACTCTACAAAAGTGTCAAACAGGCTTGGCCAAGCCTCGTCCTCGCTGTAGTTTGTTAGATCAGGACCTATCACCTGAATAAAATTTAAGAACATGTTCCATGTATCTCGAGAGATTCCCTTTATTCCAGGCGGATTCTCAGTTAAGAAGCTCAGCCACTGGTCCAATATGAAAGGTATGTTCTGTGTGAACACCAGTTTCCAGAGGGCAACAGCTATTTCCCTCCGTAGCGATCGCTGGCCTTCATCAGAGTCTAGTCCAAATTGAAATGTAAACCGGTACAAATCTTTGAACTTGTCCTCAACTTTGGCTTCATTCATAAGGCTCGGGAATCTGGCACGAATCCCTTCAATACTGTCTGCATTTAATGCTTTACATCCCTCAACAAATTCTTTCCTGAAAAGAATTAAAACATAATCAAGAGCTTGAATCACATTAGCAGTGTAAAATCATATTAAACAATGTAAAGCATTACTGAACTGAAAATAAAATCCTTTAGATAAATTAATTTTAAAAAAGTCAGCATTTATTCTATACAAGTAACCTTCACTTATTTTGTACATTACTATGTGAATTAATGCAGTGACTTAAAAATAACTTTACCCTGGAAATATACAGTGCCCTCCATAAAGTTTGGGACAAAGATCCATCATTTATTTATTTGCCTCTACTTCACAATTTGAGATTTGTAATATGAAAAATCACATGTGGTTAAAGTGCACATTGTCAGATTTTATTAAAGGGTATTTTTATGCATTTTGGTTTCACCATGTAGAAATGACAGCAGTGTTTATACATAGCCCCCCCCCCCCCAATTTCAGGGCACCATAATGTTTGGGACACATGGCTTCACAGGCATTTGTAATTGCTCAGGTGTGTTTAATTGCCTCCTTAATGCAGGTATAAGAGAACTCTCTGTACCCAGTCTTTCCTCCAGTCTTTCCATCACCTTTGGAAACTTTTATTGCTGTTTATCAACATGAGGACCAAAGTTGTATCAATGAAAGTCAAATAAGCCAAATGGACTGAGAAACAAGAATAAAACTGTTAGAGACATCAGCCAAACCTTAGGCTTACCAAAATCAACTGTTTGGAACATCATTAAGAAGAAAGAGAGCACTGGTGAGTTTACTAATCGTAAAGGGACTGGCAGACCAAGGAAGACCTCCACAGCTGATGGCAGAAGAATTCACTCTATAATAAAGATTAAATCCCAAACACATGTCTGACAGATCAGAAACACTCTTCAGGAGTCAGGCGTGGATTTGTCAATGACCACTGTCTGCAGAAGACTTCATGAACAGAAATACAGAGGCTACAATGCAAGATGCAAACTACTGGTTAGCTGCAAAAATAAGATGGCTAGGTTACAGTTTGCCAAGAAGTACTTAAAAGAGCAACCACAGTTCTGGAAAAAGGTCTTGTGGACAGATGAGACGAAGATTAACTTATATCAGAGTGATGGCAAGAGCAAAGTATGGAGTAGAGAAGGAACTGCCCAAGATCCAAAGTATACCACCTCATCTGTGAAACACGGTGGTGGGCATGTATGGCTGCTGAAGGTACTGGCTCACTTATCTTCATTGATGATACAACTGCTGATGGTAGCAGCATAATGAATTCTGAAGTGTATAGACGCATCCTATCTGCTCAAGTTCAAACAAATGCTTCAAAACTCATTGGCCGGCGGTTCATTCTACAGCAAGACAATGATCCCAAACATACTGCTAAAGCAACAAAGGAGTTTTTCAAACCTAAAAAATTGTCAATTCTTGAGTGGCCAAGTCAATCACCCGATCTGAACCCAATTGAGCATGCCTTTTTTATGCTGAAGAGAAAACTGAAGGCGACTTGCCCCCAAAACAAGTATAAGCTAAAGATGGCTGCAATACAGGCCTGGCAGAGCATCACCAGAGAAGACACCCAGCAACTGGTGATGTCTATGAATCGTAGACTTCAAGCAGTCATTGTATGCAAAGAATATGCAACAAAATATTAAATATGACTACTTTCAAATTACATTGCTGTGTCCCAAACATTATGGTGCCATGAAAGTGACACGGCTTTTAGGTTGCCCGGCGGGACTTTAGGTGGCCATTGGCAACCGTTAATTTCGAGCCCTGTAAACACTGCTGTAATTTCTATATGGTGAAACCAAATTGTATAAAAATGGCCTTTATTAAAATCCGACAACGTGCACTTTAACCACATGTGATTTTTTTCTATTACAAATCTCAAATTGTGGAGTACAGAGGCAAATAGATAAATGATGGGCCTTTGTCCCAAACATTATGGAGGGCACTGAACAAGTATTTCAACAGCCAAATTCATGCTGAATTATGACCAAAATTTCCAACATGAATGTTTTGGCAAGTCATTAAACATTACAACCTATAATGCATTGAATTTGTACATTCAACCTGGCTTCTCGAGTTTCCACCCACAACCCAAAGACATGGTGCTGTTACGTTCTTTGGCAACTACACATAGATAGTTGGTAGGAAGATCAATGAGAGTGGATGGGAATATGTTAGAGTAGGTTACAGGGTGATATATGGGAAAATGGGATAGTTAAATACTCCCATCATCCTAGCAGTCTCAATGGGCTGAATGGCCACACGCAAATTGGAGGACAGGAACAGCACCTCATATTTTGCTTGGGCAGCTTATAACTCAGCAGTATGAATATTGATTTCTATAATTTCAAGTAATCCTTGCATTCTCTCTCTCTGCCTCTTCCCCACCCTACTCGACCTGCCAGTTTTACTATTTGTATCCCCTCATTATCACCTCCTCCACAGCCAACAATGGACCATTGTGGGATTTCTGGCCATCAGTGCTGGCTCTGATCTGTTCTGTACCTTTTCATACCTCCAGTTTCCCTCTCCCGACTCTCAATCTGAAGAAGGATCTCGACCCAAAACGTCACCTATTCTTTTCTCCAGAGATGCTGCTTGACCCGTTGCGTTAATCTAGCAGTTTGTGCCTATCTTCGGTGTAAACCAGCATCTGCAGTTCCTTTCTATCCATTTGATACCTGCCTGGGGCCGGTCTGGAATATTTCTTCAGAAAGTTAATGGGAACACCAGAGGGGTGTTATTTTCCGTTTCATGGCTCTTTGTGCTCGAGATGCAGAAGATGACATAACTAGCATTTGTTTTTCAAATCCTGGCAGCATGCAAACCCCCCACTCCTTGTAAAATGCTGGACTGATAATAATTCAGGTAGGATGTTCACAATTTTTCTAGAATTTGAGTGTAGGAGTTTGATGGAAGGAAACTGGACCACCAATATCTTAAAATGTTTTCACTCAAACAACTTCAAGTGATTTTAAAGTTAACGTCATTAAGGGCATTTATCAGAATTACAGCATCCACATGGCAAATATCCTAAGGTTAGAATTCACTGGATATCAAGTAGTGACAAATCAGTTACTTTACTATTCCTTCTGGTATCTTTGCTAAGCATCATTGAACATCTGTTCCATCCATTCAGCAGAATGGGATCTTTTCAATACTTTCCATTCATTTAGAATAGAACCAGTATGATCATTTGTTATTTGATAAATGAATGCAAACGTCAGGATGAGTTTGCTAACAATGTTGCTGCCAGAATTAATACAACTAATATATTTCTGGAATGATTAATTTCAAACATTAGAACTTACCTGGTAAACTTGCACATAGTACCTGCTTGAAATTTCCATGCTAACAACAATACTATGAACTCTGTCGGATCCACAGAAAGGTCATTGCAAAACCACTCCATGCCCTCCTCTAAAATGGTATCCTCATGTGCGTCCTTATACCTGCTAAACAATTCTTCAGCTCTCTTTAGCAAGAACTCATCACGATGCAAAAATGATTCTTCTTTTTTACTGTCTCCAGAGTGAGCAAGCTGAGGCTGGGTTGATTCCAATACAACATCAGTTTTCTTTGTTCCATTGGCAAGTATATCTCCAGAAGCCTTTTCACACATCGAGTTAAATTCCTCACCAGAGACAGCCAATTTCTTAACATGTGATTTGCTACCAGATTCTTTATCTCCATTCTTACTGCCCAGCGAGGAAGGGGGATTTTTGCACTTGGTGACACACTGGCCCATGTTTCTTCACTGCAGCTCTAAAGCAGTCCCCTTCCAGTCACGCTCCCGCTACACTCCTGTCGCTCCATCCACTTCAACTTGCCATCAGGAATACTGATTAAAACAAAGCAAAATCATTACGCTTTATTGATAATTTCACCACTCGTGTTTTTAATATTTCATACATAATATTTACTCAAGAATTATATAAGCAAAGATATTAATAAAGGATACCACATGAACACTGTTATAATGCTGTAAATTACCTTGAATAACTTGTTTGAGAATTACCAAGATTATCTTGATTGAAAATGCAAAACATGTCTTTTTCAGAACCAAATCATAAATTATTATTTTTTTTTAAATAACCCCTCAAACAAAATCTCACCCCTCTCAATTAGTTTAAATCTGGTAGACAATACAAATATAGCTTAATATGTTTGCTAATTAGTTTCAGTTTAAAAAAAAATTAAACCATGAATATCTTTAATTGTCGTTTGTTTAATAGATTTTACAAGTACAACATCTTTAAATATTTGTGAAAGTCTACAGCATAATTACACCCATCAAAAACTTTACACTTTATCATTGAGATTTTTGTGAAGGAGAAAAATGTTTTAATAATTTGTCACAAGGTCGATTACACCACTTCCTCCAGTGGCAACCAAAAGCATAGGCCCTATTGCAACAGAAGTGTAGACACCTGGCAGAATCATAGGCATCACTCCAGCATTAAACACTAGGGGACATTTATAATAGAACGATAAATAATGCAAAGTAATCCAAATCGCTCCGAGATTACAATTTGCATGTCAACAGGCTTTGTACAATTGACGGTAACCTTGATTGCAAAGTGAAATGAGAACAAAGTTGCTTTAAAGCACTCTTTAATAAAATAACTACATTTATAAAATTTCATACAATCATCCTATCATTTCAACTAGTCACTAACAGAAGATCATCCATTACTACTTGTTTACTTAATTGTATTTCTTAACACATAAATACGATAGCCTGTTTACAACAGAATAACAACATTCCCACGTTGGCACGAAGGAACTTTTGAATAGATCAAGTCCGATACCAAGTTGGAATGGAATTGTGGATATCTACAAACCATTTGCCTTATTCCCGGTTTGGTAAAGCTGATCCGCAACTAGCAAATATAGCTCTCGACTGCTTATTCCTCAACAAATTTAGACTACACCTTCAATGTTTTTAATCTTGCAACAACCAATTCTGCTTGTTTGAGATTCACTAACTTCAAACTTGCATTGTCTTATGTTTAGGTACAAGGATGCTCAAAACTACAAATTCCAAAACAATTGAAAGTGTTGCATTGAAAAAAATTGAAATGAATTTACAATCACATAATCACCATAACATAAGAGCTGGGACTGTAATTCTGAAATAACAATTCTCTAATGTTAAGGGCCTGTCCCACGAGCATGCGACTAGCGCGACCTAACGTGGTCGCGCTAGCCGTGCGGCCTCACGGGGCCGGTCCCACTTCGATCGCCGGAGCCGCATGGAGTTGTGCGGAGCTGGTCCCGACATCGCGCGGGGCTCAGAAAAACTGAGTGTGTTAAAAAATTCCACGCGGCAAAGGCTTGCCGGCCCGCTACCGCATGGAGGCCGCACTCACCGCCTCGACGCCGTACGCAGCGTCTTGACGGCATACGCCTAGCGCGTGCCTTTGCGTGATGACGTAACCTCCCGACGCCATGCGACGTCCAAATTCAGTCGGCCCACCTCCTGCTCAGCTGATTGGTGAGTACGATGTCGGGACCAGCTCCAGAAGGCTCCGCGGTTGGAAGTGGGACCGGCCCCGCGAGGCCGTACGCCTCAAGCCACCACGTTTGGTCGCGCTAGACGCATGCAATCGCATGCTGGTGGGACAGGCCCTTTAGGAATTCGTTCATGTGCACTCAAGCAGCAACAACAAAACAAAACCCTTTGAAGAATGAAGTCTTGGATAATAAAGTAGGCATGACTTGTCCCAGTCAATAGATCTGATGAGCATTTCCAAAATTATCAACTAACTTTCTCTTGCTGCATTATACACAGCTCCAAGACAGCCTGTTCACAAATAGATTGCTCAACATAGCGCTCCAAAAGAAATCCCAGAGACTCCACTAATTCTTCTGCCTCAGTAGTATTGCTAATTTGATTTGACCATTCTACAGGTAAATTAAAAGTCACCCATGACTGCTGTTGCACACTTGCTAGTTTAGTATACTATTGCCATGTGCACCAAGATAGAAAGGAAAGCTTGTTTTTTTGCATGCTATCCAGTCAAACTAGACACAAGTGCAATCATACACAAGTAAGAGTGAAACTAACGCAAGTAGAGAAACAAGGATTTGTAAATCAGCATTTTGCAGGTGTTGGTTTACAAAAAAGACAGTGCTATTGCAAGTAGATTCTCTTCTGGGACAACATACAAAGAGTCATCATGTTCCAGCGCCATCTTGCAAATTTCAATGGCTCAATGGTACTTCATTCTCAAGTGTGTAGGAAGGAACTGCAGATGCTGGTTTAAACCGAAGATAGATACAAAAATCTGGAGTAACTCAGCGGGACAGGCAACATCTCTGGAGAGAAGGAATGAGCGACGTTTCAGGTCGAGACCCTTCTTCAGACAAATTTCAATTGTCAGGTCTCTGAAAAGTCTGGCCTAAGAAGATGTACAATTTCTTATTTTCTCACTTCAAGGCCTGGGGTCCTGGCTGCACTGGATCAACGATGTTGGAGTCAGCCTGGCTGGTTCCTTTCTCTGCCACTATGTACTGTGCGGCCACCTGCCATAGCCACTCCTCCGCCGAGGTCTCAGTGTCCTACTTCCTGTACTGGCCACAGAACATCAAGGTATTTTCCAATGAAGCAGAGGCAAGCTTGTAGACCACTTATATCCACTAACTTTCCCCCTCACGTTCCACGTGACCATCTCGAGCATTTGTTATGTGCACATTTCGACATTACTACCCTGTAATAGGCATACAAACAATCCATCACATGGCGATGCTTTGCTCCATCCAGACTAATTGTGCATCTTTTCCTGAACCGATATCCTTTCCCCACTATTTTACTGACTATTCATTCCAACAATGCTACCCCACCTTTTCCTTTTTGCCTGTTCATCCCAATATGAATATCCTGGATTGACTCTGCAACCACATTCTTGTATTAACAATCACATTGCATCCATTTTCAACTATTTGAGCTATTAATTTATGCATCTTATTATGTGCATTAGGAGTGGATTTTTGGACTCATCGTTTGTGTTTTTAGAAAATCAACATTTTCATTGTATATCATTGACGGACCGATTTATCTTACTGCTATTTTTCTTGCCCAATCACCAATTGTTAATCCATTCTTTTGTTTTTATATGCACTCTCTTCCTGCCATGATCTGGTTATCCCTACAACAGTTTCCTGTTTTGCTTCCTGTGCACTTCTCTTCAGCATTCTAGATCCCTGTCCACGCAGATTCTGCAGGAAGATAGATCTTTGAAAGTGGCGTCCACAGGTATATAGGGTGATCAAAAAGGCTTTCGGCACATTGGCCTTCATCAGTCAGAGTATTGAAGAAGTTGGGAGGTCACTGCAGTTTTATACAAGATATTGATGAGGTCACATTTAGAGTATTTAGTTCAGATTTGGGCACCATGTTATAGGACAGATGTTGTCAAGCTGGAAAGAGTGCTGAGAGGATTTATGAGGATCTTGCCAGGACTCGAGGGCCTGAGCTATAGGGAGTGGTTGAACAGGCCAGGACTCTATTCCTTGGAGAGCAGGAGGATGAGGGGTGATCTTAGAGATGTACAAAATCATGAGAGAAATAGATCGGGTAAGCACACAGAGGCTCTTTCCCAGAGTATGGGAATCGAGAACCAAAGGACATAGGTTTAAGGTGAGGGGGGGGAAAGATTTAATAGGAACCGAAGGGGTAACTTTTCTTTTCACACAAAGGGTGGAGGGTGTATGGAACGAGCTGCCAGATAGTTGAGGCGAGTACAATTGCAACGTTTAAGAAACACTTAGACAGGTACATTGATAGGATAGGTTTAGAGGGATATGGGCCAAACACAGGGACAAGCGTAGATGGGACATGTTGGTGGGTGTGGGCAAGTTGAGCCGAAGGCCTGTTTCCACACTGTTTAATTATGACAAGTAGATATGTCTCACAGAGAGGATGTGTGTTATCTCCTCACATTACTTTCCACCCATGATGTCCCTTATTGGCATCTTAAAACTCTATTACACAGGCACTTTAACATTACTCAACTCACTAGCCAGTGGCCATCATCTGTTATATTTTTACAACAACTACTTGATCCAATCAAAACTTTAAGTAAATCATAATTATTCCACACTCATTTAACACCATTTCCTTCTCAATCTGGTTGTTCCTCGATACAACTTCATCATCAATCCTTCCAGACCAAAGGGCACAGATTTGTGTAGAAACAGCAGATAAATGCTTTAGCTATTCGCAATCAGTGGCAGGACATCTCATAGGTTTTTCATATTTGATTTATGAGCAGGAGACCAGCATTCAATTCTATCGAACATAAGTTGGCTCCCAGATCAATTCCACCAAACTCACTTCCCCCCACTTATTTTCTTTGTAACTATTGTCTTCCACATGTTTAACATCACTATCATCATTCTGTTGCCATTCACCTATACTTGTGTAACCACATAACCTATCAGTATCTTTGGGATATGAAAGGTAACCAGATCACCTAAGGGAAACCAATGCCGTGTCAAGAACATGTAAATTCCATTCTTTGATTTGCCAAAAAAGGTCAACAGGGAATGCAAAGATGACACCCCTCTCCCCTCCTGCCAAGTTCATTTCGAGTTCAAACTGTGTTCTTAAATCCCTCTCAGCTTCTCCAACAAATGCAAAGAGCTCATACACAAATCAAATGGTCAAAAAATTATGATCATTTGATTTGCTGCCACTGTGGGCAGCAATTCCCCAAGGGAATCAAAATGACTGAAAACTGGCAAACAGATGAATATGCAAGTGGCCAAGAGGTACTACAGAAGCTACTGCACTTTTGGTTGCCATTTACAGATTTACAGATTTCTTTTAATTGACGTGAATCATATTCCAAAAGTAAAATTGAACAGCTAGAGCATTGTTCTTTTCAAAAAGATATGGGAGTGAGGTTGAGGTAAACAGCATTAAGGAAATACAAAGTGGCTGGCAGCAACGTGAGAAATCCAAAGCGCAGACATCATGAATCACCAATTACAATGCAATACACAAATGTTAATAACCCAAGAATAATCATGAAAAGGCCCAATATCAAATAATACAAGTACTTCTGGAGCTTCACAAAAGGAGCTGTTGACCACTTGATAAACTTATAGAACTAACAAATAGGGCTCAAAATCTTGTGCTTCCTACATAACCTCTCTATTACGATTTCAGGTAACTATACTTGCAGGACAGAATATAGGAATTTCCCTTTTATAATCATCTCATGACAGACAATTCGGACAAGAAGTCATAAACCCACATTTGTACTTACAGAAACAGGTGCAGGAGTTATGAGTGATCTCTAACATAATTGGTTTGTTGTACACACAGGGATATGGTGTCGGCACATCTAATGCTGTAAAATAGAATTGGAAATTATCTTCAGCAAGAGAATAACATTATAAATGGTTGCATGTAGTAACTGTCACAGTCAACCAAAGAGAACACCATTGAGTAATTCTGACAATCGTTGGCAACAAGTGGCAAATTGATAATGTGCACATTTATAAATATATTTCACTTAACGTATTTATCTGAAAAAAATATTCTGATTTTGCTGGGGCAAGTTTCTATAGTTTGTTTCTCTACTCTTAACAAGACTACTTGCTGAGTAAATTATTTGTTTGCTAAAATAGACTGGCATTTTGTAAGCATCGCACCAGCTCAACTCAGTGATTGATGCTGTTTCGCAATAATATTCTTTAATATCAGAATCCCTGATCCCATAAAGAAAAGGTATATGTGCATACTTTTTGAAACACGAGTTACTCAGTTTTTTACTACCAAATCACTGCTGCTTCAGGATTCTTTTTTTCAAACATTTGACAAATACTTGCATCTCCTTAGTCTTAATGTTCACCTCTTCACTACTTATGATGGTTGAACTATTAATAGGATACAAGATGGAGAATCATCTTATGAAAACTAGGTGATCTTTCCTCACACTATTTTGGTCCCTGCAATTCATTCATCTTAAAATTATGTTCAATAAAATCACGGATGACCCAGTAAATTTTTAACTTTCATCTTCAGTTTTGCAATAACTTTCCATAAATTAACACATGCATAGAAATTGGATAGCATATGCTATGCAATTCAATTACAATGCAAATCATTTGCAAAGGAAAACCTTAGATTGACTGCGAGATCCACAGTTTGCAGCTTTCCTTCTGGGGCCTCCACACAATTAACTAAAGCAGATGAGTCCAGGTGTGCATCACTAATTAAGAAACCTCTTCTGGGATTTTAGATAACATGCATGTAAAAGCTCATCTTCATAATACTTTGTCTGTTTCCACTTTACTTGAAGGAACTTGTCCAGCTTGTGGAGTCAGAAGCTGTTAACCACTCCTTCAGGTAGTATGCCCACCATACGTTGCAAACATTGCCTAATCTCCAATCCCTTCTTTGCCCCCAACCGTTCACCTACTACTGCCTTCTCACCACTCATCTTTCAGCATGTCCCTTGCTCCAAAAGCCTATTGTCCTCTCAAGCTCCACCAAAAGCTAACCTGAGCATTCCCAATTATTCTATTCCAGCAGGAGACCCAACTAATAATTCCCAGCAATTAACCGGTTCACTGCCAAGTTTTTTTTCTTCCATTATTGGGTATGGCCCGAGTATTCTCTGGGGTGCCAGTGAACAGGTTAAAGATTGCCCCAACATCTTGCATTCATCTTCAGGAAGGAACATCCTGACCTCCCTGCTGATAGGGCCTCAACCTCATCACCTCTTCCACCAACATTTAGTTGATCACAACATTTTTCAATGATTCTATCCTACTCTTCAGATCCTAAGACCACCAGATTGATGGACCTTCCATGCAACTTCACAAGTCCCTCCCTTGATCAAAAGTTACCCAAGTTTCCTTTGGCATCATTACCATATTTAGAAACACCATGCTTGGGCCATATGAGCAAAGCAACTGGACTTTGCAGTGGCAAGCTACAAACAAAATCTTGGATGAAATGAAAGTAATCACAGTAAATTTAAATTAGTTTTGCTTAGAGATACAACATGTAAACATGCCCTTTGACCCAACGTCAAACCAACCATCCATTAACCGGTCACAAGTTCTATGTTACCCCACTTTCTCTCCCATTCCCTACACACAATAGGCAATTTACAGATGCCAATTAACCTGCACGTCTTTGGCATGAGGGAGGAAAGTAGAGCACCCAGAGGAATCACAGCACAATCACAGGGAGAATGTGTAAACCCCACACAACAGCACCCGAGGTCAGGTTCAGACCCAGATCTCTAGCGCAGTGAGGCAGCAACTCTACTGCTGCGCAGTCCTAAATGCGACATTAATTGTATGACGTAAACTACATCATACGGTCTTAGCTACATTCGATTATTTTGGAGCCAGCAGCCCTAAATGTCACTGAATATCCTTCCTGTTAAATTTAGCATCAGATTCTGATTTTTGGCAAATTAGTTCTACAAACCAATTAAGAAACTATATTTGGCATTGAAACAGCCTGGTGAATTGCTAACAGATTTTCTGAATTGCAGCCTTCCACAGATGTAGACCAATGACAAGGGGTGTGCTGAAGAACCTCGCCATACTGCATTCTTGTAAACATTGGAAAAGGTGTATTTGAAGCTATATCCAATAATTATACAAAAGAAACATAAACCAACAATAAATTACCCAATTTAGTTATCCTTGCAGCGTACAATAATTTCTTATTAAAAAAATCAATGTGGTGAAAATGCACTAAAGTCAGAAGATTTGAATTATTTGACATACGAATACACTTCCAAAGTACAGCACAGTGAAATATCATTCTGCCCAGCAAATCTATGCTGGCTTGTGGTAAAAATTAGCTTATTTTATCCTCTTAATCTCAATCTTCTATTCTTTCCTTTTGCCTCAAATGCATTAAAAGCTCAGGAACATTAAGCAATAAACCACCCCCCCAGATTCCACAAAGTGGGACCTGTTCAGGCAAATCCCTTTTAAGTACAACTGAAACAAACTTTGCAAATGTTGCACAGGCTTGCTCTGCATGCAAGTGCAATCCTAAATCTCATTACAGATGAATAGGTGTGGTACACATTAATGGATATTACAGTAGATGTCAAAGCTCCTCTGTGATTTAGCACACCAGTTATTGAAAAATAAGGAGTAAGCTATTTAGCATCTAAAGACTATTCACATATTCAATGAATCACACAAAGCCCTGCGTAAGTGATGGAAGGCAGTATCATCTCACAAAACCTCTGCCCACTGATCCCATCAGGCACCACCTGCTTCACACTGGCCCCATTTACCAACTCACAACCCACTAATACTGGGTGGGAACAAATTGTCCCTAATCCTTACAGATTGGCCACTAACAGTCCATCATGATCTATCTATATTTGCAGTTGTGAATTTCAAATTTCTAACACTAAGTGACAAAAGTGCTTCCTAACTTCACTATGGCACTAAATCCCCTTGCTTAAGACGGAGCAACCAGCAGAAATTGCTTTACTCAATTTAATCCAGTTAGATTAACAACTGGTTTTCAATTTTATGAGCACCATCAAAAAGCTCCAGGACATCCAAGTTACAAGAGATTCACACTAAACCATTTTTCTCAGACAGAGGAACCTGGAAATACAAGACAGGTCCACAATGATGCAGATGCACAGTTTATGAATATAGTGATGGCTATCAAGACCATATCTAGCAATGTTACAAAATTTTGAGATTTTAAAAATCAAGTCTGCAATTTATCCCATCAGATAAAGCATTAAAAGAAGTTTAATTTGACACCTAATTCACTTTCATATCTTGTATTAAAAAAGTTATGGCCAATTTCATACTCGGAAATTAGCATCTTGTTCCCTATTGCTTTTCCACTGACTTAACACAAAAGCTGTGATCGAGGACAGTCAAAAGCCCATAATTTTCTTAAAAATTAAGAGAACTGAAAGAATGTTTCAGTTATTATAGATTGAAGCATGCTGAAACAAATATGAAACAATCTTACTTGGATGACCTGAAATTAAAGCATATAATTAGTTAGTTACCCAATTACTATTGGATTGGAGAGATCGAGCAACTGTCCATATGGTGCCAGCACAATAACCTGGCCCTCAACACCAACAAAACCAAGGTACTGATTGTGGACTTTGGAAGGAGTAGGATGGGGACCCACAGTCCCGTTTATATCAACGGGTCGATGGTTGAAAGGGTCAAGAGCTTCAAATTCCTGGGCGTGCACATCTCTGAAGATCTTTCCTGGTCCGAGAACACTGATGCCATTATTAAGAAAGCACATCAGCGCCTCTACTTCCTGAGAAGATTACGGAGAGTCGGTTTGTCAAGGAGGACTCTCTCTAACTTCTACAGGTGCACAGTAGAGAGCATGCTGACCGGGTTGCATCGTGGCTTGGTTCGGCAACTTGAGCGCCCTGGAGAGGAAAAGACTATAAAAAGTAGTAAACACTGCCCAGTCCATCATCGGCTCTGACCTCCCTTCCATCGAGGGGATCTATCACAGTCGCTGCCTCAAAAAGGCTGTCAGTATCATCAAGGACCCACACCATCCTGGCCACACACTCATCTCCCTACTACCTTCAGGTAGAAGGTACAAGGAGCCTGAAGACTGCAACGACCAGGTTCAGGAATAGCTACTTCCCCACAGCCATCAGGCTATTAAACCTGGCTCGGACAAAACACTGAACTTTATTAGCCAATTAACTGTTATTTGCACTTTATCAGTATATTGATTCATGTGTGTATATATTTATGGAATGTCTTGTAGTCAATGCCTACTATGTTCTGTTGTGCTGAAGCAAAGCAAGAATTTCATTGTCCTATCAGGGACACATGACAATAAACTCACTTGACTTGACTTGTAGCTAATTACAAAATTCAATTACTAGATCTAAACATCTATCCATTTCTTAAGAAAAGATTAACATTTTTAAATAGCCTAAGTGTCCTAATAACATTCACACAAGAATTCACAATATAACATGATTTTTAAATCTCGTGGGATTGGGATTTGCGAGTGGGATTTTGTGGAACGCGATCGTTTGGAGCGTTGCATTTGCGGTGAATTTAAACCCCATATCGGCAGGAAAATCTCTGCCGGTTCGTATGGGGCCTAAATCACCTTTTCGCAACGTAAAATGTGGATTAAGGTAATCCTAAGAAGCACGTTTATATGTAAAATAAACGGCTTTCCTTTAGCTGTCCCGTACCTGAAATCCGTCCCCGTTGTCGGCGTTCACGGCATTAGAAGTGGCTTTTTAGTTTACTCCAGCGCTGAAATGGTCCACCGATTTAAAAAAAAAAAAAAATTCACAGAACGGCCGTCGGAACAAATCTTCAGCGTTAGCTAGCTCCCCGAGAAAATATATCCAGGACACGCGGTAGAAAACTGCATTTTAACCCTGCCCCCCCCCTCAAAGGAGCCAAAGTCGCGCACACGTCCAGTGGCAGAACTGCAGCGCCGCTGAAGGTAAGTTTTGAAACATACCTACTATATCTGTGAGCACTATGGCAGTCATGGGCTGGGCTGAAGAGCGAATGCCAGATGTTGCAGGAGGCTCCATAACCGATTCCCGTTTCTTACATTTAACAGTGATTTTTTCCAAAAATGTATCACATTTTTCAGACATGACCTATGCCCAACAAATCATAAAAGTGCTTTCAAATCAACTGAAAAATGTCAAAACATCCAGCCACACTATTCTCCATGATAAACTCGTATAATTTCCACAAAACAAGAGCCAGCCTAATTAGTCTAATGCACTTTGATTTCACGCTCACTTCCTATAGTGCCCTCCATAATGTTTGGGACAAAGACCCATCATTTATTTATTTGCATCTGTACTCCACAATTTGAGATTTGTATCAGAGAAAAAAAAAATCACATGTGGTTAAAGTGCACATTGTGTCCCCCCTCCCTTCACATGGCTTCACAGGTGTTTGCAATTGCTCAGGAGTTGGTGCTCAGACTAGGTGCTGAGAGCTATCTTATACCTGCATTGCCTCCTTAATGCAGGTCTAAGAGCTCTCAGCACCTAGTCTTTCTATCACCTTTGGAAACTTTTATTGCTGTTTATCAACATGAGGACCAAAGAAGCCATTATGAGACTGAGAAACAAGAATAAAACTGTAGAGACATCAGCCAACCTTCGGTTTACCAAAATTAACTGTTTGGAAGATCATTAAGAAGAAAGAGAGCACTGGTGATCTTGCTAATCGCAAAGGGACTGGCAGGCCAAGGAAAACCTCCTCAGCTGATGACAGAAGAATTATCTCTATAATAAAGAAAAAAAAACAAACACCTGTCCGACAGATCAGAAACACTCTTCAGGAGTCAGGTGTGATTTGTCAATGACCACTGTCCACAGAAGACTTCATGAACAGAAATACAGATGCAAACCACCGGTTAGCCGCAAAAATAGGATGGCCAGGTTACAGTTTGCCAAGAAGTAGTTAAAAGAGTTCTGGAAAAAGGTCTTGTGGACAGATGAGATGAAGATTAATTTATATCAGAGTGATGGCAAGAGCGAAGTATAGAGGGAAGGAACTGCCCAAGATCCAAAGCATACCATCTCATCTGTGAAACACGGTGGTGGGGGGTGTTATGGCCTGGGCATGTATGGCTGCTGAAGGTACTGGCTCACTTATCGTCATTGAGGATACAACTGCTGATAGTAGTAGCATAATGAATTCTGAAGTGTATGGACAACATCCTCTCTGCTCAAGTTCAAACAAATGCCTCAAAACTCATTAGCCGGCAGTTCATTCTACAGCAAGACAATGATCCCAAACATGGAGTCTGAAGAAGGGTTTCAGCCCGAAACGTTGCCTATTTCCTTCGCTCCATAGATGCTGCTGCACCCGCCGAGTTTCTCCAGCATTTTTGTGTACCAATGATCCCAAACATACTGCTAAAGCAACTAAGGAATTTTTAAAGCTATAAAATGGTTAATTCTTGAGTGGCCAAGTCAATCACCCGATTTGAACCCAATTGAGCATGCCTTTTATATGCTGAAGAGAAAATTGAAGGGGACTAGTCCCCAAAATAAGCATAAGCTAAAGATGGCTGCAATACAGGCCTGGCAGAGCATCACCAGAGCAGACACCCAGTAACTGGTGATGTCCATGAATCGCAGACTTCAAGCAGTCATTGCATGCAAAGGACATGCAACAAAATACTAAACATGACTACTTTCATTTACATGACATTGCCCTGTCCCAAACATGGTGCCCATGTATAAACACTGTTGTAATTTCCACATGGTGAAACCAAAATGTATAAAATTGGTTTTCTATTAAAATCTGACAATGTGCACTTTAACCACATGTGATTTTTTTTCTATTACAAATCTCAAATTGTGGAGTACATAAGCAAATAAATAAATGATGGGCCTTTTTCCAAACATTATGGAGGGCACTGTAAATCATACCTGTGCTGTTTTGCAATGTAAAGAAAACAATTCCTAAAAAGAAAGAACTTTTAAAATGTTAAATAGAGCATCTACACTATTCTCGTATGTTTTCTTTAAAACCTAAATTGAAAATAATCTCATCCCAGGAAAATTCCATTTGTAAGTGCCATTTGTCATTACTACTTGTCAATTATAGCAAGTCCTAATTCCCGTCTCTGTCCCTGATTCACAATTTTTTCAAAGCTACCTTCTTCCTCAGTATACTCTAATGTAAAAGAATCTGACCGTATAATTGGAGGTAGGTAAAACTATAGGGCATAGGTTTAGGGTAAGAGGGAAGAGATTTAGGGGAGATATGAGGAAGACCTTCTTAACACAGAGTCGAAGTAGCTACAATGTACTGCCTTAGAGGGATGGTTAAAACAGGGGCACTAACAGCATTTAAGTGTCTAGATTAGCGCTTGAATCGTTTAGGCATACAAAGCTAAGGACCAAGTTCTAGGCGATGGGATTCATACAGAACATTGTCCACAGTTCCTATGCTGGATGATTCTATGGATTGTATCTCCAATTTTCTTGGTTTCATTCACAATATCACTTCAGACCACTTTTAAGAATCCCCATATTGCTCTTGACCAATACACAACAAACCACAAACAATTTTGTGGTGGTTTTGCTGATATTTACATTTTCTTTTCATACTCCATTTTGTAGCTTTACATTTTGTCACAGATATTCTTTGTGTCTCTCCCAGTTGCCAAGAGTTGTTGTTCTGTCTTTCCTTTTAAAATGGTTTATTTTTATTTTTATGTTATTTTGGACGATAAGGGCAAATTTTGGACAAATCAAGCCTTTCTTCCCATTATGCGCATCAGATTTACCCAGTTTACTGGGAACAAGCTCTGCATGTCTATAAACCTTGCCCAAATCTTCTTGATAATCATTCTACATTTCTCCTTTTGCAATGCTACATTGAACACGGTTGTGGTGTGATTATCATCACAAAACAATCAGACACCTGCTGCATTGATCTGATATACAAGAAGAAATGGTCCCATGGCAATTTTCTGCTGTTGTTATTGTTGAACACTCAAGGACATTTCTGTAAGTTGCTGTGCAAAGCTAGAAATCCCCATGACAATTCTTCACTAAGTTAGGGGTTGTAAACCACAATGACAATTGAAAGTACAGTGTAAATATAATGGAGAGGATGCAGCTTTGGAAGCTTTACCAGTGATCATGCAGCGCTCCAACAGTGTGTTAATGAACAGGAAAAGAGGACAGTATTTCTCAAACTTCCTGGTGAACCATAGATATGGAGATGATTTTAGAAATGAAACAAACCGTAGTTTTAACAAGATTAGACATCGAGCAACTAGTCTGACAACATAAGATCTGTAGAAGGAAGTGGTGCAGCGTAAGAGCTGCATTTAATCAACACTCATGTGGAAACTGATGCAAAGGTAATATCACCAAGGGTATTACGCAGATGGGGAAAGCCCAAATCACATTTTGCTCTCAATAATAATCACTTTCAATTACATTTCACAAGTATTTTCTAATCAATTTGACAATTAAGCATTGATGTTATACTGCAAAATGCAGAAGTAAAAACAAAAAACATTCACAATCAAAATGGATCAGTACCAAGAATTTTCAAAAATAATCATGTTGCCTAGTCTCATTCACATTACCTTTTGAAACAAAGTTTACACCACAGTCATTACACCACAGTACCATAGTAAGATTTTGGGTTACAGAACAGACTCCAAAATTAGCTCCTTTTTTTCAGCTGCCAAACAGAAAAGTACAGTTTATAGATCAAGACCACAAACTGGCATTAACCGATTGGTTTACCAAACATCTCCTGTATGGTTTGTTGATTGGACCATCTACAACATTAACCTCAAAACACTTTAGCACTACAACGCTGTCTCCATAAAATCTTCCAAATCCACTGGAGGTCTAAAGGAACCAACGTCACCACCCTTTCCAAAGCCAACAGCTCAACATTGTCAGTTACACAGTCAGTTCCATTGAACAGGACATATAACCAAGCTCTTGAAATAGAGGTCTCCCACAGCGAGTGGATTCCATGCCAACAGAGAAACTAGAGAACATTTCAACCTCATTGAAAAGAAAAGCAAACATTCTTGTTAACTTGTGAGAATCCATGAACAATAATTGCTTAACAAAATAGGCACCTAAAAAGGCACCAAGCATCTTTGAGCAGAATCAAATAAAAATGGACTACAAGAAAAGAGTACAAGAGGAAAGGACGTCTTACTTCAATTGCCGGTCATGTCTCACTCTCAAAAAAGGACACATCCAATCTGGCTAATTACCGCCCAATCAGTCCACTCACAATCATTAGCAAGCTGTCATCAACAGTGCTATCGAGCAGCACGTACACACCAACAGCTATTCATTGCTGCCCACTTTGAAATTCACCAGAATTACTTGCACATAGGCTATAATAAGGTTTGCAGCCAGCAATGGAACAACTGAATTCTGGAAGGCAGGCAGGAGTGATTGTCCTATACATTATGGAGTCATTTGACTGAACCTGACATCAAGGTGCCTGGTTAAAACTGGTCAACGGGCATTAAAATGAAAAATTATCCAGTGCTTGGAGTTATAGCTCCCACAAAGAAAGATGGCCGAGGTTGTCAGACGTCAATCATCCCAGCACCTGGGCTTCCCAGTAAGAGTTCCTCGAGGCAGTGGTTTAAGCACAACTTATTTAGCAAGCTTTCCTTCCACCATAAGGTTTGGTGATGCTTACTTGTACAATTCCATTCAAAACTTTGACGCAAGTAAGGCAGTTATGCTTGCATGCATCATGACCTGTGCAACTCTCAAGCATGGCATGATCAGTGGCAAGTACCATTTTCACCACAAAATTGCCAGTTGACAATTATCACCAACAAGAGTGGCTAACCATCTATCCCCGACACTGATATTGTCAAGTCTCCCACCATCACTGTCCTGGGGTCGATGGCTAGAAATTTAACTGGACTAACCATATAAATACCATAACTACAAGAGCAGGTTAAAAGAAAGCCAGCCCTCAGAATGACACACCTCCCAACATCAAGATCTTTCCACTATTTGTAAGGTGCACGCTGAGAATTCGATGGAAAATCTCCTGAGTGGATGAGTAAAGCACCAACAGCACCGTAGATACATTATATAATTCAGGGAAAAACAGCCCATTTGAATAATTCCCACCAATCATCTTGAACATTCATTTCTTCCAACACCAGCTTCGGGTGCACTGTGCTATTTCAAAATACACCGCAGTTCCTTCCTACAAGGAGAAAGCCTGGGCTAAGGATCAGGTGGAGGCAAAGCCCATGTTACCCAGGGGAGTTGCGTTCCTAGAAAACAGTCCATATCAGAATTTTCCATTACACAAAGCTACATCACCTGAGCATGAGTCAAGAAATTAAAGTTGGAAAAAAAACATGTTTAGTTACTTTCTTTCATCACAAATTCTGATGGGGCAAATTTTAATCCACATCTCAGTTATCCATGAATTCTGCAGGGCTGTTACCTAAACAGCCACTCGACAGAGGTCACTAAAGCAAAATGTATACAGGTAAGGGCCTGTCCCACGGGCAGGCGACTCCATGCGGCAAGCGCGACCTAACCGGAAGCGGGGGCCGTGCGGAGGTCGCGGGGCTGGTCCCACGTAGATCGCCGAAGCCATATGGAATTGGTCCCGACATCGCGCGGGGCTCCGAAAAACTGACTGTTCAAAAATTCCGCGCGGCAACGGCATCGAGGCTGCGCGCACCGCCTCGATGCCACGTGCACCGTCTCCGTCAACTCTGGAATTGTTGTGAAGGAAGGAACTGCAGATGCCAATTTACACTGAAGATGGACACACCAAAAATGCTGGAGTAACTCAGTAGATCAGGCAGCTTCTGTGGACAGGTGGTGTTTCGGGTCGAGACACCTTCTTCGGACTGAAGTCTTCTGCAGTCTTCTATGGTCTGAGGAAGGGTCTCGACCTGAAACATCACCTACCCGTGTTCACCTACATAAAAACCGCTCGAGCTTCCAACGGACTTCGCTCGAACTGGACGTCCGCGCACCCCCCCGCTTCCGGTTAGGTCGCGCTCGCCGCATGGAATTGCATGCCCGTGGGACAGGCCGTACGGTGATCACTCGGCCTCCGCGCGGCCCCCGCTTCCGGTTAGGTTGCGCTTGCCGCATGGAGTCGCCTGCCCGTCGGACAGGCCCTTTACATTTCCATATGACAAATGCACATCGAAACATTTTACTCAATGATACCATGATTATTACTATTAGTAATATAAACTTTCCAGCTTCTGAAAGACACAATTTCTCCAGCATTGATAACATGTTTATTGACAGCAAGAATCTCGCAGACTGGAATGGAACAATATACAAAAACAATCATTTTGCTTTGGCAGGAAATTAAATAAAAGGAAAATATTAGCAGAGTAATTTGGTTGTTACACCACATGGTATATAGCTCAAGGGCTGTATTTGATGTGCGAGAGCTGACTGTTTTCATTCTGAATTGGCATAACCAGATCTGAAACAAGTGTCAATCAGATTTCTGGCTGGCGAAACTATCGAACATTTTAACCTTCATTTCACCCCATGCATTCAACCATCCATACAGCAAATTACAACTGTTAGACAACAAACTAGAAGAGGAATGATTCATGTACATCCAAGCACATACAGTGGCTTGCAAAAGTTTTCATACCCCTTGAACTTTTCCACATTTTGTCACGTTACAACCACAAACGTAAATGTATTTTATTGGGATTTTATGTGATAGACCAACACCAAGTGGTGCATAATTGTGAAGTGGAAGAAAAATGATACATGGTTTTCAAATCTTTTTACAAATAAAAAACTGAAAAGTGTCGCGTGCAAAAGTATTCAGCCCCCCTGAGTCAATACTTTGTAGAACCACCTTTCGCTGCAATTACAGCTGCAAGTCTTTTGGGGTATGTCTCTACCAGCTTTGCACATCTAGAGACTGCAATTTTTGCCCATTCTTCTTTGCAAAATAGCTCAAGCTCAGTCAGATTGGATGGAGAGCGTCTGTGAACAGCAATTTTCAAGTCTTGCCAGAGATTCTCAATTGGATTTAGGTCTGGACTTTGACTGGGCCATTCTAACACATGAATATGCTTTGATCTAAACCATTCCATTGTAGCTCTGGCTGTATGTTTAGGGTCGTTGTCCTGCTGGAAGGTGAACCTCCGCCCCAGTCTCAAGTCTTTTGCAGACTCTAACAGGTTTTCTTCCAAGATTGTCCTGTATTTGGCTCCATCCATCTTCCCATCAACTCTGACCAGCTTCCCTGTCCCTGCTGAAGAAAAGCATCCCCACAGCATGATGCTGCCACCACCATGTTTCACAGTGGGGGTGGTGTGTTCAGGGTGATGTGCAGTGTTAGGTTTCCGCCACACATAGCATTTTGCATTTAGGCCAAAAACTTCAATTTTGGTCTCATCTGACCAGAGCACCTTCCTCCACATGTTTGCTGTGTCCCCCCACATGGCTTGTGGCAAACTGCAAACGGGACTTATTATGGCTTTTTTTCAACAATGGCTTTCTTCTTGCCACTCTTCCATAAAGGCCCGATTTGTGGAGTGCACGACTAATAGTTGTCCTGTGGACAGATTCTCCCAGCTGAGCTGTGGATCTCTGCAGCTCCTCCAGAGTTACCATGGGCCTCTTGGCTGCTTCTCTGATCAATGCTCTCCTTGCCCGGCCTGTCAGTTTAGGTGGACGGCCATGTCTTGGTAGGTTTGCAGTTGTGCCATACTTTTTCCATTTTCGGATGATGGATTGAACAGTGCTCCGTGAGATGTTCAAAGCTTGGGATATTTGTTTATAACCTAACCATGCTTTAAACTTCTCCACAATTTTATCCCTGACCTGTCTGGTATGTTCCTTAGGCTTCATGATGCTGTTTGTTCACTAATGTTCTCTAACAAACCTCTGAGGCCTTCACAGAACAGCTGTATTTATACTGAGATTAGATTACACACAAGTGGACTCTATTTACTAATTAGGTGACTTCTGAAGGCAATTGGTTGCACTGGATTTTATTTAGGGGTATCAGAGTAAAGGGGGCTGAATACTTTTGCACGTGACACTTTTCAGTTTTTTATTTGTAAAAATAATTTGAAAACCATGTATCATTTTCCTTCCACTTCACAATTATGCGCCACTTTGTGTTGGTCTATCTCATAAAATCCCAATAAAATACATTTACGTTTGTGGTTATAACGTGACAAAATGTGGAAAAGTTCAAGGGGTATGAATACTTTTGCAAGCCACTCTACATTCCAATTTTAAAGCAAAAAACATTCCTATTATTTAAACATTTCTTTAATCCTGAAGATTGTCAACTCATGGTCAGGAATTTAATAACAGCTGTATGTTTAGGAATAATATTTTGGCAGCTTAAGATTTCTTCAATAGTACAAAATAAATTGTAATTTCTGTATTTCATGCTTAAAACAAAAAGTATTGTGCAGTTCTCCAACACTAAGCTTGGGAGTACTGAAGTATGGCCAAAGCCAGAATATGCCTAAACACAACACTTACAGTTGTTGGTCAAAGTCTTTAGTTACATGATTTTAAAAACAAGGTAGATTGTTTACACATCCAAAAAGAAAAACGTTAATAACTTGTAATTATGAACTTTTTCTGCATTATGTACTTTTTCATGTGAGAGTGTGCAAAATCTGAATAATTATCCACCTGTCAGTGAAGGGAGACATCAAGTGATGAAATTTACCAATGCCTCCATTGTGCCAGCACACCCTTTGGACAGCTAAGGAAAGAAACCTCAAAGACAGGACTTAAAACGTGACACCAAGCTCACTATCCAAGGAGCAGCAGTGACATCCATTCCCCATATGGATTGAAGACTTGGACAACCTACAGTTTGTACCTCAATGTACTACAGTACATAATTTGAGTAACCAATGCAGATCCTTTATCAATGCCAATACTCACAACATGCAGCAGGTTCCAACTGAGCTCAACCAGCTCCTATGAGCGGGTTACTTGGACAGCAGGCTTAATGGCAGACTCCAAAATAAGCAATTTATTTCATGCTCCATCACACGATGCGGTGGCGCAGTGGTAGAGTTGCTACCTTACAGCGAATGCAACGTCAGAGACCCAGGTTCGATCCCGACCACGGGTGCTGTCTGTACGGAGTTTGTACGTTCTCCCTGTGACTTGCGTGGGTTTTCTCCGAGATCTTCGGTTTCCTCCCCACACTCCAAAGACATATAGGTATGTAGGTTAATTGGCTTCGTGTATGTAAAAATTGTCCCGAGTAGGAAAGTGTTGATCCGTGACAGCGGGGATCACCGGTCAGCGCGGACCCGGTGGGCCGGAGGGCCTGTTTCCGCGCTGTATCTCTGAACTAAACTAAACATGGATTTCCAGAAGAGAAAAATAATATTTCAAAGTTTATTTCAAATGTTACATCTCAACCATTCATGGTTTTCATAGTTTTTTTGAAATGTAAGAGCAAGTGCAAAGGTGCACTCAACACTCAGATCTACCCACTCTGACAAACACCACAGCCTCAACAGAGACAGAATGTGTGGATCCCGTATAATACTATTCTGCCACCTCAGAACACACAGAACTGAAGTGGCAAGTCATCCTGAACCCAGGACTGCCCAAAGAGAGACTTCTTAACACATGGTTCTGATTTAGTCAAACTGAAACTTGATCATGTTTAGTTTTCAGACCAGACGGTACAGTAGAGTTTATATCAATTAAATAAAATATGCAACAAAAGTTTGAATGATTTGAGGGCAACACCATAAAACTTCAGCATTATTTTCCAATCTGAGTAAAATATTTTTCTTAGCCATTTCCCAGTTTTACCCTGAAGTGAAGCAGAGAGAATGGCAAAGATATGCTTTTCAAGCTCTACCAACACTGTGAGGCATTAAGAGGTCATTCTCACAAGAATGTAGCCGAGGCAGAAATTAAGTTTTCATCCACCTTGTTTCCTAACAATCATTATATTTGGTTCCCAAATATAACCCATTTAAGACTCAAATATAAAAGTCACAAAAAAAACTAAATAAAGGAATGCTTTAGTAGTTAAGAGCCTGTCCCACTGTGGCGACCTAATTTGCGACTTTAAAAGAGTTTGCCCTTGACTCATACTCGCAGCATGGTCGACACGAGGTCCGCGGAGGTCTTTGTAACTTTCCTTCATGCTCGAGAGTAGTCCCTTTGTTACTCGAGGCCTCAGCTAGGTCGCTGCGTTTTTTTCAACATGATGAAAAATGCCCACGAGTAAAAAAAGGTCGCCATGGAAAAACCAATATTTTTTTTACTCGTAGATTTAGTCGAGGTAGGACGTAGTAGGTCGTAATGCTATCGTATGTAATTGAAGGCAATCAAAGGTAGTCGAAGTTAAAGCTCGTTGAGAAAAAAAAAAAGGTAAGTAAACCGACTGGTAATGTTAAATGCCCGCTAAACTTTATTAAAAGTTGTCTGGCTTCTTAAAAGTGTCTCCACTCCTGCTCCCCCCCCCCTCTCTGCTCCCCCCCCTCCCCTTCTCTCCCCCCCCCCCCCCCCCTCTCCGCGCTCTCTAAAGGACTTATCGTAACTGTGCAGCTGTCTTTTACCTTCCTGTCCATCGCGGGTGTGAATTTCAGACAGCGCTCTTCTGCTTTCCTCGGCCCTCGCCTTTGCGATGTGTGTGTGTGTAGGTGTGTAGGTGTGCGTGTGCATACGGTCGATCCGGCTCGCGGTTTCATCGCTGATGGTCGATCCAGCTCGAGATTTTTCAGGTGAGTGCCCTCGAGCTTGAAGGTCGAAGACAGTCGCTGAAAAGTCGCGTTAGTGGAACAGGCCCTTTAGGGTTACATTTGTCAAAACAAATGAACATCACAGTGGTCTTTGCATAATAGATGAAATATTACAAAATGGTGGCAAATCTATGGTAATCTTTGGCACATGCATACTCAAATGTGCATGCTTTGGTAACAGAATTTTGACAGCACATCTCAAACTTGTTGGTAAATCTGCTCATAGATCCTCTGCATATCCAGTCACTTCAATGGAGCTGAGATGAAGGAGGATTTAGAATAAATTACTTTTATGATTATTAGTATTTGAATTGATGTTTTTGGAAGATGCATTTTATTTTAATTCTCAAACGCAAGTCATCAATTGCTTTAGAGAGGAATGCAATTTGCGCTACAAAGTTTTCTCAATTGCTTTTGGGTGGAGATCCTTTGGTTTATTTACTTGGTAGAGTTTTGTGTACAAGCCACTGGCACAATACAGGGCTTCACGAATCAGATTACAACCAGCAAGTTCAAAACCAATTTTGGATAAGGCATATGGTTATATGGAGCATCTAGATAATAAGTATTGATGGTGACCCTACCGATTCAAATATTGGCCCAAACATGGGATTCCAAATCAAAGTCAAAACCAATAAAGCACCCTTAACAAAAAAAGTCACTGAACTTTGCTTGAATTAAGTTTATAAATAATGTTATTTCTACCAATAAAATTTTGGAAGTGAATGAATATTTTGATTTTAAACTGAATTGCCAATATGTAGATGTGTTACAATACTTACCTTCAGCGGCGCTGCAATTCTGCCACTGGCTGTGTGCGCGATTTTGGCGCCTTTGAGGGGGGGGGCGGGGTTAAAACGCGGGTTTCTCCTACCTTGTCCTGGATTATATTTCGTTGGAGTGCAGGCTTTTGCTGAAGAATCGTTCCGACGGGCGTTCTGTGTATTTTTTTTTTTTTTTTTTTTTTTAAATCGCCCGACAAGTTCAGCGCTGGAGTTATTTTAAAATCAGCTTCTAAAGCCGTCAACGCCGACAACGGGGACGGATTTCACGCACGGGACAGGTAAACGAAAGCCGATTATTTTATGTAAAAAACTGCTCCTTAAGATGCCTTTAATTCACATTTTAAGTTGTGAAACGGTGATTTCCCCCTCCCCCCCATACGAACCGGCAGTATTTTTCATGCCGATACGGGTTTAAATTCACCGCAACCGCAACGTTCCAAATGATCGCGTTCCAGAAAAACCCACACGCAAGATGATTTAAATGGGCATTAATTTACAGGTATTAAACATTAAATTCCTTCAATTTGGCCTATAAATCCATGACAATGAGATTTAAAAATTATGTTATATTGTGAATTCTTGTGTGAATGTTATTTGGACACTTAGGCTATTTAAAAATGTTAATCTATTCTTAAGAAATTGATAGATGTTTAGATCTAGTAATTGAATTTTGTAAGTAGCTACAATTAGGTAACTAACTAATTATATGCTTTAATTTCATGTCATCTAAGTAAGATTGTTTCATATTTGTTTCAGAATGCTTCAATCTATAATAACTGAAAATTTCTTTCAGTTCTCTGAATTTTTAAGAAAGTTATGGGCTTTTGACTGTCCTCGATCACAGCTTTTGTGTTAAGTCAATGGAAAAGCAATAGGGAACAAGATGCTAATTTCTGAGTATGAAAATGGCCATAACTTTTTTAATACTGAAGACATGAAAGTGAGTTAGGTGTCAAATTAAACTTCTTTTTATGCTTTATCTGATGGGATAAATTAGACTTGATTTTTAAAATCTCAAAATTTTGTAACATTGCTACAATATGAATAACCAAGCCAGTTAGCAGTATATTTGATAACTGTGAAGAAATTCTGCTATCTTTGTAATGTTTACTATAATATTTTACTCTATAATACCACGTGAAAGGGTAAAACACCCAAGTAAATTTACAGGTTAAATGTAATTATTGCTAGGGAGGCACATGCACATTTTTATTTTCAAGTAGTTTAATATTTTCTATAGTCAAGCAGTTCAGGTCCACTGATTATAGTTAAGTACAACATTTTTGACGGGCTATTCTGGATGTAGTCTACAGGGGGTTCCCAGGGTAAGGGAAATCTTACCTGCAGAAAACAGACTTTAAAAATTGATGGGAAAAGGCATACATTTTTAAAGAGAGTATTAAGAATAATAAAATGTTTGATATATTCATTAACACTTTGAACGCACTGCCAGAGGTGGTCATGGAAGCAGTTATGATCATGACATTTAAGAAGTTTTTAGATAAGAACACAAATATACAGGATATGGAGGGATATGGATCACATGCAGGCAGATGTATCAGTTTATTTTGGCACTGATAGACACATATTGTGGGCCAAAGAGCCTGCTCCAGTGCCTTACCTTTCGAGGTTCTAATTGGGATATTCCATCAGTTTAATCATGGGATGCGTTAGGGTGAATATTCATTGAAAGAATTCTAGGAAGTATAAACAGAGCAATACAATATGGGTAGTTATGGAAAATGTAGGCTTCCAATTTACAAAAATGTAGGCGTATAGTCAGTTCTCATTAACGGAACCCTTACCTAACCCAGGACTGCTTGCATTTGGATTTACGGAAGGTATGCAAAAAGATACTACATAAAAAGGTCACTGCATAAGAATAATATAAATTGGTGTGACCTCACAGAAAGCAGAGCTGGGATAAATAGACATTTTCCGATTGACAATCAGGAGCTAATGGGGTAGCACAAGGATCAATGCTGAAGCTCCTACTGCTAATAATCTACACTAGACTAAGTGGGACCCGTTGGGTCCCATGTTCACACGGGAGGGCTGGTCCCCCAACGCAATATTCTACCTCTCCACCAATTCCAATATTGGTGGCCAGTGGGGTGGGGGGGGCTTCTGGAGTGCTAGTATGGGTGTTGTGGGCTGAAGGGACTGGTTACCAGAAGGCTAGTATGGACATTGTGGGCCAAATGGATTCTTGGGGTGGCAGCTCAGTCACTCAAGCCTGATGTGCTGGCAGCTCACTCATGGCTGGTGGGCTGGCAGTTGACTCACGGCTATTCCTTGAAATTCCATTTCAAGCAGGGTGTAAGGCCACCAAATTCAATTGCAGTTTCATACCACTTCAAGCAGGGTGCAAGGCTACCAAATTCAAATGCAGTTTCATATCATTTCATGCAGGGTGCAAGGCCACCACATTCAAATGCAGTTTCATACCATTTCAAGCAGGGTGAAACCACCATAAAACCACACAAAACACTACATAAACACCACACTCACAGTTCAGTAGACATTCAGTGTGTTCAGTTGATTCACAGCTCAGACAGAGTCGTGACCTCTCCCTCCCCCATCTTGCAGAGGCTGAGCCACACCCACTTCAGGGTTTTATAATCCCTCCCCCAGGAAGGGGTGTGGCCTTCATGGCGTGATTGACAGGAGAGATTCTCAACATTTAAAAAAAACTAATAACACTTTTATTTTTCATTGATGGGAAGAATCCTCTGCACCGGAGGGGAACTGAGTAAGTTGGCCAAAAATCACAGCCGTAAGTGGTAGCGTTTTTATCTAAAATCAATATACAGTGCAAACAGGAAGTTGTCAAGTTTAGACTGTTAATCATTTGCCATTTCAAACCAACAACCACCAACCATTTGCTGTGCTTTATTTCAAACCACCCACCACCAACCATTTGCTGTGCTTTATTTCAAACCACCCACCACCAACCATTTGCTGTGCTTTATTTCAAATCACCCACCACCAACCATTTGCTGTGCTTTATTTCAATCCACCCACCAACAACCATTTGCTGTGCTATATTTCAATCCACCCACCACCAACCATTTGCTGTGCTCTATTTCAAACCAACCACATTTTCATTTTCAAACCACATTAAGGGCACTCAAGGTCAGTAAAACCACACAGTTTAGTAGACATGTGTTCACCTTTATTCACAGCTCAGACTGAGACGCGTGACCCTCTCGCTCCCCCATCTTGCAGAGACTTGACTGAGGCACTCAACACTTCCGGGTTTTATAGTCCCTCCGGAAGGGGCGTGGCCTTCAGGAGAGAGAATCTCAATGGTTTTTTTTAAAAACACTAATAACTCTTTTATTTTTCATCGATGGGAAAAATCCTCTTGTCCTGCACAGCGGAGGGTGACTGAGTAACATGGCCAAAAATCACAGCCGTAAGTGGCAGCGTTTTTTCTAAAATCAATATACAGAACAGGAAGTGGTCAAGATCAGACTTTTAGTAATATAGATTAATAACTTGTAAAAAGAGACCAAGAGTAATGTAGCCAAATTTACTGATTACAAATAGCTGGGTTAGCAAACTACGAGAAGAGCCAGGAGTCTGTAAAGGAATACAGGTTAGCTGAGCCAGCAAAACATTGCAGATAGAGTGTAATGTGGAAACTGAGAGGTTATATTCTTTGTAAGAAACAGTAACATGCAAATTCTCATTTGTGTGGAAGTAAAGCCAAAATGTTGCAGTATGTATCGATCTGGGAACCCTAGTACATGAAATGTAAAAGACTAGCAAGTAGAGCAAGTGATAACAAAGGGTAATGAAACAATGGTATTTAATGCAAGGAACATTTTCATATAACTTTACAGAATGCACCTGGAGTATCAAATAGTCTTGATCTTCATATAGATATTACAACCATTCAAATAGAAATTCATCCTAATGAAATTCACAAATCACAGCCTAAAAATTTGAAATGTGAAATAAAATTCACTCAAGAGATTATTTACCACTCAAGAGGTAAATTTATTTCAACTATGCACACATGCACAGACGACACGACTTTGCAATACAGAAAATCACAATGCAGAACATTTTCTAGACACACAACCCTCCCCCCCCCCACCACTCTATTGCAGGGGCCATCAGTAGTTATAAAATGTTTTTTTCACTATTCAACCATAGCCGACCTTCCACCTTAATATTACTTTCCTGCCCCATCCTCATATTACCAATGTTCCAGCAACTGGTGGCCTGACACCTCCTTTAATCCAGATACAAGTACAAGAGCATAATTGAAAACCCACCCAAACTCCCCCCCCCCCCCCCCCAACATAACATTTGGCACCAAGGCCAGGTGAGGTAGCCGATCTTGACCTCATCGGGAATGCTGCGTCAATCAGCGGGTCGAATTTGCCCCATGAGGCCGGGGCTCTGGCGCTCCAGCCCGGCCATTGCCAGCATATCCGTTCCCATAGCAGACTTCCGCAGTCCGTCAGCGAATTGACTGGGGCCAAGGCTCTGGATCTCAGGTGCGGCCGGAGCCAGCAGATCCGTTCCCATAGACTGCGTCCAAGGCAGACTTTGCAGCCCAATATCTCGTCTCCACAGCTACCTAACCAGACTGTTCCGGTACCATTGGTTTCCTTTAAGAGGACGAGATCTCCGTTGGTCCAGCAAAATGGATAATCCAGAAAGACTCTGGAACCAAGGATGCTAGAAAATTGGTGGTGGATCTGTGCTTAATTTCTCTCGCATCCTGTGAAAAATAGTAATCTCACCTTTCATTGCTATTGAATCTTTGCAACTATTGTTGATACCATTCCGATGAACCTGCTCTGCACTCACTTTCTGACAGCATCTTTTTAACACAAGATTTTAAAAAAATCATACACAATATTCAAAAACTGAAGCACTCTGGAATTGTAGAAATAGTTTTTTGCATGGTAGGCTGATTCTTAACCTATTTGGCCCCACGACCCCATCAGACATTCTTGGTCAGTACCGTGACCCCCAAAACAAAGATTGGAAAAAAAAACAGCCCGATTTATAAAATCATGTCCGCCAATGCTCAGTCAATGGGATGGCTGAAATTGCTTCATAGCCATTAGGAATTAAAACGAGGACGAATGCTCGACAGACAGCACCTCATGTCAGCGTAGATCACAAGCCTATTGCGTGCCTTCATTTTCAGAGTTACCACAGTTGAGAATCCAGCCTCACAGCGATAGATTGAGGGTATATCGCTTTGAAAGAACAGGACAGTCTTTCACTTTCAGCCAAAACATGGCGAGCTCTTTTTCCATGAAGTCACTCTTGAGCTGCGTATCTTCACAAATTCAGTAAAATTCAACCTTCGTAGTCACGTCAGTATCGCTGATGCCACCGTCTTCAACGGAAAAGGGTTGGACGATCCACTCATCACGAGCGGTTGTCCAGTCCGGGAAAGTAATGTTCGATGGCTTCACTAATTGCCCGAAGGTGGGTTGAGATCGCCTCGTGGAAGTGCCATTCAGAATCTGGCGTAGCATCCAGGAGAGTCATCATCTCAGGGAAGATAGTCGTGGACTCTTCTCTGATAAAGATGAATCTTCCTCCTGAACACTGCCACTTTGTCACGAGCTGTTTGTCACAAGCATTGGGAGGTTTCCTTGAAGTGACAAGTTCAAGGAATTCACCTTGGCGAAGAAGTCAGCCAAGTAACCTTCATCACAAACAGTTCATCCTGCATCTTTTCATGAAGCTGATTCTCCTTCTCGGTACACCCTCTCTCCAAGAACAGCGCTATTTCCTCTCGAAGTTGAATCACAAGATTGAGAACTTTACCACACGAAAACCAGCGCACCCCTATGTGGAATATCAGAACAGTGAAATTGGCGCCCATTTCTTCACACATCGCTTTGAAGATAAATCTTGTGTTTGTTGCGCTCCCTCGGATGTAGTTCACAATCTTCACCACATCTGAAAGCACTTCTCGAAGACCAGGAGGGAGAGTCTTCATCGCTAAAACATGGCGATGTATCATGCAATGGGTGAAAGAGACATGGAGAGTGACATCCTTCATGAAGGCTTTGAAGCCGGATCTGCAACCGACCATTGGAGGTGCCCCATCTGTAAACACCCCGACAAGTCGTTCCCAGCCAAGCTCATGTTTGATGAGGAAGGCTTCCAGCATTCTGAACACATCTTCTCCCTGAGTGGTAGTGGCCAATGTCTCCGAGAACAGTTACTCCTCCATCGTGGCTTCTCCGTCGAGGTAACGAACGTAGACTAGCAGTTGGGAACATGAGGCAACATCTGTTGACTCATCCAGTTGCAGTGAATACACTGGACTGCTCTTCAAGGCGCTCACTACTTGCAGCAGAATATCATTACTCATATCCGAGATTCGACTTTTGACTGTCATTCGAAAGGGAAACCTGCCTGAACTTGTTTGACTGCTGTTCCCCCAGCACCAACTTCGCTGCTTTGAGAAGGCATGGCTTGATAAGCTCTTCACCGATGCTGTGAGGTTTCTTAGTCTGTGCGATTCCATAAGCAATCCAGTATGAAGCCTCCATCGCTGTTTCATTTTGACGAGCGCAGTGACCCGTCGAATCGATACAGGAACCCTTGAGTGCAGCTTCTTTTCATTTGAAATAGTCCACGCCCTTCCCCGCCAGGTCGCTGTGACAAGAATCTGAATGGATCTTCAGTTTGCTGGGCTTCATGCTCTCGTAGCTCAAAACCTTGGCACAGATAACACATTGCGGCCTGACCATGGATTTTTGAACAATGCTTGTGAAGCCGAACTTGAGAAATGCTTCACTATACGTGCGCTTCTTGGCAGACATGGTTCACAACATCAATGTAGCACACACTCGTGGCCTCAAAACGACCGTTATTTGTGAGAATTACAGAAATTTGTTCTGTGACCTGAACTAAAGTGCCATTATGAAATGATAGTGAAAATGGGTAAATGTAAGGCCTCCTCACAGTTTGGCCATGCACGAATGTTAACACACGTGGTTGGCAAGCACGAGCCTCCATCGCACATGATCCAGGCCACACACAGTTTGTGTGCGTATACGTACGCGCATACGCAAACAAAATACTGTGAGTGGTATGTACCTTTGTTAGGTTCCTAAAAATGGGCTCAAATTGATATGTTATTTATGACCCCTTCATGACCCCCGAAAACACCCCAAACGACCCCCAGGTTAAGAACTGCTGCTCTAGAAGGTTATAATGCATGGGATCCCGGGGGAGCTAGCAGATTGAACAGAAAATGGCTTCATGGAAGGAAGCAGAGGGTGAAGGTGAAAGATTATTTTTCAGACTGGAGGCCTGTGATTAGTGGTGTACCTCAAGGATCCGTGCTGGGCCCATTGATGTTTGTGGTTTATGTTAATGATTTGGATGAGAGCATACAAGGAATGGTTAGTAATTTGCAGATTACACTAAAGTAGGTAGTATTGTAGATGGCAAAAATGGATATCAAAGATTATAACAGGATCTTGATCAGATGGGCAAGGGGACAGACAATGTTTAATGGCGTATAATGCAGATACATGCGAGGTGTTAAACATTGGGAAATCTAACCAGGACCTTCACGGTAAATGGCAGGAACCTGGAGAGTGTGTAGAGCAGAGACCAAGGAGTGCAGGTAAATAAGTTCATTGAAAGTAGCATCACAGGTAGATAAGGTGGTCGAGAAGGCTTTTGGCACATTGGTCCTTAGTCAGGGTATTGAGTATAGAAGTTGGGATGTTATGTCACAACTGTACAAGGCACTGTTGAGGCCAAAGTTGGAGTATTGTGTTTAGTTTTGGTCATCCTGCTATTGGAAAGATGTTAAGCTAGAAAGAGTTCAGAGAAGATTTACGAGGATATCGCCAGGATATGAGGGCCAGAGCTATAGAGAGAGATTGGACAGGCTAGCACTGTATTCCTTGGAGCTTGTGGATGAGAGGTGATCTTATAGAGATGTATAAGATTACGAGGGGAATAGTTTGGGTAAAATACTGTGCATCTAGGTGTGGAACCAGAGGACATAAGTTTAAGTTAAGGGTAAAGATTTAACAGGATTATGAGTGGCAACTTTCTCCCCACACAGGTGGGTATATAGAATGAGCTGCTGGAAGAGGTAGTTGAGGCAGAAACTATAACAATATTTGAAAGACTTTTGGACAGATACATTGATAGGAAAGGTTTATAGGTTGAACCTTTATCCACAAAATTCTGAAATTACAATACATTCAAATGTCGATAATGTAATAATCTTTCAAACTAACCATATGCATCCACATACATGCTGAAGCATTGTGCTTGATTTGTCAATTATTTACATTACAGATGCTTCACATCCAAAAATAACAGCTTCCGTTTTATTTATTCCCTCTTTTGCCATTTTCCTATTTTCAGTTTGAACGTCATTTTGCCATTTAAATGTTATAAGTTGCCATAACCTAAATATCTGTTATCACCCAAGGTTCTGAAAGGAGTGGCTACAGATATAATGAATGTATTAAAGAAGCCCTTCCAAAATTATCTTCATCATGGAATGATTCCAGTACATGGAAATCTATCAATTCCGAGGAACAAAAAAACAAATTATGGTTTAGTTAGCTTAACTATTTTTTTGGAAAAGAATGTCAATTCAGAGCAATTAATAAAATCACAATACATTTATAGGGAATCAATACAGTTTCATGAAAGGGAAGTCACGTATGACAAAACTAATAAGAGTTTCTGGGATTTTGTACAGGGATGATAGATTTTCATTTGACATTTGCTCAGGTGCCACTTTAAAGGCACTGAACAGAGGTGCACACATTTTTAAGCACACAATTCTAAACATGCAATCTAAATCACTTTGTGGACCACTTGTGCAGAGAAACCCCAAATTTTCTGACGTGTTCTCAGCTATCCTTCCCGCTGTGCTATACACTGTAATCTAGCAGTACAGTTAGTAGATTAAATCTGTCATTTAGCTCCAATCAATTCAATTTAAGGAGGCAGGTTTCATGCGATTTATCCGTTTAGAAGTGACTGGATTTTTAATTTCATTTTCTGGCTCACAGTCTGTATATTAGTGGGTGCCACAATGATCAGTACCAGCCACTCAACTACCTTTAATCTTTATAATGATTTAACAAAATGGCAAAATGTCACATATCAGTGTTGCTGATATAGAGCTTAACAAGAAAATTGGCTACTTAGAGAACAGAAGAACTTTGCAAAGGAATATCAAGGTTAAACAAGTGAACAAGATAGAACCCAGAGTTTATAGAGCTATACGACATGGAAACAGGACCTTTGGCCCAATTCATCAAAGCCAACCTAGTTGCTTAACCAAGCTAGTCCCATTTCCCCACATTTGGCCCATATTCCTCAAAGCCTTTCCTATCCATTTAGCTGTCTAAGTGCCTTTTAAAATGCCTTATAATTGTACTGGCCACCATCATTTCCTCTGGCACCCATTCCATTTTCCCAGCCTTTGTGTGAAAAGGTAGCTCCTAATATCTCTAATGGATCTTTCCTCACATCTTTAACCTATGCCCTTTAGATTTAGTCTCACCTACCTTGCGCAAGAGACTGTGGCTATTCACCTTATCTATGCCCCTCATGACTTTATACATTTCTACAAGTTTATCATTCAGCCTCCTATGATCCAGGATAAAGACCCAGACTATCCAGCCTCCATTATAAATGAAACCTTCCAAGTCTGTTAATATCTTTGTAAATCTTTTTTGCAGGCTTTCCAATGTAAATTCCATCCTTCCTCTATCAGGATTACCAGAATTGTAACCAATACTCCAAATGTGGCTTTGCCAATGTCTTGTATAGCTGAATTATGATGTCCCAGCTCCTGTACTCAATGTGTAGAAAGGATGCTGGTTTATACTGCGTCTGAAGAAGGGTCCTGACCCAAAACATCACCCATCCTTTTTCTCCAGAGATGCTGCCTGACCCGCTGAGTTACTCCAGTACTTTGTGCTTATCTCCAGTACTCAATACCCTGACTGATGAAGGCACGTGTACCGAATGCCTTCACCGCCCTTTCTACTTGTGTTGCCACTTTCATGGAACCATACACCTGGGTTCTACAACTTCCCAAGTCTCCACTATTTTCCGTTCAAGTCCTGCTCTGGTTTGTCCTATCATAATGCAACACCTCATTTATCCGAATTAAACTTCTTCTGCCATTCCTCGGTCCATTGGATCCATTGATCAAGATCACACTGTAATCTTAGATAACCTTCTTTACCGTCAACCAAACCACCAATTAATTATAATGTCACCTGCAGAAAATACTAACCTGCCACTTACATTCACACCCAAATTGTTTATATAAATAATGACCAACAGCGGACATGGCACCGATCCCTGTGACACACCATTTCTTTCAGGCCTTCAAGCCTCTACCACCTTTCGGTTTCCTACAAGTCAACTTTGCATCGAATTGGCTAGTTCTCCCAGGATCCCATGTGAATTCACCTTCCCAACCAGCCTACCACCATACCGTACCTTACCAAAGGGCTTGCTAAAGTAAAGTCGATGTGAGATGTGATGTCCCGCACAGAAAGGAATGGCGACTATCCCTAATCAGCCTTTGCCTTTGTATGCATGTAGATCCTATCTCAGAATCCCATCCAATAACTTACTTACCAGTGAAGTTTGGTACACTGGTCTGTAGTTACCAGGCTTTAAAACTACCAAGTTACCTTGTAGCTTTTCTTAAATAGAGGTACAAAGTTGGCATTGGAATTGAGAAAAATATGAAGTTATGAAAACCTGAAATACATTAAAGTAACGAGAAACCTACAATGAGATGGGATGGAGGGATCTGTGATTGATGGTGCGATTAACATTGAAAATTAATATTTCAGTAGGTGTGAACAGCAATCAGGAAATCCAATGGAATAAAACCAGATAATGCTGTACATATTCAACAGTGGGGAAAGAAAACATTTCATACCGATTTTACTTCACTGATTTCTTACAGTATAAATCTGAAATTTTAGTTTCAGATTTCATCCGTTTAGTGTGTTTGACAGGGCAAATTTAGTTAGTCACACAGCATGGAAACAGGCCCCTTGGCACACCACGTCTGGCATACATTAAGTGCCCATTGATGCTAACATGTTATACTTCCCACATGTGCATTCTCCCCAGAGTCTACCACTCACACACAGGCAAAGAAAATCCATGTGGTTACACATGCAAAGTCCACACACACAGCCCCAGAAGTTCGGATTGAGTCTGGGTCACTTGAACTTTGAGATAAAACTCTACGAGTTGTGTCACACTGCTGCATATGGTGCACTGACTTTTATTGTAGGTGACCTGCGAGTTCAAGGGTCAGTCTTGCTGCAACTGTACAAAGATTTGATGAAACTCCACCTGGAGTACTGTGCAGTTTTGATATTTTCATCTGAGCAAGGATATATTTGCCTTAGAGGTGGTGCATTGTAAATTCATTAGATGAATTCAGGATAAAAGATTCTCCAAAGTGGAGAACGGGGCATTTCTTACAAAGGTTTAGAAGGGACTTTATTGAAACATATACAGTTCCCAGAGGAATGCTGACTCTTCTGGATGAGGTATCTACAAGTCTGATTCAGGAAGCTTACATCAGTCAATTAGGACAGTCTAGAAAAGTTATTTACTCACAGGAAGTTTAAGAAGGAACTGCAGATGCTGGAAACTCAAAGGTAGACAAAAATGCTGGAGAAACTCAGCAGGTGAGGCAGCATCTATTGAGCGAAGGAACTAGGCAACGTTTCAGGTCGAGACCCTTCTTCAGACTGATGCGAGGGTGGGGCGCGGGTAGAAGAAAGGAAGAGGTGGAGACAGTGGGCTGAGGGAGAGCTGAGAAGGGGAGGAGAAAGCAGGGACTACCTGAAATTAGAGAAGTCAATGTTCATACTGCTGGGGTGTAAACTGCCCAAGCGAAATATGAGGTGCTGCTCCTCCAATTTACAGTGGTTCTCACTCTGGCCATGGAGGAGGCCCAGGACAGAAATGTCGGATTCGGAATGGGAGGGGGAGTCGAAGTGCTGAGCCACCAGGAGATCAGGTAGGTTAATGCGAACCGAGCGGAGGTGTTGGGCGAAGCGATCGCCAAGCCTACGCTTGGTCTCACCGATGTAGAGCAGCTGACACCTAGAGCAGCTGATGCAATAGATGAGGTTGGAGGAGGTGCAGGTGAACCTTTGCCGCACCTGGAAAGACTGCTTGGATCCTTGAATGGAATCAAGGGGGAAGGTAAAACGACAAGTGTAGCATTTCCTGCGCTTGCAAGCGAAAGTGCCAGGAGAGGGGGTGGTTTGAGTGGGAAGAGACAAATTGACCAGGGAGTTATGGGGCTTTCCGGAGAGACCGCTCCCTCCGTAACTCCCTGGTCAATTCGTCCCTTCCCACCCAAACCACCCCCTCTCCTGGCACTTTCCCTGGCAACCGCAGGAATTGCTACACTTGTCTCTTTACCTTCCCCCCCTTGACTCCATTCAAGGACCCAAGCAGTCTTTCCAGGTGCGGCAGAGGTTCACCTGCACCTCCTCCAACCTCATCTATTGCATCCGCTGCTCTAGGCGTCAGCTGCTCTACATTGGTGAGACCAAGCGTAGGCTTGGCGAACGTTTCGCCCAACACCTCCGCTCAGTTCGCATTAACCTACCTGATCTCCCGGTGGCGCAGCACTTCAACTCCCCCTCCCATTCCGAATCCAACATTTCTATCCTGGGCCTCCTCCATGGCCAGAATGAGGACCACTGTAAATTGGAGGAGCAGCACCTCATATTTCCCTTGGGCAGTTTACATCCCAGTGTTATGAACATTGACTTTTCTAATTTCAGGTAGTCCTTGCTTTCTCCTCCCCTTCTCAGCTCTCCCTCAGCCCACTGTCTCCGCCTCTTCCTTTCTTCTTCCCGCCTCTCTCCCCCCCCCCCCCCCACACATCAGTCTGGACAAGGGTCTCGACCCGAAACGTTGCCTATTTCCTTCGCTCCATAGATGCTGCTTCACCCGCTGAGTTTCTCCAGCATTTTTGTCTACTCACAGGAAGAGAATCTTTCAGAACTCATGACTCTTCTCTCCTTGGCTCACATCTCTGGATATCGGCCACCCATTTGCCAATCAACCGCCTTTACCTGTATCCACCTATCACTTGCCAGGCTTTGTCCCACCCCCACTCTCTTCCAGCATCCTCAACCCCTCCTCCCCTACTGCAATCAGTCTGAAGATGGGTCGCAATCCAAAATGTTGCTTATCCACGTTCTCCAGAGATGTTGCCTGACATGTTGAGTTACTCCAACACGGTGTTGTTTTGCTCAAGATATCTGCATCTGCAGTTTTTTGTGTCCACACAACACCAGACTTAGTATAAAAGGAAAATATTGGGATTGTTGCTAAAATTTTAGCTTGAATCATATGAAGGCCTGGAACATGACATCTTACAACTTAAACATTTTTATTTTCTTCCCACGCTCACTACATGAGATGGTTCTACCAGGCACAAGGACATGTAACACATTTCAACATTCACTGAAAAGCAATCACTGCATAGCTAGTTTTGTAATTACTGCTCCATTTAAATTGAATCTTAGTTTATTTTGTGATCTGAGCATTACTTGGGTTCCTTTGATTCACAGGTGCCCCCCAACCAAGTTTCTCCCTTTGTCTCCCGAGAAGATTCTTATTGAATTAATCTCTTCATGCTCATCCACCACTTATTCACGTTCGTATGTATAGGAGCAGAATTAGGCCATTCGGCCCATCAAGTCTACCCCACCATTCAATCATGGCTAATTTATCTCTCCCTCTTATCCCATTCTCCTGCCTTCTCCCCATAACACCCCTGACTTATGGGTAAAATGCAACAGTCACAAGTTGACCCATCTAAAATCTCATACGACACATGGACTACCCTTGAGCAATGGCAATCTGCTACTTCTCAGAAAAATTATAGGGCGCATGATTTGTACTCTGGTCCCATTTCACCATGTTATCACTTAACCAAGCAACTTGGGTATGGAAGTGCCGTTTCGTTTTTCTCATGCTCCAGTTTCCCTCTATCCCAATAGGAAGCTGTTCAGTCATCATAATGCTCAATCCAATCTTACTTTCAAGTTGCACGTGCCACAACTCTGAGGGTAGAAAAAGGATCAACCTAATATATCCTGAAAGTGATCCAAATAGCAAATCCAGCCATCCTTAGACCATCAAACCAAGGAGCCATCCAAGTCCTGCAGTAGATCCAAATAATGCACGTCACCACACAAAGTAGTTGACGGGAGATTTTCAGACCAACAACAGCTCAAAAAGATTTAGCTATTCCAATTACAATTTTAATGACCATGTGCACAAATTTGCCGTCATGATTTCCGAAAACAGTGGCTGCTCTTTAGCGCCTATTCAGCTGTGAATTGCTGTAGAAAATGCTGAGGCCATGAAAAATATTATTCGTATAAATTTGTTCTTTCATTATCACCTGGTAACTGAAATAGAAGACTAATTGCACTTGCAAAAAAAACCATCAAAAGTATGAGAAGTTTGTCATATGCAGACTTAGCAATCTGTGATTACAACATCAAGTGTGTAAATGTAGACAAGTGTTTTCACAGGAATAGAAGATGGAGTTATTTCCTGTAAATAGACCAAGACAGCAAGTGTCACATGGGAAGTATGCCTATAGTTGAACATTTCTGAAAAAATGTAATGTGAATTTATGGATTACCTAACTTTTCACCCCAAATTATTCCTAGTTTCATTTTACACCACCCACCAGTTCGGGAAATCCTTTACCAAGATATATTTTATGATCTTCATGATTAAATTATTCTCCTTTTAATTTTCCCTGCAACCCTCATTCCAGAGGGAATGCAGAATCTTTAACTGCATGGGTGATTTCATTTCAGTTAGCAATAGAAGATCCTCATGAATAATGCGTAGATTATATATCTATAATGGTACTTTTGTATTGTATTTAACTGTTCACAATGCAATGCCTTCAATTGAGACCTTTATTCTATGTGTGATTGGTACTCCATCACCCACAGTGTTACTTCAGAAATGCAAATTCAATAATTGTGATTCAGTTGTTTAACAACAGATAATGGTTGGCTACAACATGTTTGTGCAAAGAAATGCTTAAAATTGAATAAAGGATAATTTTAATGGAGTGAATGCTTTTACTTAACAATACCATGTTGTTATTTAATTATAAAGTTGTTAGAGAGCTAATAAATAATGACATCATTTTTTTATTTAGAAATGTTGGTGAAAGTCAAAATCTCCAAAAGTAAACAACATCTTTGGCTCAATCAAAACTATTTATCAATCAAAAGGCTTGGATAGAGCAGATGTGGAGAGGATGTTTCCACTAGTGGGAGAGTCTAGGACTAGAGGTCATAGCCACAGAATTAAAGGATGTTCCTTTAAGGAGATGAGGAGGAATTTCTTTAGTCAGAGAATGCTGAATCTGTGGAATTATTTGCCACAGAAGGCTGTGGAGGCCACTAATGGATATTTTTAAGGTAGATAGATAAGATTCTTGATTAATGTCAGGGGTTATGGGGAGAAGGCAGGAGAATGGGGTTAGGAGGGAGAGATAGATCAGCCATGATTGAATGGTGGAGTAGACTTGATGGGTCCTAATTCTGGTCCTATCACTTATGACATCCTTGTTCTAACTATTGAATTTGGTACATCCAGGAACATTGGTCATCAGTGATCTATATACTCTGTTACCACTCCATAGGTTAAACAATACTGCAACAAAACTTGCATTCAATTTCAATAAAAGAGGAAAAGGTCACTGATTGCCTAGAATATAGGTCCAAACAGATAGCTATAGTCACCAATATAAAGAAACAGGTAAAATAGAGATGGCATATCAATATATTGTGACTTTCATGAATGCCTGATATCGTTGTTTGGATATACCTGAACAATAGTATTCATTGCTTTGGATATTTATTTTGTAACTTAACATACCTCCAGTAGTCTCTGATTAACCATAACAGTGCAAATTTTATGCAGCATTGAATTGACATGGATAAATATGATGTAACAGAACAGAGTTCAATGAGGTAGTTTTCTGGGAAAAGATGATGCAGAGATTTAAATGAGAATTTCACAATGCCGGATGGTGTAAGGCATGGCCTTCAGTGGCAGAGCTCAGTAAGTCATGGAACCCACGGTAAAGAAAGAATTAAGGTTGGAGGTTACAGCACAACATATAAATTAAGCACAAGGACATTTCACCGGTGATTTTATTAGATCATACTGCAAAAATACGAGTAAGAAAGGTCAAGGGACACGCAAAACAAAAATGATATATTACATATACACTTGTGTATTTGATAGAGGGTAATTGCACCCACCAATCTTTCAATGAATGCACCACACCCTTTCTTTGATTTGGTGCATAGCTTCCAAATATTAATGCCAAATACGACTGTGCATTATATCTTGCATTTTTACCTGATATGTCACCTATCCACGTTTGCCGGAGATGCTGCCTGACCTGCTTAGTTACTCCAGTGATTTGTTATTTTTCCCCCAAATATCTATTCCTAACTACATGAAGCGATTCAAGCCCTTACATTTTGCAAGTCAACATCTATTAGTTAGAAATTGAAAGTGGTTCAAACAACAATCTTTTATTAATTAACCAATTATTTTGGCTACAGCCTGCTTACCTACTGCTGGAGTTAATAATATTATTTAAGAGATTTAACATTGTCAATAAACAAAACATTACATACTGTGAGAGCAAAGTCAGATTTGTGGTTAAAATGAAGCCACTGCTTGATTTTTAAAATGTTACACTTAATCTATGGAATTGATACAAACATTATATATTGTATCTCTGTTCCCGCTGGGCTCCTTATATTAATCATGCGATTACAACAGTATTCTCAGTAGTTTATCTTTATCAGTGTTCATTTATAACTTCCTTTCCATGCATGTGCAATTTCGGAGAAAACTCAAGAATATTCAAGTTCTGTATTTTCTTAAAATTTATTATTTTGTATTAGCATTATATTTGCAATTTGATGCACCAATATTAGTCCTAATCAACAAAACACTTATTGTAAAATGTACAACATTAAACTATTTACTGACTGGTATTTAAACTACTAACAGATGCTGATATTGTACTCGTAGAAAGCAATAGTTCTTTCCATTGTCGTACCAGGCACTATGCACTGCGTGGATCAGATACAAACTAAGAATGTTTTCTCGACATAGCCAAGCATAGAATCGCTGCCAATTTAGTATACCAGCAATGATTTGTCAGTAACTTAGTATTGACTAAAGGACTGGTATTGGACAAGTAAAGCAGTTTGGTCAAGTGCATTTGAACCCAAATACCTGAGAATTAAACAGATAATGGAGCTCATAAAAATATTTTTCTGAATGCATTTCAAAATTCTTCAATTCTTCTCATCACTGAAACGATGTAGAGAAGAAACTAACTTTTAGCCTTTTAAGCATATCTCCAAGTGGGAATTAATATTCAAATAACAGTTAGGACTTGAACTTAAATAAAAAAGGAAATGCACTAATTAGTCTCCTAGCTAGCTGCATGTGTTCAGGGAGTAATATAGCAATTTAATCCTATTATTTCGTTGACCAAAGAGATCCAGGGCACATATTGAAATCTGAAGCTCCTGTAAAAAAAGTCTTAGAAAATGTGCACACTTAGGAATTGATCTATTATCTCATGTTAATTTTACATATACATACAACTTAAAACCTTTAGATATTTAAAATAAATGTAATGTACCATGCAACTTGGGTCACAGTTTGTTTCTATGGGCTTGTCTCAACAAGTTCCCAATTGGGTATTAGAGTATAGTTCTGGCAACACTTCTGCTCAAGTAGAAGTGCTGCTTCTCACACAAGATGTATTGGCTTTTTAAGAGAAAGTCAGGGGCGAGGAAAATATTCAAGAGACCAAATATTTATCACTCACCATCAAAATAAAAAACTTGGTGGTTATGATATTGTAGAACTTGTTGTGCACAAACTGTCTGTCGCAATTTGTTCAACTGTCACTACAACTCACATGCAGGTTGGAGCATTTGTAACATATTTAATGAAAAACATTAAAAATCCAGCAATTTTATATCAGAGTAAATAATTTGCTGAAATTTCTACAATAAACTGATTCAATATATATGAACATGTACCTTGATTTCAAGTTTAAAAACAATTTAAATCATTAACAAGGCTTCTATGTTTGAGATGTATAACATTTGTATTATGAATGGGAGCAGTTGATAATCCCAGAAACACAAAATTCTCAAATTTAGGCAGGTGTGGCCAGGTAACACCATAGATACATAGAAAATAGGTGCAGGAGTAGGCCATTCGGCCCTTCGAGCCTGCACCGCCATTCAATATGATCATGGATGATCATCCAACTCAGTATCCCGTACCTGCCTTCTCTCCATACCCCTTGATCCCCTTAGCCACAAGGGCCACATCTAACTCCCTCTTAAATATAGCCAATGAACTGGCCTCAACTACCCTCTGTGGCAGAGAGTTCCAGAGATTCACCACTCTGTGTGAAAAAGTTTTTCCTCATCTCGGTCCTAAAGGATTTCCCCCTTATCCTTAAGCTGTGACCCCTTGTCCTGGACTTCCCCAACATCGGGAACAATCTTCCTGCATCTAGCCTGTCCAACCCCATAAGAATTTTGTACGTTTCTATAAGATCCCCTCTCAATCTCCTAAATTCTAGCGAGTATAAGCCAAGTCTATCCAGTCTTTCTTCATATGAAAGTCCTGACATCCCAGGAATCAGTCTGGTGAACCTTCTCTGCACTCCCTCTATAGCTATAATGTCCTTCCTCAGATTTGGAGACCAAAACTGTACGCAATACTCCAGGTGTGGTCTCACCAAGACCCCGTACAACTGCAGTAGAACCTCCCTGCTCCTATACTCAAATCCTCTTGCTATGAAGGCCTACATACCATTCGCTTTCTTCACTGCCTGCTGCACCTGCATGCCTACTTTCAATGACTGGTGTACCATGACACCCAGGTCTCGCTGCATCTCCCCATTTCCTAATCGGCCACCATTTAGATAATAGTCTGCCTTCCCGTTTTTGCCACCAAAGTGGATAACCTCACATTTATCCACATTATACTGCATCTGCCAAACATTTGCCCACTCACCCAGCCTATCCAAGTCACCTTGTTCCTAAATAAACCACTACTTTTTCCACAACTTCAACATATAGCTTCTGTTTAGAATAAAGTGATTGCATGCATGACTATTGTTTACATCTACTATGGGTTAGGCTCATGAAAATTAACCTACCAAAAATCATCTCCATAACAAAAATCAGTAATTTTCCTTTCTAGTCTTACAACTTTTGCTGAAAAACATGCAATCTGGGACAGTAATCGCACATACCATCTCTTTTTTTCTATCCACCTGAGTTCAAGCAAAACATTTAACACTGTGTTTCACCATAGAGCACCAACCATATTTAAATATCCAGCACCGAAAAAAAGTTGCCCCACTGATCTTAAATAAAAATGCACAACGTCTTCGTTGTTCAGAGTTAACTTCGACAGACTTAGATCAATTGTTACAAACTGTCATTGCTGCCATTCTGTATAATATAATGTCGGTAAATACGAACTATGAAAAACAAGAACTTACAATAATGTGTGTAATTAAGGCATCGTCCCGTTTGGAGAAGAGCGAACCAAACACCGATGTTGCTGAGTTTTAGCGGCAGCAGGGTTAGACTCAGAGGTTGTACGCAGTCACTGGAACAACGACGGGCTTCCCTTCGCCCACTTTAGTCGTCCCAGAGAGAGCAAAGCCAGCAGTAGGCCTTCTTACGACATCACGGTCGATAACCCCGATCCTTTTGGGGACATGCCTTTCAAACCGCCATTAACGGATGGGAAAACTACGATTTCGAGAAATGTATGGATGAAAACACCCAGCGTTCCGCAGATAATTTGAGGAGACAGAAACTTCCCCTCATCACTTCCTACTGCGCCGGGCAGGCAGCAGCTTTTTCGTCTGCGCATTACCTCACCAAACCTTGTGGTCAGACAACAGTGACGCAGGACGCAGGCGGCGCTGGTGCCGGGAAAAGGAAAGTGAAAACAACCGCTTTATTTTCTCAGCGATGCGGAACGTCAGGGCGTGCCCGGCCCGGGACCGAGCCCGTCTCCATTGTCACCGTCGGCGGGGGCCGCGCGTACTCGTGCCCGGCCCTCGTGCCCGCGCTCACCGGCCTGAGTTCCTGCACGAGCACCAGCCGAGGGCTGCGAGGGAAGGAACTGCAGATGCTGGTTTACATCGAAGATAGAGGCAAAATGCTGGAGTAACTCGGCGGGACAGGCAGCATCTCTGGAGGAAAAGGAATGGGTGACGTTTCGGGTCGAGAACCTTCTTCAGACTGAGAGTCAGGGGAGAGGGGAGACTAGAGATATGGAAGGGTAAGGTGTGAAAACGACAGGTCAAAGCAAACGCTGCTGCCTCAACTCAAGGCAATGAAAGATAGACCGATGATTGATGTGATAGACTATGGAAGATGGATGCTGGTTTAGACCGAGATAGACACAAAATGCTGGAGTAACAGCGGGTCAGACACCATTTCTAGTGAAAAGGAATAGGTGACGTTCCGGGTCGAGACCCTTCTTCAGACGATTTTGTGTCTATCTTCGGTGTAAACCACTATCTTGGATGATCAGCCATGATCATATTGAATGGCGGTGCAGGCTCGAAGGGCCGAATGGCCTACTTCTGCACCTATTTTCTATGTATCTATGTATCTACCAGCATCTGCAAGTTCCTTCCCACACATCGAGGAAATGTAGAATGATGGTCCATTATTGTCTATAGGGAAGATGACAGCGAGGCATACAAACAGTAAAATGAATCAGGAGGACGTTGAAACCAGTCTGATAACCAGGGTGATGAGGGAAGTGGACTGGTCCAGGTGCACGCAGCGGCGCTCAATTCTCGTCTCACTTCTCCGTGTGTGGGAGAGAGGTGCGTCGGCGCATGCGCGGCGCTCCAGCTGAAGGGGGTCATTGTTCGCCGTGAAGGTGAGAGGGGTCAGTTGGCGCATGCGCGGCGCCCAAGGTCGATGTTCTCAACGTGTGTGAGAGAGAGAGAGAGGCGTCGACGCATGCGCGGCGATTGGACTGACGAGGTGCTTCGCCGTTGGAGAGATGCGTTAGCGCATGCGCGGCGCTTGAGCCCGAGCCGTTCTCCGCCTGCGCCGAGGAGTGCGCACAGGTGGGTGTCGGGCGGCGCGCTTGCTGATCTCCCCCCTCCCCCCCCTCCTCCCCTCCCCCCTCCCATCGCGATGTCGCAGGTTACTTGTTAAAAAAAACACCATATTTGACAGGATTATTTTGGGGGGGGGGGGGGTTCCTGTCAATAAATTTGCGGATGTCAGAATGTAGACCCTCCGCTTTACTCCGAAATGTGGGTACATTGATGATGTGCCCTGTGATCAGGTAGTTTATTTATTTTTAAAACTTCACCTGTGAGCTTCCAATAGATGCGTCGTCCTAAAGGCGAGGAACCCTTTGAGTCGCCGACAGATGTGAGTCACTTTATCTAATTCCCCTCCCTCCCCACCGTATTCATAGAGTGAAAATCAAGTCATTTCCAGAATAGTTTGTATCGACGTTATGGCAACAGTGAATTTCACATGATAAATGTTTCATGCCGTGGATGCAAACCATGGTTTTAAATCTCTATTTCCGTCTACACTACACAATCCCTTCCCACCTATGTCCAAAGCACCTCATACGCCCTTGTTTTTTCAATGACTTCCGTTTTCCAGGCCCCCATTATCTCAACTTTAATATGGATGTTCAGTCACTCTACACCTCCATCCCCCACCAGGAAGGTCTTAAAGCCCTCCGTTTCTTCCTCGACCGCAGAACCAGCCAATTTCCGTCTACTAACACTATCCTCTGTCTAGCAGAGCTGGTCCTTGCCCTTAACAACTTCTCCTTCGACTCCCACCACTTCCTCCAAATCCAAGGCATGCCTGCCTCTTTGTAGGGTTGTCAAACAATCACTATTCCAGGCTTAAACTGACCCTACCCCCGAACTCTACCTCCGCTACATTGACGACTACATCGTTGCGACTTCCTGCACCCATGCAGAACTCACTGACTTCATCAACTTCTTGACTATCTCTTGGACCATCTCTGACATCTCCATACCGTTTCTAGATCTCACCGTCTGCATCACAGGAGACAGACTATCGACTGACATCTATTACAAACCCACTGACTCTCATAACTATCTAGAGTACACTTCGTCCCATCCTGCTGCTTGTATCCCTACTCCCAATTCCTCCATCTACACCGCATCTGCGCCCAGGATGAGGTATTTCATACCAGGTCATCGGAGATGTCCTCTTTCTTTAGGGAACGGGTGTTCCCCATCTTCCATTATAGATGAGTCCCTCGCTAGCGTCTCCTCGATATCCCGCAGCTCTACTCTTGCTCCCCTCCCCCCATTCGTAATAGGGACGCTAGAGGCAGGAAATATGTTCTCGACGTTGGGGGAGTCCAGGGGCCACAGTTTAAGAATAAGGAGTAGGCTATTTAGAACGGAGATGAGGAAAAACGTTTTCACCCAGAGAGTTGTGAATCTGGAATTCTCTGCCACAGATGGCAATGGCCAATTCACGGGATGTTTTCAAGAGAGAATTAGATTTAGCTCTCAGGGCTAATGAAATCAAGGGATATGGGGAGAAAGCAGGAACGGGGTACTGATTTTGGATGATCAGCCATGATCATATTGAATGGAGGTGCTGGCTCGAAGGGCTGAACAGCCTACTCCTGCACCTATTTTCTATGTTTCTAAATGTGTGTTTCTTTTGTGTTTACGACAATTAGATATGTTGGAGCATACTGCATCCGCGTTATATCACTGTGTTGTATGCTTAACTATAACACCTTCCTATTCCCATATCAACATTACGACACCAATACTTTTTGTATTTACATGCAGGAAGGAATTGCAGATGCTGGTTTAAACTGAAGATAGACACAAAATGCTGGGGTAACACCACTGGACATGCAGCATCACTGGAGAGGAATGGGTGACATTTCAGGTCGAGAACTTTCAGGAGGGTCTCAACCTGAAACGTCCCCCATTCCTTCTATCCTGAGATGCTGCCTATCCCACCAGCATTTCTGGTTTCTTAATCAGGATGTAGAAGTTAGTGGAGTTGCAATTACTGAGGAGAAGGTGCATGGAAAGCTGTAAGGTCTGAGGGTGGATGTCACCTGAACCAGATGGACCACACCCAGGGTTCTGAAGGAGGTAGCTTTAGAGATTGTGGAGGCATTGATAGTGATCTTTCAAGAATCACTATTCAAGAAGGGTCAGGTGTGATCCCAGGGTCCTGGAAAATTGCAGATGTTATTCCACACTTTTTCAGAAATTTCTGCAGCCTCTGGTAATGGAAAGCAAAACTTCTCCAATATCCATTATAGTATGTATACTGCAGTTCCTACATACTGATCGTGTTCTGCTCCTCCAAAACTAATGCCATTCTCTGCTGAAGATGCTTCATTGCATAAATTGCAGTTATCTAGATAAGGAAATTGACACAACTCCAAAGACATACAGGATTGTAAGTTAATTGGCTTGATATAAATGTAAATTGTCCCTAGTGTGCATGGGATAGTGTTAATGTGTGGGGATCGTTGGTCGGTGTGGACTAGGTTGGCCGAAGGGCCTGTTTCCGAACTGTATCTTTAAACTAAACTCATAAGCAATATCTCTAATTAATTTAAAGTAGAAATTTCAGTTGTATCTGAGACTCCTCATCCTAAGTCTTTACTTTTGGCAACGACCTGTGTGAAAAGCATCTTGTATCTCCTACCATTTTGTCACAGCTGCCATTCCTCTTTCAAGTGTATCTTGAAATAATAAGTATTAAGAATATATTAAATATTCCTGAACATCATTTTTTTTGTCTACGTATAGATGAAGTACTCAAACAATTGCTTCTAATAAGCTACCAATTTCTCCATACTCATTCCGGAAAGCAAAAATAGCTTTAAGTTCTTTTATTTTAGTTCTTTGCTTTTGGGTGGATTTGAGTGTCACTGAGGCCAACACAATCCCTCTGCCTCACCTGAAAGAACTGTTGGGATCCTTGGATAGAGTCGGGGAGCAGATGTAGGGACGGGTGTTGCATCTCCTGTGGTTACAAGGGAAAATACCCATACCTCCTCCCTCGACTCCTTCCAAGGACCCCAACAGTCATTTCAGGTGAGGCAGAGGTTCACTTGCACGTCCTCCAACCTCATCTACTGTATCTGCTGTTCCAGGTGTGCACTCGTATAGCAGCGAGACCACTCGCAGGCTTGCCGATTATTTCGCTGAACACCTCCGCTCAGTCTGCCTGGACCTACATGATCTCCCAGTTGCTAAACACTTTAACTCCGCCTCTCGTTTCCCATACTGACCTTTCTTTTCTGGGCCTCCTCTACTGCCATAGTGAGATGCAACACAAATTGGAGGAACAGCACCTCATATTTCGCTTGGGCAGCTTACAGCCCAGCGGAATGAATATTAACATCTCTAACTTCAAGTAACCCTTGCTCTCCCTCCCTCTCCAACCCTCCCCCATCCTAGTTCTCCGACTAGTTTCACTGTCCTGATTAAATTTTACTTATTGTATGTCTCGTTGTCACCTTCCCCTCGGCTAGCAATGATCTATTCTTTGAACTTTGTCCCCTTTGATCTCTAGTTTTCACAGCTTACCCTTCCGTACCTCTACGTTTCCTTCTCCACTGACACTCAGTCTGAAGAAGGGTCTCGATCCGAAACGTCACCCATTCCTTCTATCCAGAGATGCTGACTGTCCCGCTGAGTTTCTCCAGCACTTTGTGTCTATCTTTGGTGTAAACCAGCATCTGCAGTTCCTTCCTACACTAAAGAGAATAGGTTTAAGGTGTCAGGGAAAGGTTTAAAAGGGATGTGAGGAGCATTTTTTTCCACACAGTGGTAAATATAGAACAATTTGCAAGAGAAAGTAATAGAGATGGATACAATTATGACATTTAAAAGATACTTGAACAGATACACGGATAGGGAATGCGTGGAGGGATATATGGGCCAGGCGCAAGCAAGTGAGACTGGCTTAGTTAGGCAACTTGGTCATCATAGCTCTGTGACTGAAGAATTAAAGACTGAAGTTGTAAATGGAGAAAATAAGAATTGTATTAATAAAATGAAGATTTAAGATTTCTGTAATATAAAGATCTGCATTTCTACAAAACATTCCTAATTTGAGTTCCTAGACGAATACCAAGAACGCCTCTTGGGGAAAGATTGGACAAGCTAGACTTTATCTGCTGAAGTTTGATAGAATAATCTGCAGCATACAGATCCCAAAGGATTTTGCCTGTCAGGAGAGGATGGGACTGGGACTCATTAGGTTTAAAAAAAAAAAGGAGATTGCCCATTTAAGACAGATGAGCTAAAATGATTTATCTTGGAGGCTTGTGAGTATTTGGAACTCTTTTCATTTTAAGGGTGGTTGAAGTAGAACCTTTGAATGTTTTTATGGCTGAGGTAGTTAGATGACTCGTGAGCAAAGGAATGAAAGTCCCATATTTTCTTTTATCCCCTTCACCTTTTTGTCTCCTTTTTACCTCTAGCTTTTGTCACTAACTCCATCAATCTGCCAATAAGCCCTTCACCTGTATTCACCTATCACTTGCCAGGCTTTGTTCATCACCCCATCTATCTTTTCCAGCTTTCTACCCCTATTTTATTAGTCTGAAGAAGGGTCCCAACCCAAAATGTCGTCTGCCCATTCCCTCCTGTAATGCTGCCTGACCCGCTGAGATCCATTTTGTCTTTTTTTTTAAATTTTAATATCCTGCATCTGCAGTTTCTTGTCATCATAATTGGTTGAGGAATAGATTGTTTGTGAAATAGTGTAAGCAGCTGCTTTTGGCCAATCATTCCCAGAAAATGTTGGGAGAATGTTCAGAGTCAATCACTTAATAGACACTAAAATCAGGAATTTTAAGAAAGCTTCTAAAGATGGGTGAAATAGTGAAGGGAATCAAGATGACTGATAGCTTTTGTCATTGTGATTTATTTTTACCTTTTTGTCAGTGTGGCTATACTTAATGTTGAGTTGGAGGTTGGAGAGCTGTACATTCTGAGCAATATGCGTATTTCTCAACTGGCGAAAGAGATACTTTCCTGGAGAACATTTTTTTTAAGCTATGTTTTGTGAATCACAATGGCTGGGCAAAATAATTCACGGTATTATGGTGAAAATAGCCCAACTGTCCACACATATGCAAAATATTTTTGTAAATCAAAGACCCCTACACTCTCTGTACAAAGAAATACACAACCAAAATATCTAAATTTTATTTTACCCAGCCATTCCATTTTACAAAATTTTACTTTACAAAAGGGAATTCTTCCCTTGTGTAAATCAACAAACTGTTGTACAGACAAAGTCCTGTGAATTATTTGAATTATATATTCTAAATATCTTGCATGTCGTGGCATTGAGCAATTATTTTGTATGTATCATTTTTAATTTCTCCCGGCCCAAAACACCTGTGATCAGTGCTTTCTTCGGGCTCGGTCAGTGTGTGGCTTCCCTCAGCGGCTGCTGCTTTTCCTTTTGCTTTGTCTGCTCCCCTGCCGCCGCCTCCTCCTCTCCTCGCTTTGTCCACTTGACCCCCCCGCCACTGCTGCCTTCTCCTACCCCGGAGTCGCCAATGTACTCCACCTTGGTGGGTGGGGAGAACGGGTGTACTTTGTCGTTGACGGCGGACTAAGGCAGGAGCTGGCAGGCAGGGGCTGCGGCGTGGGAGAAGCTCGATGGTGCAGGTCAGTAGCATTGGCATCTAGTTTTAAGGTGAAACAACATAAAGTGCTGGAGTAACTCAGCCAACCTAATCAGTCTGAGGAAGGGTCTCGAAACGTCACCTATCCATATCCTCCAGAGATACTGTGTGACCCACTGAGTTCCTCCAGCACTTTGTGTCCTTTTGTGTATTAACCATCATCTACAGTTGTTTGTTTCAACGTCATAAAATAATAATACTGTACTGTTACGGCAGACAATCTGCAATAATGCGCACCAATCTTCCTCACCCCCCCCCCCCCCATGGTCCGTTATAACCAGGGTTTACTGTGTATCCTTTCTCTCAAATAAGCCATGTGGAACTGTTGCTAACCTCTTTCCACTACCTCAGTTAACCCAGCTGTATAATCATCTAAATCATAATTATAGATTTTTTTTTTTCATTTGATCAGATGACAGCAGCAACCAGAAACGAAGTGCTTGGTCTTTATCGAAGAATCTTCAGAATAGCAAGAACATGGCAGTCAATAACAGGCTTAACAGATGACACTTTAAAAGAAAAACAATACATCGTCATGGAGGCCAAAGTGTTATTCAGAAAAAATAAAAATGCAAGTTAATAGTTTTAATTTATTACATTTAATTTCAATGGGGAAAATATTGTACAAAGATGCATTGCCATTCATGCCTTTTTGATGGTAGGGAGTGAGGGAGAGACAATTTAATCAATTTAAATCTAACTGTTTCATATGTTTGAATTTTTTTGCAAGCTGTAATACATCGTGCAAATGGATCTACCTTCGATGGGGCATCTTGGTCGGCATGGACGAGTTGGGGCAAAGGGCTTGCTTCCGTCCTGTATGACTCTTTGACATGCCAAATCTCCTCAATCTCTGATGAAATTGAGCCGTTGATCAGTTTCCTTTGTGACTGCATTAATCTGAGGTGCACATCCAATAACTTGAAGCAGTTGACTCTCTTCACCACAGTCCCATCAATGATGACATGTTCACAGACCCTCGGCTTTCATTCCCTGAAGTCAACAAGCATCTCCTTTATTTTGCTAACACTACCAGATCTCTCTCCTGTACTCTGACTCATTGTTGCTCATTATTTGTCCAACAACAGTGGTATAGTCGGTAAATTTAAGTATTTGCAATATAAGTTCATGACATGGCCTCCACAGCTGTCTGTGGCAATAAATTCCACAGATTCACCACTCTCTGGCTAAAGAAATGTCTTCTTATTTCTTTTCACATCCTTTTATTCTGAGGCTGTGTCCTCTGTTCCTTGACTCTCCTACTAGTGAAAACATCCTCTCCACCACCATTCTATCCAGGCCTGCCACTATTCAGTAAGTTTCAATGAGACCCCCCCCCCTCATCCTTCTAAACTCCAACTAATACAGACCCAGAGCTGTCAAATGCTCATCATACGTCAACCCCGGAATCACTCTTGTAAACCTCTTCTGGACCCTCTCCAGCGCCAGAACATCCTTTCAGATATGGGGCCCAAAACCGCTCACAATGCTCCAAATACATTCTGATCAGTGCCTTATAAAGCCTCAGCATTACATCCCTGCTTTTATATTCTAATTCTCTCTAAATGAATGCTAACATTGCATTTGCTTTTCTTGCTACTGATTCAACCTGCAAATGAAGCTTTTGGAAGGCCTGCACCAGCACTCCCAAGTCCGTTTGCACTTTTCTGAATCCTCTCCCTATTTAAAAAATAGTCTACGCCTTTATTCCTACTACCAAAATGCATTACTAATACCATGGGCTTTCATCTTGTTTAGCAGCCTCACATGCGGTACCTTATCAAAGGCCTTCTGAAAATACTTACGTTGTGCAATGTCCTTGAGACATTTTAAAGTTGTAACTTAGAACTTTTTTGTTTAAAGCTGAGGTAGTAATTGAATAGTTTGTGTCCACCAAGACCTGCTGGATCTCCCAGTTGCTAACCATTTTAACTCCCCATTCCCATTCTGACCTTTCTGGCTGGGGTCCTCCTCCATTGTCAGAGTAAGGCCACACATAAACTGGAGAAATGGCAGCTTGTATTACACTTTTAGCCTGACACCCAACAGTATAGTTATTGAACTCTCCAAATTTATGCAACTAACCAACAACCCCCTACCCCAACCCCCCAAAATAAGATTGAGAATCCCAAGATGTTCTGTAAATATATCAAGCAAGATGGTTGCCTGGGAAATGTGAGGAGCCAGTGGATATGGGCGAGGTCCTAAATGAATATTTTTCATCTGTATTCACAATAGAGAACGATGTGGAAGATAGTTTGGGGAGGAGACGTGGATAATCTGGAGCATCTCAGTATTAAGGAGGAGGATGGTGTTGGATGTCAAAGAATGCATAAACGTTGATAAATCCCCAGTGTCAGATGGGATCTATCCCAGGTTGCACCTAAGGGAGGAGATTGATGGCATCCCGATGGAGATCTTTGCTTCCTTATGAGCCACAGGTGAGGTGCCTTAAAATTGTAGCATAATTAATATAGTTTATTTTATATAGGTAGCCTGGGTAAACTGGATTAAGTTCAGGCCGGTGAACCTAATGTCATTATTTTGGAACTATGAATTAAATTGAATTGGATTGAATGATACAGCTTGGAAACAGGCCCACGCAGACCATCAATCACCTGCTCACATTAGTTGTATGTTATTCCATTTTCTCATCCACTCCCTACACTCGTCTAAGAATGTGCAAACTCCACACAGACATCACTCAAGGTCAGGATCTAACCTGGGTCTCTGGCGTAGTGAGGCAGCTCCTCCACTAGCTGTGCCTCCGTGCAGTTTTATGGATGTTAGTAAGGCATTTGACAAGATCCCATGTGGTAGGACATTTCAGAAATTGTAAGCACATGGAATCCAAGGCTAATTGGATCCAGTGATGGAAGCATGTTGATTTAATTGACATTTGTGAGCAATGGAGTACCGCAAAGAATGGTGCTGGAACCATTGTTGTTTGTGATATATTATGGCCAGATGTGAATGTAAGAGGCAAGATTAGCAAGTCTGTGGATGACATGAAAGTTGATGATGTGGATAGCGAGAAAAGTTATCTAAGGCCACCGCAGGATATAGATCAGATGTAGTTGGGCAGAGTATGGCGGAGCTTACTGCCCAGTGTTATGAATATTGATTTCTCTCACTTCAGGGATAGAGAGAGAGTATTCCCTCTCTCTCTATCCCTTCCCCACCCAAGATGCACTAGCTTCTTATTTTCACCCCACAAACAGCTTACGATGGCCTGTTTCCTTTATAATCCTTACTTTTTTACATACAGTGCCCTCCATAATGTTTGGGACAAAGACCCATCATTTATTTATTTGCCTCTGTACGCCACAATTTGAGATTTGTAATAAAAAAAATCACATGTGGTTAAAGTGCACATTGTCAGATTTTAATAAAGGCCATTTTTATACATTTTGGTTTCACCATATAGAAATTACAGCAGTGTTTACAGGGCTCGAAATTAACGGTTGCCTGGTTGCCAATGGCCACCTAAAGTCCCGCCGGGCAACCTAAAAGCCGTGTCATTTTGCCTGGCTTGCAAGCACCTACCGTTCAACTCTGAGCGGGCCCCCCTCTCTATCTCTCTCTCTCTCTCTCTCTCTGTCACTCTCCGTCTTCGCCCCCATCTGTGCCCGGGCCGCCGGTTCTCTGCACTCCGGCCGCTCCTCATCCGCCGAACGGCCGGCCGCCTTGCACATGCGCACCGCCATGGCCAGCACATCTTCGGCTACCCTGCACATGCGCACTGCCATAGCCTGCACATCCTTCCCCTGCACATGCGCACTGCCACGGCCTGCACATCCTCCCCCTGCACATACGCACTGGCACTGCCAGTACATCCTCCCCCTGCACATGCGCACAACCACAGCCAGCACATAATCGGCCGCCCTGCACATGCGCACAGCCACCTCTACTGGTTTACGCCGGGCACTTTCTCCCTCCCTTTGCATTGTGGGAGATCTTGACCCGAAACATCACCCATTCCTTCTCTCCAGAGATGCTGCCCGTCCCGCTGAGTTACTCCAGCTTTTTGTGTCTATCTTCGGTTTAAACCAGCCCCTGGCTGAAAGTATAAGAATTCATCCAAATATTCGGGGATATAATACTAAGGACTCAAATAATAAAATTTCATTATACGCAGACGATATACATCTATACATTACAAATTCACAAACGAGCATACCAAACTTATTAAATTTAATAGAGGAATTCGGGGTTTTTTCAGGATACTAAATTGGAATAAAAGTGAAATCATGACGTTAAAACCTCAAGAATCGACACGCCTATTAAAATTCCCCTTTAAAATTGCAACAGAAAAATTTAAGTATTTGGGTATCCAAATTACTAGAAAATACAAATCATTATTTAATGCTAATTTTATGCCTTTATTAAATCAACTGATTAAATTCTGGAAAATACTCCCGTTGTTATTAATAGGCAGAATAAACGCTATAAAAATGATATTAATATCATATCATATATCATTAATATCATATTTTAAATATAGAAATACCATCGACAGAGGCACAGAGAAGATTGGGAACGAGAATTAATGATAAAAATCACAAAAGAAACATGGGAAAAGTATTTGATATATATACACAAATGTTCGATTAATGTAAGACATAACTTAATTCAATTAAAAATTTTACATAGATTATATTATTCCCAAACTAGACTGAATAAATTCTATCCAAATACTTCTCCCATTTGTGATAAATGTTTATCTCAAAATGCCACTATAACACACTCTTTTGTTTCCTGCATAAAACTTCATAAATTCTGGAGTGATATCTTTGAAATATTTACAAAATTATTCAAGATAAAAATGGAGCCTAACACTGAAATGATTCTACTTGGAGTAACGGAAGACGGGAACAAATTGAACACATTTCAAAATTCATTTTTTAATTATGGATTAATAATGGCAAAAAAGCGTATACTTAAATTTTGGAAAAATACACCCATACCAACGCTTAAAATGTGGATTTCAAACATGTTGGACACCGCACATCTTGAAGAAATGCGATTCCTCCTAACAGATAAACCAGACCAATTCTTAACGAGTTGGTCTCCATTTATCGACTTCTTGGAAGCATATGCTGCAACAAAATTGTAGAAACCAACTGTTTCAGGACTGGGTGAAGGATGGTCAAGAATATAAATAACTATCTCCTATAATCTACTTTCTACTCTCTCCTTTTTTTCACTTTCCCTCTTTCCCCCCTTTTCCTTTTCACACACCATACATCACACGTTTTTCTAATTTTTATTATCTATTCACTCTTTCTCTCTTTTATTATTATTTTTTTTTTAAATGAAGCTGTACATATAATGTAACATGCCAATATATATTAGGCACCTTGGTGCCACATTACTGTACTTGCTTCTAATAAAATAAAAAATAAAAAATAAACCAGCATCTGCAGTTCCTTCTTGTACATCTATTCATGCACGCTGGGGAAGCTGCCTGGCCCACAGAGTTACTCCAGCATTTAATGTCTTCCATTACAATTGTATCATGTTTGACCTGGTAAAATTGACCTGGTAAACTTGCGCCACAGAACATCAAAATGAGTTTCAAAACTGAATAAATAAGATCTTTGTTTCCAGTGGCATAAGGATGGTAAGTAACTGGGGAACTAGTTCCTTAGTCTGGCATTAGAATTGCAGAAATAAGAAACTTGGGATGCTGGTTTACCAAGGAAAGACAAATTGCTGGAGTAACTCAGAGGGGTCAGGCAGCATCCGTGGAGAACATTAATAGGTGACCTTTTGGGTCGGAACATTTCTGATAGCTGACAGCACTAGTATTGTAATATCCACATGGGATACTTATGATACTTGGCCAAATATTCATTATTAATCTATCCATCCCCATTCATCTGGCTGTGTCATACAACAAAACCTGCAAATGCCTATATAGATGAATGTTAACATAAATGCATAACTAGGTGTGAGCATAGCTGGGTTTTTTTCTCACTTTTTGCCTGAGCAAATCATCTAACTTCATAATCTCTCTATCAGCAAGCCTGCCTCATTGAACTCCATTACATCATGTGCTTCTCTTGCAGGTTATCCTTTGCTTCTCTCATCTATTCTTTTGCTATCTAAATACTCTGCTAACTTAATGACCCTAATGCCTTTCCCTCTTAAATTTGCTCAGCACAAATTCTGGCAATATCTTTACTTAATCTAGATTTGTAATACTTTAAATTTGATCAATCTTGTTTATTTTTATCTCCTCAGCCCTGCTACCCTCCAGTATTCCACATTCCTCCATTTCTGTATTTGTGTAACTTAACAATTTCCATTCTTCCACGATTATAAGCCGTGCCTCTAGCTGATCTAGTCTCTGAAATTCCTTTTCTAAATCTCAGCGTCTTTAATTCCCTCTCCCTCATTAAGATATTCCTTAAAACATATCTAGCTTCATGTAAATCTTGTTGTATGATAGCTGATGCACTTTTGGGAAGTTTTACTTTGTTAACAAGGCCATCTGTTCCTGATATCACTGATCATAATCATACTTTATTAGCCAAGTATATTTTGCAACATACGAGAGATTTCATTTGTCATACAGTAGGGATATTACAAAATTTTGAGGTTAAAAATCAAGCCTGTAATTTATCCCATCAGATAAAGCATAAAAAGAACTTTAATTTGATACCTAATTCACTTTCATATCTTCAGTATTAAAAATGTTATGGTCATTTTCATACTCGGTAAATTAGCATCTTGTTCCCTATTGCTTTTCCATTAGCTTAACACAAAAGCTGTGATCGAGGACAGTCAATTGACATAAAAGCCCATAACTTTCTTAAAAATTAAGAGAACTGAATGAAATTTTCAGTTATTATAGATTGAAGAATTCTGAAACATATGATACATCTTACTTGGATGACCTGAAATCCCCATTCTCCTCCCGATGTCAAAGTCAAAGCCCCCGGCGGGCGATGGTAAGTAAGTCCCGCGGCCATTAAGGCCGCGCCGGGCGATGCAAGGCCGCGCTCCGGGTCTTGATGTTGGAGCCCCCGGCGGGCGCTAGCAAGTCCCGCGGCCGTTAAAGCCGCCCCGGGTGATGTCAGGCCCCGCTCCAGGTCATTTTCAACCCCGCAACTCGGGCGGGAGAAGTTGCCGTTGCAGGAGCTCCGAAAAGCGGTCTCCCACCAGGGACCTGCGAGCTCCCGATGTTACCGTCCACCGGGCCTGCGGCTGGAGCCTCCGAAGTTCCGGGGTCGGGCCTCAGCAGCACGCCACCGCAGCTCCTCCCGTTCCGAACTCGGCCAGCTCCATGATGGTAGGTCCGCAGGCTCCGCGACTGGAGCCCCCAGGTCGTTCCGGTTGGAGGCCGCTCCACGGTGCTAGGCCCCAATGCAGGGAAGAGATTTTAAAGTCCCCCCCCCCCCCCGCCCCCCACACATACCCAGTTAAAAACAATTTTAAAAAACACTATAAAGTACACTCAACGGGACAAAAAAAATTAAAAAGACAGACGAACTGCAGAGGCTGCTGCGACGTCGCTCGCGCCGCCCACACATTTACGTAAACACCCAGACTGCCTTAAATTCAAAAATGTTATATTCTCAAGATCAGAACCAATATTATTGTAATGTTAAAACAAATAGTAAATACCCAACAAAAAATTCATATTCATCAATGTCATCAAATCAATTAAATTCATCTAAATTCAATTATTAGATCTAAACATCTATCCCATTCTTAAGAAAAGGCAAAAAATATTTTTTCAAATAGCCAAAGTATCCAAATAACAACTGATCCCATTCCCACAAGAATTCACAATATAACATGATTTTTAAATCTCACTTTGTCATGAATTTCTCTGCAGAATTGAAGGAATTGAAAGTTTAATTCCCATACATTTTACTCTGTTGGTTTATAACACTGCAGCAGGCAAGGGCTGTTTTGCACAGGCATGTGTTCAAAATCCACAAACATCCACCCTCAAGATAATCAAAATCATTATTTTTTGCACAATCATGTCATAAGAACATCTAAATGATCTATATTTTGTGTAATTGTTTATCCATGATCAATATTTTCATACTAAATATCTGACTAAAAACTATGTACTGTTTTTAGTCAGATATTTAGTATGAAAGTGGATATATCTTGAGAGTGGATGTTTGTGGATTAAGATACAGAGATTGGATTGTGGCTGCCGCCATGATTTTGCTCACATTCACAGCCGGCAGGCAAGACAAGGCCGATATCGGGGCCTAAATAACATATTTTGCAACATCAGATTCATACTCCAAAAACTAGATAAGGTTAAATAAACCCCCTTCAGTGCATATCTTTTGTTTTGTCCTGAACTTGCGATCCGTGATTTTGAAGGCGTTGAAGGGGCCTGGCAATTCAATAGCGATTCAATAGTTAAACAACGTTTTTTTTAAAATATCGCGAACGGGATGACAGAACGAAATTTCCTCATAAGCTTGTTTTACGAGGAAATCCCTCCCTGACAACCAGTAAAAACCTACATTTTACTAACCCCCCCCCCCCCCCCACAGCCTCTCGAGTCGCACGCACAGGCAGTGGGCAGATCAAGAGCGCCACTGAAGGCAGGAATTTGTAACACGCTACATACAGTCATACCAATAAAAAGCAACAGAACACACAAAATACATTTTAACATGAACATCCACCACAGTGACTCCTCCGCATTCCTCACTGTCATGGAAGGCGAAAAAAAAGTTAAATCTCTCCCTTCTTTGTCCTCCAGCACTTGGGGGCTCTATAGATACATAGATACATAGAAAATAGGTGCAGGAGTAGACCATTCGGCCCTTCAAGCCTGCACCGCCATTCAATATGATCATGGCTGATCATCCAACTCAGTATCCCGTACCTGCCTTCTCTCCATACCCCCTGATCCCTTTAGCCACAAGGGCCACATCTAACTCCCTCTTAAATATAGCCAATGAACTGGCCTCAACTACCCTCTGTGGCAGAGAGTTCCAGAGATTCACCACTCTCTGTGTGAAAAAGTTTTTTCTCATATTTCCCCCTTATCCTTAAGCTGTGACCCCTTGTCCTGGACTTCCCCAACATCGGGAACAATCTTCCTGCATCTAGCCTGTCCAACCACATAAGAATTTTGTACGTTTCTATAAGATCCCCTCTCAATCTCCTAAATTCTAGCGAGTATAAGCCAAGTCTATCCAGTCTTTCTTCATATGAAAGTCCTGACATCCCAGGAATCAGTCTGGTGAACCTTCTCTGCACTCCCTCTATGGCTATAATGTCCTTCCTCAGATTTGGAGACCAAAACTGTATGCAATACTCCAGGTGTGGTCTCACCAAGACCCTGTACAACTGCAGTAGAACCTCCCTGCTCCTATACTCAAATCCTTTTGCTATGAAAGCTAACATACCATTCGCTTTCTTCACTGCCTGCTGCACCTGCATGCCTACTTTCAATGACTGGTGTACCATGACACCCAGGTCTCGCTGCATCTCCCCTTTTCCTAATCGGCCACCATTTAGATAATAGTCTGCTTTCCTGTTTTTGCCACCAAAGTGGATAACCTCACATTTATCCACATTATACTGCATCTGCCAAACATTTGCCCACTCACCCAGCCTATCCAAGTCACCTTGCAGTCTCCTAGCATCCTCCTCACAGCTAACACTGCCCCCCAGCTTAGTGTCATCCGCAAACTTGGAGATGTTGCCTTTAATTCCCTCATCCAGGTCATTAATATAAATTGTAAATAGCTGGGGTCCCAGCACTGAGCCTTGCGGTACCCCACTAGTCACTGCCTGCCATTGTGAAAAGGATCCGTTTACTCCTACTCTTTGCTTCCTGTTTGCCAGCCAGTTCTCTATCCACATCAATACTGAACCCCCAATGCCGTGTGCTTTAAGTTTGTATACTAATCTCTTAAGTGGGACCTTGTCGAAAGCCTTCTGAAAGTCCAGATACAACACATCCACTGGTTCTCCCCTATCCACTCTACTAGTTACATCCTCAAAAAATTCTATAAGATTCGTCAGACATGATTTACCTTTCGTAAATCCATGCTGACTTTGTCCAATGATTTCACCACTTTCCAAATGTGCTGCTATCCCATCTTTAATAACTGACTCTAGCAGTTTCCCCACTACCGATGTTAGACTAACTGGTCTGTAATTACCCGTTTTCTCTCTCCCTCCCTTCTTAAAAAGTGGGGTTACGTTTGCTACCCTCCAATCCTCAGGAACTACTCCAGAATCTAAAGAGTTTAGAAAAATCTAAAGAGTTTTGAAAAACTATGGGGCGATCTTACTCCCGTAGCCGGCGGCGGGCCTCCTCGTCGCGGTGATCAAGCTCCTGTATCGGGGGGGAATCTCAGCTCCCCCGCGCAGGGCAATCTCCCCCGGGTCGGGGCTAGTCAAACGTCGTGTGGCTTTTGGAGCTTCGCGACGTCGGTCTCAACCCGAGACTGTGAGCTCCTTGATGTTATAGTTGATCCCAGGCAAGGAATCGTCTCCGATGGTAAGTTCACGATCCCGCGGTGAGGCTCAAAGTCAGTCCCGAGCAAGGCCTCCAGCTCCACGATGTTAGGCCGCAGAGCGACCGGAGATACGATCCGGAAAACAATTGCATCCCCGGCAAGGTAAGAGATTGGAAAAAAAGATTCCCCCGCCCACCCCCCACATAAATCAAACCAGAGAACATTAACACAAACTTTTGCACCTGGAAAAGGGTTATGAAGATTTAGAATGTTCATCAGTTTCTAATGTTTTCTTATTATAATGTGTATTCATGTAGCAGCTATAACATTGAAAAACATTGCAAGGCATGACCGTGAAATATAATAATTGAGGAATGTGCACAGTGCATTTGGGAATGAGTCACCAAAAACCAAGTTAAAAAAAGTTAGGATTTAAGTAAATTCATAAAGAACACAGAAAAGGCTGCAAATTATATTAGAAGGAAAATGAGAATAATCCATTCCACCATGTCTGAAACTTTGATTAGTACTGTTTTCATTTAAATTAACAAGTTAATTTTGAATATAGACACATGGATTTGCTGATGCTGGTTTATATTTAAAAAATACACAAATTGCTGCAGTTAGCTCAGTGCAGCATCTCTGGAGACCATGGATAGGCAACGTTTTGGGCTGGGACCTTTCTTCAGACCCTAGAGATAGCTTTGAATGGTTATGTTAACTCTTATGAATGTCTTGTTTATATATAATGATTTGACTCAAAATCATAACTTTGACACCTGTAAGTAAAGGTTCCAATTTTGATCATTTGTATAAATATTTGTACATTTTTTACCAAAATTACTTGAAACTGAATTGTCTTCCGTGCAAGTTATTGTTAAAAATGAATGTTAATATGTGTACATTTATGGTAGCTTATAATACATTTTGTCAGTTTTCATTACCTCTGAATGAAATGCTTTTGCAGTTAACAGACGTAGAAGCAATTAAAATCTGCATAACGGAATGCCACACAAGGATAGAGATGGGTAAGAAGAAGAATTTAAAAGTTCAAAAATATTTTAATAGTAATTTTCTTAGAACGATACCCGTGGCATCTAACTTTGATCTTTGATTTCATTCACAGGATTACATTATAGTATTCCTTATCCAAGACCTGTAAGTTACCATCTTTACATTATACATATATCCTGAAATGGGTTTATTAAATAAATCAATGCCTTGAAGTAAATATGCTGAACTTGGGTGTTAGCCTTCCATAAATCTCTACTCTTCTGATTCTCGGCAAATTATCCCCAAATTGAATTGCATGCCTATACTGGAAGCTATGCCTTCACTTATCAAGGCTCCTATTTCTGCAATTCCCATTCTAAATTGCTCTACTTCAGTTTCAGGTTTTAAAATGCTCCTCTTTAGTCCTCTGTTGTCACGTGACTCAGTATTTGTTTAACAACACTCCTGTGAGGTACTGTATAAATTGACACTTAAATCACCAGGTGACATGTTGTACATAATCCACTTAAATGGGTACTCCAAAACTATTTAATGAAGGATATTTCATATTTAGATGTGACGTGATGGATTTTTGATCATATTAAAGAGTGTGAAAATAGGTCTGGAAGCTTAATTTTCCTGGTGGTATTTTCAAGTCTATCATCTATGGAATTAATTTCGATGAAATGCTTCTTTTGGAGAATTCTGGATCTTAGACCTAAGCTTCAGAGTAACTAAAACTAAATGGTCAATTTATAACTTGTGTAAAAGTCTTCCAACTAATGTTGCAGATGTTGGGTTTTATTTGGAGATGTTGCAGAAGCTTTGCTCATTAGTCTTGCTCAATCTAAGTGTTCTGAGTAAATATGTTTTTGATGCTGTCGTTATTAGACAGTGATTTGTATTCAATATATTAAATTACTATTATATCTTCCTGTTAGTTTGTCCTTGGATTGCTGTGTCTACATTTATAATGGTATGGCTAGAAAGGTATTTCATTGTGCCAATATACAAGAATTAAACAAACACCCCAAAGTTTTATTCCATGTACTACAACTTGTTTTTCCTTTGCAAGTTTTAATATAATATAAAACTATATTACCAAATTGATTACTTTAAAAAGCATATAAATCATTTAACCTAAAGCAGTAATAAATAGGATGTATACTTCATATTCTTATTAGATTATTCAGTTTCTATTTTTTTAAATTGCAACTGAAGTATGCAAACCAATCTTATTTAAACAAGATTTGATATAACATTAATATTCATCACCCTCTGCAGGTCAAAGATAGAGCTTTACTATTAGTATAAATTCTTGACTGAATGAGGTTGCCAGGAAAACTGAATTTTCACCTCAATCTCAAAATATTTGTTCTTGTCAAACAGACATTTTGGTAGATGTTAAGATGATTGCTACAGAAAAATATGATAGTTTGGAATTGTAAAATCATATTTTTAACTTTAGGTACATCTTATATTGGACTTAATCTTGTTCATGTTTATTTACAGATACATTTACCTCCTATGGGACTTGCTGATAAAAAAGGACGAAAGTTTAAAATGCAAGAGAGGCTGAGGAAATTTGCCAAACCCGTGTACCTGCAGTCACATGAGGAAATTGATTAGTGACACTTAAACATTTTTGATTGTGTGAATATGACTTATTACTTAAGTCGCATTGTTTTTTTGTACTAAAGTTTCTATTATGAAAATCCATAGCATACAGTAATATGTTTAAATTAATAAATAGCCATTGGAATTGTCTTGAGAAATTATTTTTAACTTTGTCTTTTGGGATATTGTACAATACTCTCAAAATAAGTACATCGTGAAAAATAGAATGGCATCTTTCTGGGCTTAATTATGGGCTTTTTTTTTGCCTCTTCTGGGTCTATTCTGTTATAAGGAGTGGAAAAATCCAAGTTGCACTTCATTCATGGGTCAGCTTAATTCAAACCCAATTCACATCTCAAATGATATTTGAGAGAGTGATGTTAGACTACCTCCTGGATAGCCGCATTCTGAGTGTCAAGCTGCTCCCACGAATCCTTTGGGTGACGAGTTCAGGATTTTGGTTTAACAACAATTAAAAAATGACAATATATGCTTAAACTGAGATGTTGCAATGGCCCAGATAGGGAATTAGAGATAAAGATATCACCATGTACTTATGTCCTGCTCCTCCATAATGGAGTTCCTCCATGGAAGGTGAAGGGTAGATATCTAAGAATGTGGGCTAGCCTTCAAGTTTTTTGAGTATTTAATGTGACAGAAGATTTCATTGTTCAGAAATATTAGTGTTTTAGTGAATATTGTAATTGTAACTTTATTATTTTCCTTTGCAATTCAATAAGATTTTTTGAACCTTTTTATTACAGTTGCAATGAATCCCTTTGTAAAGTACGGTATTTTGCAGCTTAGATGGCATTGAGTTACATAAATTAATTATCAAAATCACCAGATTCAGTTTACAAATACACAGGACTAGATGTTAAAAGTCCAGTGTGCCAAACATCAATTTACTCCCGATGGTGATGGGAGCCTTCTGCACTCAACTATGCTCCTCCGATGTTGAGAAAGGCTAGGCAGACACATCATTGGGGTTATCAAGTGCGCACCTACTTTCATCGACATTTCGCTGATTGAACCCACGACGTCTCCAGTAGGCTCAGCGGTGCATTCTGGCGTCCCAGAACCACCCCCCTCTGCATCTGTCTAGTCGGTTATTTGGGAGACCAAATGGGGTCTTTCCTCTTCAGCCAGAGCCACTGGCTACTCCGCTCTGCCACCCGTATGTTTCTTTGATGGCCTGGCGTAGGGCTTGTCCGCTGATCCCCAGGTCCTTCATCAGTCTTAAGGTAGATGTTGCCACGAATCCTCGACATCCAACTTCTACCGGGCAGATCTTAGCTCTCCAGCCCCGCTGTTCTGCCTCCGCAGTTTCTTTCTTTCGAAGGCTTCCTGCACAGCATCCTCCCAAGGGACTGTGAGCTCCACAAAATACACCATGTGCTGAGAGTTCGACCAGAGCACAAGATCAGGCCTCAAGTTGGTGATGGCTATCTCTGATGGAACTGTAAGCCGTTGGTCCACATCCACCAGCATCTGCCAATCCCGGGCTACCTCCAGCTGTCCAAACCTGGTCCTTGGTGGAATTTTCCATTGCCTTTGTTCCCGCCCCCCGCCCGAACAAAGGCAATTGTCTTAACTGGGTTGGATGTTCTGGGCGGCAGGGCATTGTTGGCTGTTCTCCTGCGTTCCAGAGTTGCTGCCAGGCATTTGAGCACTTGATTATGTCTCCAGGTGTACCATCCTTGGGAGAGGCTTACTTTACACCCAGTGAGGATGTGCCTAAGTGTGGCTAGTGTTGAACACAGGGGGCATGATGGATCTTCGCCCAGCCATTGGTTGAGATTTTTTGGGCTAGGAAGGACATCATAGGTTGCCCGAATGAGGAAACTTATCCTGCTCGCCTCCATCTCCCACATGTCCTTCCAGCTGATCTTCCTCTTTTCCACACTCTCCCATCTCATCCACTGGCCCTGTTTAGCTTGCGACCCAGCCTTGGCACAACTACTCAACTCCTCCTGTCGGCGGACTTCGGCCACGACCAACTTCCGGCGCTCCAGTGATGATGCCTTGTTCCAGCAAGGTCGCTTTCCGCCAAGCCCCAAGCCACTTCTTCCGTGTTGGATTTGCCCAACCATGTCGCCTTGGTGGAGAGCAGATTTTGCCTGCTGTGTCGCATTCTTAGCCATCCACTTATTTCCTGTTGCCAGGGTTGGAGCAGCAGCTCGGATGACAGTGTCCCTTGATTCTGCCAGGGTCATCTCTAGTCTGACTTTAGTGCACTTGAACTCCTCTGTGAGACTAGAGAGAGGCAGCTGGAGTACTCCCTGACCTACGCACTGAGGAACACCTTACCACTTTCTCACGAAAGAGCTGATTGTTCTTTCTATCTTCTCGACTCTTGTGAGGGTGATATCATACATGGTTAGTGGCCACATAAGGTGAGGTAGTAACCCAAACTGCAGGCACCAGATTTTCAGCTTTCCAGGCAGCATGGATCGGTCGATGTTCGCCAGACCTTTGATGACTTCTTGCCTAAACTCGTTAGCCTGATCAGTGTCTTTCAGTTTAGAGTTATACCATCTTCCCAGACTTTTGATTGGCTTCTCTGACAGTTGGAATAGGTTCTTGATCAATGAAGAACCTTTGATCTGTCAGTTTGCCTTTGATTATACAAATGCTTCTTGATTTGGATGGCTTGAATTTCATTCTGACCCCAGTGATGTTTTCTTGAAGCTTTCCTAAAAGGCGCCTGGTGCAAGGTGCTGTTGTTGTTATGATTGTCATGTCATCCATGTAGGCCCTGATGGGTGGTAGACGGACTCCAGACTTCAGCCGCTCGCCACCCACCACCCACTTGGAGGCCCTTATGATGACTTCCATAACCATTGTAAAAATCAATGGGGAGATGGTACACCCCGCCATGCCAATCTCCATGCAGTGCCATGTGGTCGTGAAGTCAGGCGTGGTGAAACAGAGCTGCAGATCTTGAAAATAAGCCTTGACAAGGCTTGTGATAGTCTCTGGTATCCTGAAGAAGTCAAAGGATGCCCAGAGAAAACTGTGAGGGACAGATCCAAACGTGTTGGCAAGGTCAAGAAAAATGACATGCAGATCTCTCTTTTCTTTTCTTGCAGTCTGGATTTGATGCCAAATTATGCTGGTATGTTCGAGACATCCAGAGAACCCTGGGATGCCTGCTTTTTGGACTGTTGTATCCACAAGGTTGTTTCTCTCTAAATAGCTGGTCATCCTCTGAGCTATGATGCTGAAGAAATAATACTTTGACTTCAGCACACTATCCAGCACTGACTAAGGACAATTGCCTTTTATGGATTAGTGGTTCTAGTCAGAGAGCTATGTCATCTTCAACAACATACAGATAAAATGCAATATTGGGACTTTCTTCTACAGATGTTGAATGGCTTATTGTAAGTATCTTTACCTTTGCAGTATTATCAATCTAATCTATTGACTGATCAAACATTTATGTTCTTCAGTAGGTATGGCCTGCATTTTATTATTTTTCTACTGAACAGTATGACCTGAAATGCCCTGAAAAGTTAGTATCTATTTTGTGCTTAACTTCATAAGATCATAAGTGATAGGAGCAGAATTAGGCCATTCAGCCCATCAAGTCTACTCTGCTATTCTATCATGGCTGATCTTTCTCTCCCTCCTAACCCCATTCTCCTGCCCTCCCCCCATAATCTCTTGACACCTCTACTAATCAAGAATCTATCTCTGCCTTAAGTATAACCACTGGCTTGGCCTCCACAGCCTTCTGTGGCAAAGAATTCCAGAGAGTCACCACCCTTTGACCAAATAAATTCCTCCTCATCTCCTTCATAAAAGAATGTCCTTTAATTCTGAGGCTATGACCTCTAGTCCGAAACACTCCCACTAGTGGAATCATCCTCTCCACATCCACTCTATCCAAGCCTTTCACTATTCTGTAGGTTTCAATGAGGTCCGCCCTCAATCTTTTAAACTCGAACGAGTATAAGCCGAGTGCCGTCAAACCCTCATCATATGTTAAACTACTCATTCCTGGATGATTTGATGATTGTTCTAAGTGTCCATTAGTGAGTAGTTTAATGTGATTGTGGCAAAATTTCTACTTGATTGATTAACAATATGGCTGGGATGAAATAAAAAGGTTTGATAAATGATGTGATTGTCTCATTCTCCATAACACAATGGAGAGGTAGATCTGCATCTACCTCACGTATCTGTGAGACTGCATCTTCCTTTGCTTTTGTTAATATGTTCTGTCCTATATTTACTCTTCCTAATTAAAACACATTTCATGAGTACAATAGACTTACAATGAAGACGCAAGGAACTGCAGATACTGGAAACTTCAATAAAATAGTACTGGAGTAACTCGGCTAGTCTGTGATGGAGATACAGATTGGGAAAGGGCATAGAGGAGTCCAAGATAGTCCAAATAAATTTGAGGGCAGGATGGAAATCAGTGGTGAAGTTGATGAAATCAATGTTCTTCACGGGTGCAGGAGGCTGCTCCAATGTAGTCCTCTATGTAGTGGAGAAAGAGTTGAGGGATGGTAACGTGAACATTTGAAACAAGGATTGTCTGAAGTAACCAACAAAAAGGCAGTCATCCCTAGGCTCTATACAAGTGTAGGCATCATGTCTATACCTTTGACTTGAACAAAGTGAGAGGAGTCAAAATAGAAGTTGTTGAGACTTACCATAGTTGTATTAATGCATTGGACCACTTGGACACTAACAACATAAATGATTGACTACAGCTCAAATTGTGTGTCCCTTTGCAACTGGACCACCTCAAGCTTGTGTGCTCAGTTCCCTCCTCTACTCACTGTATATGCATGACAGTGTAGCCGGACACAGTTCCATCTCCATCTTTAAATTTGCTGATGACACTTCTGTTGTTGGACAAATTATAGGTAATGAGTCAGAATATAGGAGGGGGATTGAAAAGCTGATTCAATGGTGCCAGAACAACAACCTTGCTCTCAATACAATAAAACCAAGGAGATGATTGTTGACTTAGAAGAGGAAGACTGAGGATTCACGAGTGTATCTTCATCGATGGGTTGGTGATGGAGAGAGTAAATAGCTTCAAGTTCCTGGATGTGCGCATCTCTGAAGATCTATTCTGGACCCAGCACATTGATGCAGTCATTAAAAAAAGCCCATCAAGGCCTCTACTTCCTTCGAAGATTGAATAGATTCAGTATGTCAACAAATACTCTCTTGAACGTCTACAGGTGTACATTGAGAGCATATTGACATTGCATCATGGCCTGGTTCGGCAAATTGAACGCGCAGGAATGAAAAAGATGATAGGTGGTGGACACTATCCAGTCCATCATGTTTACTGACACCACCCTCCCCAACCACACTGGCCATGTCATCCTATCATTTCACTCCTGTCATGGAAAAGAATGTACAGGAGTCTGAAAACCATGACCTTCAGGTTCAGGAACAACCTTCAGCTTCTTCCTAACAATCATCAGACTATTGAACACCACAAACACCAACTAAACTTTGAACTACGAACTGTCTTGGTTGCTCTAGGGACTTGGCGCTTTTGTTTTGTTTTGCACTAATATTGTTTTTTTTATTTATTGACTTTTTTTGTTTCATTATGCTATCTATAGAGAACTTTGTATACAGACATGTTATGCTGCTTCATGTAAGAATTTCATTGTTCCATTTCAGTATTTATGACAATTAAACAATCTTCATTCTGTTGACTCTTAATGAGGGAATTAGGCAAAATTTAATTGGTAGCTTTGTGAATTGCCACTTTGTTATAACTACATTTTTGCTTATAAGGCGACCTAATCCATTGTTTAAATTGTGACGGCTAAAATAAATTTATAGTTATATCAGTATATACTGTGAGAATATTCTATGAGAAAGTCAGTAGCTGTCTTTGCTACTTCTATCATGACAATAAATAATATGTATCAATAATCCAGTACAATCTCCCCAAAATCCATGTTTTAAAAATGAGCAATAACTTTATTGACCTCAAAGTACATTTCAAAGCTAAAACATGTATTTTGTTTAATTTGAGCTGGGACAAATAATCCTGGAGTACTTTTGTACTGTCACCCTCCAATAAAAGCAAAATGTAAACTTAAGTTCATTTTTTATCAAGCTTTGATAATTATGCTTTAAAATGAAGAGTGCTAAATTAGTCTAGAGTATTGTTCTTTTTTTGTGACATTTGGAAAATTGGGCTTTTCCTGTTGTGTCACCTTGCAACCAACCCCCTTGTGTACCTGACAATGTTTGCTAATGATGCAGTTTTATACAGGGGCCTCTAATTGAGCTATATCGGGATTGGCAACATACCCGCATATTCTGCATAAACATGTCATATAGGTTAATATTGGTAAAGACCTGGAATCACGGCCCAGCTGTTTCAACCACAATATCCACTGTTTATAGAGACAAATAAAGATACGTTAAGATAACCAATCCACAATTTCTGTTATTTGTTCTAACTTCAGTGTATTTGAGTCATTCAGTATGTTTACATTTTATGTTGTTTTACCAATATTTAATATTGGAACAGATTGCCAGCAAAGCCACAGCTTAAGCTTTACTTGTACTCATTTTGTTTTGTATCTGCCTCATGGCTTAGACTTGTTCTGGCACACCATTTTGGACCTGATTTTTGCTTTTTACTTCATCTTTCCACTGACGAATTGGGTAGCTGCTAACTAATAAAACTGCATCTCACTTAGCAAGATCCATACCAATGAAGTTGAATTTCAATCTTGGTCATTTGTGCCAAATAGAATCAGCAATGATTTGTTTGCAGCTTCTCAAATTTATTTCTACTAACTTTATTGTTGCGTAAGTGAGAACATTGATCACATTACTATACAATAATCCTGAATTCTGGATTAGCAATATAGAGCTGTGATTTGCAAATGTTTTTAAGAGAAGGAAATCTTTTCTTACCCAGCTTGGCTTTTGCATGACGTCCAACCCAGAGCAATATTTGTAACTTGCTACCAATCTGATTTAAGGGATTAAGTGGTGTTGCAGAAAGATCAGAGACAGGAATACTTGTTAATGATTTCTGTTTGTGATCGTCACCGGATAATAAATTCTTAATTTGCAGCTGACAAATTGGAAATAACTTTATTTCTATTCCTAACATAGTTCATTCAGTGTGTGCATTAAAATATTCAATGCCTGTAGCTCAAAGGCCAGACAGTGCAAAATAATTGAATTAGATCTTGTCCACAAGCTATATGTCCATGTTTCACAGAAGTCGTGTGCAGTTTGTACAAAACTGTTACAAACCATATTGGCTGAAAGTGTTTTGTTACTCCTTTTATTTTATTTTGTTCACAAATATTGAGTAATTTGTTATTGTTAATGACAAATTCATCTCAGTAAATGGTGTGTGCTAATGTTTTATTTGAGAAAAAAATTATTTGCTTCAACAATGTGAATAAACATAACAGTTGTGTTTTTGGAGATTCAACAACTAGAAAATCTAGTCATCCAGTTGACAAAGAGCTGCCACGCCACGATTAATCCAGTGATGTTCTGGTTGATCAGAGGAAAGCTCTATTGAAAGAACATAATTTGTTGAGTGGCCAGTTGTGGATAAGGTACCTCTGCGAGCACTGGTCTTGTAGACTGGACAGAAATAGATATTTTCATGCAGAAATGTAGCACTAATTCCTGGTTTAAGCCAGATAATAGGCATAACATCAAACAAAATTTTGGGAAGTGACTCTCCAATAACCATTTTTTCCATATCCCATCGAGCACCTTCCAAAAATAATCCCTTAACATATGCTCCATCATTTGGTTTTTGATCCACATTTTTTCCTTCTTTCAGTACCTAGAAAATGAAGCAAACTATTGGTTACAAATTTTGGCTATTTTTGCTGGAGTCTAATATTGTACTTGCATTATAACGAGAAAATGTTATATAGTAGAAAATAACATTTTACTAAAGATTTCATTTAAATAATGTATTGATTAAATATATAAATAAACATCACAACTATAATTCTTGAAGAAAAACAAGTTATATACATAGGGAAGGTTCACTGCCTTTAGAAGCAGTAATTGATGATCAATATAGGGACTATCTGACCCTTGTACAGTGTATCCAGGTATTTGCTAGCAAGTTCAGGATTCCCAGATATGTGGAAGCAAATGTGAGAATACCAAACATGTTCTGAGCTCTTCACCAACACTGGTTCTTGTGAATTTCAGCAATGGAACTATAAAGTTGTTGAAATTCACACATACTTGTAATGGGGAATTGAATCTGAGAAGAGCTCTATTAAAATAACCTAATTTGCCGAGTGGTCAGTTGTGGACAAGGTACCTATGTAAGACGGGTTTTATAGACTGGAGAGTAATAGATATTTTCATGCAGAAATGGGGCACTAAAACACAAAGACAGAAAAATCAGCAGGTTAAGCTGTGTGTTGGAAGAAAAACAGTCAACATTTCAGGTTGAAAACCATTGATTGGAACTGAAAAAGAAACAAAATCTGCAAGAAAGGGAGAGGTGGGTCTTTCTAATAGGGACACTCACGTTTTGCTCTATCAGAGGCATCTCTCTCCCCAATCCTCCTTGTAGGTCTTTTGTCTCCTTCACATTGTGACAAAGGGTCTCTGATATAAACCATTGACTTTGTTTCCTTTCCACAGATACAGTCGAACCCACTGAATATTTCAAATGTTTTCCATTTTTGTTTCATATTTCAAGCGTCTGCAGTTTTCCTTTTCAATTTAGCACTAAGACCTGGTTTAAGCCCGAAAATAGACAGAGCAACCTTTTTCTTGATATTGTTTTATTAAAAATCAAAATAGTTTGATAGTTTAACTATTTGAATGTTTTCAAATTACATAAATGCAGAAACCTTATCATTTGATAGCCAACCAGGTCATGGGATGTGAATAAACAATTATCTGTTCTGCAGGCTGGGCTTATTTTGCACCCATCAATACACTTCCTCACCCGCACATGAGGGCAACTGGAGAGCTGAAGGTTCTGCTGCCACAACAGATGGAGCAGTTTCTTTCAATTTCCAACAGAGGGAACTCTCAAAATTGCTGAAATTATTTTGCAGATCATTAATGAGTGTACAGGGCTGCTATGTGATTTAAATCTGAAATAGATTACTTGAAGAGAACACTTGAAGAGGGAACAAGAGGCTGTGACGAAGTACAGTAAGAACGGGTAAGGTCTTTTAACTTTACTTTTAAGGCTTAGTGAAGTCAGGATGACATTTAGGGTCGTGGCATGTTCTTCCTGAAGGATGCGGGAGATCAGAGAAAATTCTCGTGTCCCTGGTGACTACCCCTGCGGGAATTGCACCGAGCTACAGTTTGTAACTGACCATGTTCAAGAACCAGAGCTGGAGATGGACACATTCAGGATCATTTGAGATACTGAAAGAGAGCATCATATAAAGGAGTTTTAGTGAGGTAGTCACGTTTTATGTGCAGGAACTAGTAGCTTTCTGGAAGACACCAGGAATGGTAAAGGAAATAGGCAAACAGTGTAGGATTCCCTGGGCCATTCCCCTCGGTAACGGGAATATCTCTCTTTGGATATTGATCGGTGGAGAGGGTGAATGCCCTTTCAGAGGACAGCAGCAGCTGGGTCTGTAGCACTGTGATGGGCTTTGAAGGTCAGCGGGGAAGGATGGAGTCAGAAACTGAAGAATCCGGGGCCTCAAACAATACACCAGGATGGTGTGTTGCCTCCCACGTGCCTGGATCAAGAATGTTTCTCAGTGATTGTAGCGCATTGTCCATTCGACATAGGAGCAGAATTAGGCCATTTGGTCCATCAGGTCTGCTCTGCCATTAAATCATGGCTGACCTATTTTTCCTCTCAACCCCATTCTCCTGTCTTCACCCCCAAATCTTTGACACCCTTACTAATCAAGAGACTATCAATCCATGCTTGGCCTCCATGGCAATGGATTCCACAGATTCACCACCCTCTTGCTAATGCAATTCCTCATCTCAATTCTAAAGGTATGTTATTTTTCCTGAAGCTGTACCCTCTGGTCCTAGACTCTCCCACTACTGTAATCATCCTCTCCACATCCACTCTATCAAGGCATAAGGGGGGTGAGCAGTCAGAGGTCAGTGTTTATATTGGTATCAACAACATGGGTAGAAAAAGGGATGAGGTCCTGTGGAGTGAATATAGGGTGTTAGAAAATAAGTTGAAACAGGACCACAAAAATTGTAATCTCTGGATTACTCCTACTTTCCATGTGTCAGTGAGTGCAGAAATAGGATAGACCAGATGAATACATGGCTGCGGAACTGGTACAGGGGGCAGGGATTTAGGTTCTTGGATCATTGGGATCCCTTCTGGGGTAGGTGACCTTTCCAAGAGGGATGGATTGCACATGAATTGGAGTGTGACCAATAACTTGGGAGGGAGATATGCTTGCACGACTTGGAAGGGTTTAAAGTAGATTGACAGGTTTGTGGGTCCTAGAGCAAAAATGATGCAGATGAGAAGTTGGGCATAAATACTGTAAACAAAGAAAGCACGTTTAGAAGACAACAGACAGGAGCATAGCAAGTAGAGAGGAAATACCACAACAGAACATGGTGAGAGAAGGACTGCACTGGCAGGTCAATGAACCCGGGTATTGATGCTTTAGACGTAAGGAAGAAAGGGCCCCTCACCCTCTATTTCCTCCTTACCTCTAGCTCTATAATGTCCATAGCATCTGTACCCTGACTCATTGAGTTGCCAGTGCGGTCCTTCATGAGTGAGTACATAACAGTATTTAGGGAGGATATTCTTGGAAGATCATCCAGTGAAGTTATATGGATAGAATTTAGAAACAAGAGGTGAACGGTCATCATGGTGGGACTGTGTTATAGACGCCTCTCTAGTCAGTGAAAATTAAAGGAGCAAATGGAAGAGAAATCACAGAAAGCTGAAAGAATAATGGGATAGTATTAGTGGGAGATTTCAACTTCCCGCATTTTAACTGGTTCACTCAGTGCAAAGTGGACAGGGGGCCTTACCAGAGGGGACACAACACTGGATCTTCTCTAGGGGAACGAGGTAGGGCAAGTGACTGCAGTGTCAGTGAGGGAGCACCTTAGGACCAGTGACCATAATCCATTTCTCAGCCTGACCAAGTACATCCTTGGACCTTGTGGGAAGCAAGTGAAGAAATTGTGGAGGCTCTTGCAGATAATTTGCATCATCTTTAACCATAAGTGAAGTTCTGGAAGTATGGAGGATGGCTAATGGATTATTATGATGAGCCAGAGTACCACAGGCGAGGCAGCCTGACATTATTGGTGGGTAAGTTACCTGATGGAATTCTGATGGGCCTGTCCCACTTAGGCGAATGCAGGAGACTATGCAGTCGCCACATGGTCGCGGGTAGTTGCTGGGGAGTCGCCTTCATGGTCGTGAGGAGTTCCTGCATTCTAGGAACTAGTCGCGGCCTCATTATGGTCGCTGCGAATTTTTCAACATGTTGAACAATTAGCGGTGACTAGAATGAAGCCGCCATGGAGAGTAGCGAGAATTCTCGAGCCGTAGGTGGGTCGACAGGAGGTCCTAGTGGGTTGCCAGGAGGTTGGAGATTCTTGTAGGTTGTAGCCGGTGCTGACTGGTGAATTTCTTTGGCTCATTGGGAAAAAAAAGATAAGCAGTAGTTTTCAGAACCAAGGATAACCGACCGGTAATGTTAAATGTCCGCTGAGCTTCACAGCCGTGTTTCTCTGGCTTCTTAAAGGTTTTCTCCTCCCTTCTCACCCCCCCCCCTTCTTTTAAAGGACTTACCGTACACTGTGCTTTAGCCATCTTAATTACAGTGCCAACCTTCCTGTTCATCGCGGTGTGTGTCTGTATCACCTTGGCTTTACACCACGTGAATTCTTTAGACAGGGCAAGTGGGGGAGAGCGCTGAAGGAAGCGATGTGTGTGTGTTTCATTTTGAGAGTCGCTGTTCCAGTTGACGATTTTTCAGGCGACTGACAGCAATTTGACAGTCGCTGGCAGTCCGCTGAAAAATCACCTAAGTGGGACAGGCCCATGAGGGACAGGATCTACCAGCATTAGAATAGACAAAGCCTGATTTGGATCATTAGTATTGTCGACAATGCTCCGCAGTTTGAGGAGCATCCTCCTTTCCGAGACCACCTCCAATAAATCCAACTCCACTCCCAGGATGGAGCCTGCTTTCCTGATGAGCTCGTTGATTCGACATGCCGAATTCGACAGCAACTCTACTTCCTGAGAAGATTACGGAGATAGAAACATAGAAAATAGGTGCAGGAGGAGGCCATTTGGCCCTTCGAGCCAGCACCGCCATTCTCCTATGGCGGTAACCAGCTCCTAGACTGTGGAACAGCATCCCCCTCCCCCCTCCATTGACTCCTTTAAGTCTAGACTAAAAACTTATCTGTTCTCCCAAGCCTTTCCTGACGTCCTCTGAGCGAGGGCTATTTGTATATATGTATGTAGTTTGCTTGTGTATATTATTCTTATAACAAATGTAAAGCACTTTGGTCAACAAGAGTTGTTTTTAAATGTGCTATATAAATAAATGTGACTTGACGTTGAGCTGCAAGTGATTCAGCCCACACCACTCAACAAAGTTATTGACTACATCTCTGTATTCAGCTTCCCACCCCTCGCTGATACAACCCACATTTGCAGTCATCCGAAAACTTCTGCAGGTGGCAGGAGTTCGAGTTGTATCTGAAGTCCGAGGTGTAGATGGTGAATAGGAAGGGAGTGAGGACTGTTTCCTGTGGGGTCCCTGTGTTGTTCACTACCATGTCCAGGTGAAGAGCACCCTAAGAGCAGGGTGAAGGACATTATCTATATGGACTTTAGCAAGGACTGTCATGCTAGGCTAACCTGGAAGGTTAGATCACATGGGATCCAGGGATAACTAGCTAATTGGATACATAATTGGTTGATGTTATAATGTAAAGGGTGATTGTCAAAGTGTTTTTGGACTGGAAATCTGTGACTGTTGGCATGCTACAGGCTACAGGGCATGCTGGGCGCATTATTATTCATAATTTATAAATGATTTGGATGAGAGTGTACAAAGCATGATGAGTAATTTTATAGATGACACTAAAATAAGTGGCTATCCTAAACGAGAAATCAAAAACTAGAGAGCATAGGTTTAATATGAGAGGGGAAAGCTTTGGAAGAGACCAGAGGGGCAACTTCTTCACACAAGATAGTAATATAGCAGTGGCCCAAGGAATGGCAAATGGCATTTAACTCAGATAAGTGCAGGGTGTTTCATTTTAGGAAGTCAAACCAGAGTAACACTTTCACAGTGAATGGTCACGCCGTGGGGAGTATTGTAGAACAAAGGGACCCAGGAGTATAAGTACATAGTTCCCTGAAAGTGGCATCACGGGTAGACAAGGTGGTGAAGAAGGCATTTGGCTTAATGGCTTTCATCAATCAGGGCGTGGAGTATAGGAGTTGCAATGTTATGTTGCAGTTGGAGAAGATGTTAGTCAAGCTGCAATTGGAGTATTGTGTACACTTTTGGTTACCCTACTATAGGAAAGAAGTCATAAGCTGGAAAGAGTACAAAAATAATTATGAGAATGTTGACTGAACTCAAGGGCCTGAGTTTTGGGGAGAGTTTGGCCAGACTACGACTTTATTCCCTGGAGTGTAGAGACTGAGTGACTGGCCTTGTAGAGGTGTATAAAATTATGAGGGGCAGAGATAAGATGAATGCACAGCCTCTTTCCCAGAGAAGGAGAATCAAAAACTTGAGGACATAGGTTTGGAGAGGAAAGATGGAACTGGCATCTGAGGGCAAAGTTCTTCACAGAGGGTGGTATGTTTTTGGAAAAAGCTGTCGGAGAAAGTGGTTGAGGCAGGTAAAATAAGAACTTTAAAAGACATTTGCACTGGTGCGTAAATAGGAAAGGTTTGGAGGGATATTGGGCAAATAGGAAAAGCTTAAGATGGACATCTTAGTCATTATGGATGAGTAGGAGCAATGGGCCTGTTTACAAATACACAGGACTAGATGTTAAAAGTCCTCCGATGTTGAGAAAGGCTAGGCAGACACATCATTGGGGTTATCAAGTGGGCACCTACTTTCATCGACGTATTACTCTGACAAAATATATGACAATAAAAGGAGGTAATAAACAATTAATTTAGAATATCTTACCTCAAATTCAAATCCAATGTGATCAATGGGTATGGTATATTTTCTTGCATAATTCTGTGAGACACCAGTTAAAAAAGACTGAGTAAAGTAGAATCCGGATAACCAAAATACATTGGGAGGCCCTTTGTTGATCCATTCCTAGACACAAAAGACATTTAGTAAACAAGCACTTAAATAATTATAGCTTTGCCCTACGTCATTATTTTATATCAATTAGCTTTTTATTGTGTAGGAAGGAACTGCAGTTGCTGGTTTAACTCAGGGGGCAGACAGCATCTCTGGAGAAAAGGAATGGGTGATGTTTCGGGTCGAGACCTTTCTTCAGACCAACATTTCCTACACTTCCTTACCATTTCCACCAGCTGCAATGAGATCCCACCACTATTTCCTCTCCATCTCTTCGGCCTTCAACCCTCCCTCCCCACGACCCCGGTTGCTTTTCCTTGTTCTTGCACTTGTTCTTGCATCTAAGCGCTTCAACAGCTTTCCCAGGTGAGGGGGAAATTCACATGCACCTCCTCCAGCCTCATCCTCTGCACTCGGTGCTCTTGATGAGGCCTCGCTATCGGCAACTCTAAGAGCAGACTAGGTAACCGATTTGCAGAGCACCTGCGCCTCTGTCTACAATGGCCATCCAAAGCTCCCAGTTGCATGCCACTCTAATTTCCCTTCCCATTCTGTCACTGACGTGTCAATTCTCTGCGTCCTCCACTCCCAGGGAGAGGAACAACATCTCATTCTCTGCCGGGGTAGTCTTCAACCCAAACCCCGCCTCTGGTGCACTTCTATGTCTGTCTCTATCCCCTGAATCCATAAGCCCCCTCCAGACCCCTGTCACCTATTGTTAGTTTTCCACACCCTCCTCCTGGTTCCATCCACAACACATTTCAACCACCAGCTCCCCCATCAGGATCCATCTGTCCCTCACCTCTCCCCAAATGATTCCCATTACACCTTCCTTACCAATCAACTTCTAGAAGTGGTAGCTTTTATGCTCATACTCATCACCCACTTTGTTATCTCCACTTTCACCTTCCCTCCTCTACATGGCTCCATTGGACCTTTTTGTTTGTCTCCCTCATCTATTACCCACCTGCCTCTCTCAAATTTACCCCTCCCCATCCCATACCTGGCTTCATCTGCCTGGCATCCATCACTCTTTCTTGCCCCATCAATCACCCACATGGCCATATCTCACCACTCCCCCTCTCCATACTGGGTATCTTTCCTCTGCATTCTTTGTCCTGATGCACATCTCTGACTTGATATGGTGATAACTCCTTCCCCCCACCAACTCACCCACTGATGCTGCTCGATGCACTGAATTCCTCCAGCAGAATGATCGGTGCTCCATTAAAACTATCAAATTCTAGCGTTTTACAACAAGGAAGTGCTGGAGGAACTCATTGATTAGGCAGCATCTCTGGAGGGGAATGGACAGATGAGGTTGCTGGCTGGGACCCTTCTTCAGATTGAAGGGTCCTGACCCAAAATGTGATTTGTCCATTTCCTTCCACAGCTGCTGCCTGACCTGCTGAGTTCCCGCAGCACATTGCTCAAGATTCCAGTATCTGCAGTTTGTCTCCTCCGGCTATTTACATTTCAATGGTTCAATAAATTATGCATAAAAACAAACTTCTTTGAAAAAGGTTTAAACATCAACATTGCTTTAAAAATTGATTTAATATTGATGGTCTTTTTAAAGCTGAAATAAGAAAATATGTATTCATTTGTACAGGATATTTTTATTACCAGGGCTTAAATTAATATTGTTTTGACTATTGTGCCCAGTCCTGCTATTGATGCTATCACTTTTAATTGTCCAAGAATCCAAATATACTAATATATAGAAAACATAAAAATAATTTAAATTATACAGCAAAGCTTTCATATTGAGATGCATTACTATATATTTTAATAGGTTATACTATCATCATAGCAACAAATTTGACAAACAATACCATATATTGATTTTAAAGTAGAATGTTTCTTAAAATAGCCAGTACCAAAATACTTGTTACAGCAAGAGGGATCATTTTTAAAGTGAGACATTCTAAAACAAGCTAATATTTTAAGTAAATATCAAATACCTGGAAAAATTGTAACCTTGAAAGAAGGTCTACAATGTAACTGCCCATTGGTTTCAGAGATGGGTAGGATTTGGCTGCCCACATATTTGGGACTTTGCCCACCAACATACTGTCAAACACATTTTCCAGTTCAGAAGACATTACCACAAGTCCTTTGATAGCTTTACGGATATTTATGAGACTGCTACGTATAACTTCAGTGAGTCTGCGGGGGGAAAAAAAGCATAAAAGTAGAACATTGCCAAAAAGGCAAGAATTTAATGCACAGTTCTTGGCATTATTGATGAGGCATCTTGCCAACACTAAATAGATATGGGCTATTCAACCCATTCAATAAGATTGAGACTGGTCATTATAAACTGAACTCTGCATTGATCTTGTTTACCACTGCCTTACAAAGATTGACAAACTTAAAGCCCACCAAGAGAAATTATTCCCTCGTTTTTCATAAGTGGGCGACTCTTTATTTCTGAACATTGACACTTAGTTTTAGATTCTCATCACATCAACATCATTAATATTCCTCAGCATCCTGTACTGCCATCTCTCATTTTACGCAGGGCTTGAAAAGCAACTTGTATCTCAAAAACGCGTATATTATACAGATTTTCTAACATAAGAATGCATCTAAATGGTACAGGTTAGGGTAAAAGTCATATAACTGTCTACAACACACAACAAATAGATCAACTACCATTATTCGTTTATCTTACTCATTGACAAAACAAATTGTTAATAAAGAAAAAACAGTAAAGACATATTATAAATAATAAATAATATATTTTAAAATCTTTTTCAATGTAAATGCTAACACTTACATTGACGATTCACGACTTCTGCCTGCCCAAGATAGCATAGATGGAGGGCTGAGATGGGAGGCTACTGGAAATGGGGGTCCTCCACATCAGGCAAGGGTGTGGGCGAGTTTGTGGTTGATTCAGCTGTAGACTGAGGTCTGGAGATACCATATCGGGCGACACAGTTGCGCAGCAGTAGAGTTGCTGCCTTACAGCACCAGAAACCCGGGTTCGATCCTGACTATGGGTGCCATCTGTATGGAATTTGTACATTATCCCTGTGACTGCGTGGATTTTCTTTGGGCGCCCCGGTTCCTTCCCACGTTCCGAAGACATGCAGGTTTGTAGCTTATTTGGCTGCTGTAAATTGTCCCTAGTGTGTAGGGTAGAACTAGTGTACGCGTGATCATTGGTCGGCGCAGACTTGGTGTGCCAAAGGGACTTTCCATACTGTATCTCAAAATTAATCTAAACTAAACATATGTCGATGGCTGAGAAAATGGTAGGTGACAACTCACTGAACACCACTGCTGCTGTACAGTAGTCAGACATCACAAGCGACTGTGCTACGAGGCATAAATGTGCGTGCATTATTTTTAAAATATGAGCACGTAAATGGGGCTTTGATATTACTTAAACAAGGATGTTATTCCGAAATAGCATAACATCAAACACGTAGAACGCAAAGTAGCTGTACTTTTCAATCAATTCCCCTCTTTTAAATTAAGTATACCATATACAATATTTCCTTATGAAGAAACCTGCCTATTCCCGGTTTGTTTAATAAACCTTACCACTAAACTGCTTCCAATGCAGAAACATCCTTCCTGTAGCAAAAACAATACCGTGCACAATACTCCAGATGTGGGGTCATCAATGCCCTTTATAATATTGGTGCTTTTGTATTCATTTACATTCGCAATAAATGAAAATGTTCTGTTATAACCTAGAACAGCATAGCACAGGAACAGATCCTTCGGCCTACAATGCCTGAGCCGAACATCAACTCTGATCTTCCTTCATATAATCCATATCCCTCCATTCCCTGCATACATATGTGCCTTTCTGAAGGTCACTCAAATCCCACTATTGTATCTACTTCCACCACAACTCCAGCAGCGCAATCCAAACACAAAACACCCTCTGTGCAAAACACACCCCGCACATCTCTGAACTTTGCCCCTCTCACCTTAAAGTTATGCTCTCTCACATTGAATATTTCCATCCTGGGAAAAAGGTTCTGATTGGCTAGTCTATCTATGCCTCTCATAATTGTACATACTTCGATCATTCTCCCTTCAGTCTTCGGTGTTCTGGGGAAAACAATCCAATCCAATGTATTCAAGAGAGAGTAGGAGTGGGTTAGATAGAGCTCTTAGGGCTAACGGAATCAAGTGATACGGGGAGAAAGCAGGAACGGGGTACTGATTTTGGATGATCAGCCATGATCATATTGAATGGCGGTGCTGGCTTGAAGGGCCAAATGGCCTACTCCTGCACCTATTTTCTATGTTTCTAAGTCTGTAGAACCTTTCCTTGTAGTTAATACCTTCTAATCCAGACAACATTCTGGTAAACTGCCTCCGCATCCTTTCCAAAGCCTCCACATCCTTCCTGTAATGGGGTGACCAGAACTACATGCAATACTCCAAATGTGGCTTATCAAACTCCTAAGAAGATGCATCATGACTTCCTGACCCTTACACTCAATGCCCCAATGAATGAAGGCAAGCATTATCATTTGCCTTAAATTGAATAAATCCCTAGAGCTTGATGGGATCTATTCCAGGTTATTAAGAGAGGTAAGAAATGAGATTACAGGAGCTTTATCAAAGATCTTTGCAGCTTTCCTAGTCACAGATTAGGTCCAAAGGATTGGACAGTAGGTAATGTTCCTTTATAAAGAAGAAAGGTAGAGATAATCCAAGGAATTACAAGCCAGTGAGCCTCACGTCAATGAAAGGGAAGCTATTGGAGAGGATTCTTCAAGATAGCATTTACTCCCATTTTGAAGATAATGGGGAGGGCAGTGAATGTTGTCCATATGGGGTTTAGTAAGGCATTTGATAAAGTCCCCCGTGGTAAACTGATCCAGAAGATTAAGATCCAATAACAGTAACTTGGTTGTATGGATTCAAAACTGGCTAATAGCGTTGTGGACAATATTCAGGCTGGAGGTCTGTGACCAGTGGTGTTCTGCAGGAATCTGTGCTAAGACAATAACTTCTTCAAGTTGGCAACAAAAGTGGAAAGTTGTAAAGAAAGGATATAGTATGCTTAGTCTGCGCATTGACTAAGAATCACAAAGTCATGATGCAGCTTTATAGGACTTTGACTAGGCTGTATTTGGAGTATTGCATGCAGTGCTCGTTGTCCTATTACAAGAGGAATGTGGAGGTTTGGGAAAGGATGCAGAGAAGGTTCACCTGAATGATGCCTGGATTTGTCTTATTAGCTACGGCGATCGTTTTCTCTGGAAAGCCGGAGTTTGAGGGGAGACCTGATAGAAGCATATAAAATAACTAGACTAAGTGGGACCCGTTGGGTCCCATGTTCACACGGGAGGGCTGGTCCCACGACGCAATATTGCAGCTTTCCACCAATTCTAATATTGGTGGCCAGTGGGGGGAGCTTTCTGGAGCACTGGTATGGGTGTTGTTGGCTGCAGGGACTACTGATCTCCAGAGGGCTAGTATGGACATTGTGGGCCAAATGGATTCTTGGGGTGGCAGCTCAGTCCCTCACGCCTGATGTGCTGGCAGCTCACTCACGGCTGGTGGGCTGGCAGTTGACACGGCTATTCCTTGAAATTCCATTTCAAGCAGAGTGCAAGGCCACCAAATTCAAATCCATTTTCCTACCATTTCAAGCAGGGTGCAAGGCCACCAAATTCAAGTGCAGTTTCTTACCTCATCAAGCAGGGTGCAAGGCCACAAAATTCAAGTGTAGTTTCATACCACTTCAAGCAGGGTGCAAGGCCACCAACTTCAGCTTCAGTTTCCTACCACTTCAAGCAGGGTGCAAGGCCACCGAATTCAAGTGCAGTTTCCAACCACTTCAAGCAGGGTGCAAGGCCACCAAATTCAAGTGCAGTTTCATACCATTTCAAGGAGGGTGCAAGGCCACCAAATTCAAATGCAGTTTCATACCATTTCATGCAGGGTGCAACGACACCACATTCAAATGTAGTTTCATACCATTTCATGCAGGGTGCAAGGCCACCACATTCAAATGCAGTTTCATACTATTTCAAGCAGGGTGAAACCACCATAAAAAACACCATAAAACCACACAAAACACCACTCACAGTTCAGTAGACATTCAGTGTGTTCAGCTGATTCACAGCTCAGACAGAGTCGTGACCTCTCCCTCCCCCATCATGCAGAGACTGAGCCACACCCACACTTCCGGGTTTTATAATCCCTCCCCCTCCCACCAGAAAAGGTGTGGCCTTCATGGCATGATTGACAGGAGAGAGATTCTCAACATTTTTTAAACACTAATAACACTTTTGTTTTTCATTGATGGGAAGAATCCTCTGCACCTGATGAGCAGAGGGGAACTGAGTAAGATGGCCAAAAATCACAGCCGTAAGCGGTAGCGTTTTATCTAAAATCAATATAGTGCAAACAGGATGTTGTCAAGTTTAAACAACCATTTGCAGGCAGTGCCTTTTCACTTCAACCCAAACCCCACAAACAACCATTTGCAGGCAATGCCTTTTCACTTCAACCCAAACCCCCCAAACAACCATTTGCAGGCAGTGCCTTTTCACTTCAACTCAAACCCCCCAAACAACCATTTGCAGGCAGTGCCTTTTCACTTCAACCCAACCCCCCCCAAACAACCATTTGCAGGCAGTGCCTTTTCACTTCAACCCAACCCCCACCAAACAACCATTTGCAGGCAGTGCCTTTTCACTTCAACCCAACCCCCCCCAAACAACCATTTGCAGGCAGTGCCTTTTCACTTCAACCCAAACCCCCCAAACAACCATTTGCAGGCAGTGCCTTTTCACTTCAACCCAACCCCCCCCAAACAACCATTTGCAGGCAGTGCCTTTTCACTTCAACCCAACCCCCCCCAAACAACCATTTGCAGGCAGTGCCTTGTCACTTCAACCCAACCCCCCCCAAACAACCATTTGCAGGCAGTGCCTTTTCACTTCAACCCCAAACCCCCCAAACAACCATTTGCAGGCAGTGCCTTTTCACCTCAACCCAAACCCCCCAAACAACCATTTGCAGGCAGTGGCTTTTCACTTCAACCCAAACACCCCAAACAACCATTTGCAGGCAGTGCCTTTTCACTTCAACCCAAACCCCCCAAACAACCATTTGCAGGCAGTGCCTTCTCACTTCAACCCAACCCCCCAAACAACCATTTGCAGGCAGTGCCTTTTCACTTCAACCCAAACCCCCCAAACAACCATTTGCAGGGAGTGCCTTTTCACCAACCCAAACCCCCCAAACAACCATTTGCAGGCAGTGCCTTTTTACGTCAAACCAAACATATTTTCATTTTCAAACCACATTAAGGGCACTCGCAGTTGAGTAGACATGTGTTCAGTGTTATTCAGAGCTCAGAGAGACGTGACCCTCTGACTTCCTCCATCTTGCAGAGACTGAGTGAGGCACACCACTTCCTGGTTTTATAGTCCCTCCCCCTCCCTCCAGCAGGGGCAGCAGAGAGAATGGCACATTTTAAAAAAACATTAATATCTCTCTGATTTTTCATCGATGGGAAAAATCCTCTGGTCCAGGAAGGCGGAGTGGGGATCTGAGCGAGGTGGCCAAAAATGACGGCCGTAGGTGGCGGCGTTCTCTCGGAAATCACAGCACAGTGAGCCAAAAGCTGTCAAGATCAGACTTTTAGTAATATAGATGAGAGGTATAAATATAGTAGACAGGCAGAATATTTTTTCAAGCATGGAAATATCAAATACTAGACAGCATAGCTTTAAGGCAATGAAGTCAAAGTTTAAAAGATGTGTATGGCAAGTTGTCTTTACATATAGGGTGATGAATGCCTGGGGGGAGATGTGATAGTGGCATTTAAGAGACTTTTGGATAGGCACGGATATGCAGGAAATGGAGGAATGTGCATTATGTGCAGGCAGGTAAGAGTTGGTCTTAGCATCATGTTCAGCACAGTCATCGTGGGCTGAAGGGCGTGTTCTTGTGTGGTACTGTTCTATGTTCTAAGAAAGGAAATTTTGGGAGCTTCTGCTATAAGGACTTCAGATCATAGAACTTGGCACAGAGGGATCTGCAAATCCTTAATATGGCAGATTGTAATCATGCCTTTCTTTTTGAGTTTTGGAACTGGCTGAGAAAGAAATATGTGAGAAAGAGATGAGAGCTTGGATTTGCACTCCAGGATTTGAGTGGCCCAGCCAATCTTCTTCATTAATGAATTCAGTGGTAGCTAAATGAGTTTTAATTGACAATCATCAAACACACAACACATTTTCACCACCACTCTCCATCCCAAATCCTTTCCTTGTAATTTACTTGTATGTCTGTAGGCGATAAAGGCTGAACGGCACTCTTCTTCTTCTTCTTGTAGGATTCCGGCAGTGTAGACGCTGCTAAGCGTATTACTGCCCTCCACAGGTCAAAGTTTGAACTAAATTCTTACATACAGTCCTGTAACTTGCAGGAATTGAAGAACAGTTGATGTTTCTCATTGTGTCCAAACAAAGATAAAACAGAAAAAGCCTCAACTCCAAGTCCTGTCAGTCTAACAAACAATACTTTTCTTTCTACCCTATACTTTTTACATTCTAGGAAAACATGCTTAACTGTCTCATTACTCCCACATTCACACAAGCCAGAAACATGTTTCCCTACAATGCACAAATAGTAATTTAACCCACAGTGTCCCAACCTCAATCTACACAGTTTAACTGAGTCCCTACGGGACAGAGATGTACAGAAACATATTTTCCTAACTTCAGATTGTATAGAAAAGTAGTGTCTACCCCTGACTTCCATTTCCCATCCTCTCTGCCATTCTTTTGTTAAGCCCTCTTTAATTATTTCTCTCAGTTCCACTCTCCCCAATGATACATGGATATCTATTTCTCTTCTTAAACTCTCCTTTGCTATGAGGTCCACCTGCTCATTCCCCCTCACCCCAGCATGCCCGGGAACCCAGCAAAAAGTGATGTTACACGCAAACCCAATTCTAGAAAACACACTCAAGATTTCATTTAGAATGTCAGGACGAGCTTTAGATTTCCCTACTCTTAAAGTTTCAAGAGCAGCTGCAGAATCAGAACAGATAATGACTTCTCTAAAACTGGCTTCCTCAATCCACCATAGAGCCCATTGAATTGCCATTAATTCAGTCGTGAGAACAGAACTTCCATCAGAAATGCGCCGGCCAATCTTCAACCCAAGCTGCTCCACATACGCTCCAAACCCAGCTCTCCCACTAACTGGATCTTTAGATCCATCTGTAAAAACAATCAAAGTGCTCTCACTGATTGAATTAAGATATTCCACTATTCTTGGAGTCACCTCGCGCTTATCTTTTTCCTGAAAAAAAGCAAGCTCAATAAACAGTTCAGGAAGAACCCAATAGGGCACAGGTAGCCTTATTGTATGCTCTATAATACCCCCTTGTTCCAAACCCAGCTTCCTAGCCCACTGATTTATAATGACAAAAAATGTGTTATATTTGTTACCATCATCAACCTCTTGCAACAAACACCTTGCTGGGAAGGTATCATTACACCCACAAAGTTTAGCCCAGTAATGTAACCCTAGCTTAATGCGCCTTAACCATAAGGGCATTTCTCCCATTTCAACAATCAGGGCAGGGACTGGGGAAGTCCTGAAGGCTCCACAGCAAAGCCTCAAAGCCTTTGCCTGCAACACATCTAGCCTAGCCAGAACAGTTTTAGACGCAGACCCATACACAAAACACCCATAGTCAAGAGAAGATCTGATCATGGCCTGATAAATTAGCAGCATTGTCTCCCTGTTGGCCCCCCACTCACACCCAACCAGACTTCTCATAACATTCAGAACTTTTTCACACTTCAACACAATTTTACCTACATGCACAGCCGAAGTCATACGCTCTTCAAACCAAACACCCAAAAACTTAAAAACCTTTACCTTCTCCAATAGAGACCCATACATATACAGCCCTAACTTAGGTAACTTTCTTTTAAAACCAAATACCATATATTTAGTCTTAGAGGCAGAGATTTTAAAGCCCCATGTGTTCCCCCATTCCTCTACAGACACTAACACTCTTTGAATCTGTTTTAAAACAAACTCTACATTACAACCTCTTTTCCAGATGGCCCCGTCATCTGCAAACAAAGACAGACCAAATCCTCTCTCTAATTTACAAAATATGTCATTTATCATGATATTAAATAAAACTGGACTGATAACACTTCCCTGCAGGGTTCCATTCTCTATTTCCACAGTCTCTGATCTGACACTACCAACCATTACTTGTATTGTTCTATTCAATAAAAAATCCTTAATCCAGTTGAACATTCGTCCCCTGATTCCCAAGTCAAAAATTTTAATCATTAATCCCTCCTTCCACAAAGAATCATATGCCTTCTCAATATCAAGGAATACACTCACTACTGTTTCCTTGCTTCTAAATGCCCTTTTAATATCCTGATCCAAAACTGATACAGACTCCATTGTACACCTTCCATTCCTAAAGCCATTCTGTACATCAACAAATAGTCCTCTGGTTTCTAAAAAATAAACTAGTCTGTTGGTTACCATCCTCTCCATAATTTTACAGAGCACTGCTGTGAGCGCTATAGGGCGATATGAACTAGGGTCAGATGCCTCTTTGCCCGGTTTTAAAATAGGGACCACGACTGCATGTTTCCATTCCTTTGGTAAATAACCCTCTGCCCACACAGTATTAAACAAAGCTAAGATTTCATCAAGTACAATATCATCCAGATGTTTAAATAACTCATACGACAACCTATCTCTCCCCGGGGTGGTATTTGCCCCAGACATAATTGCATCCTTCAACTCTTTTATGGTAAAAAACAGATTAAAAGGTATTATCATTTACTAAACTCCTCTCCAGCTTCCACTGATTAACTGCCATCATCTCGGTTCTCTTTCTACACCTCTCCACTCCCATGCTCTTTGATCTATGCACTGCTTGAAAACTGTCAACACACATGTCTGCTTTTTCCTTATTGGTGACTGCTACCACCTCACCCTTCTGCAACACTGGTAACAAACTTCTTTTATATACTCCTGACATTCTACGCACAGCTGACCACAAATGCCTTACTGGAGTTTCCGGGCCTAGCGTACCACAAAACTTCCTCCAACTATTCCTCTTTGCATCCTTTACAACTCGTCTTGCTACTGCCCTTAGCCGCTTGTACTCCATTGCATTGACCAAAATTGGATACTTTCTTAATTTTCGATAGGCTATATTCCTATTCCTTACAGCTTCATCACATTCTTTATTCCACCAAGGAACAGACATACGGGACCTAAGTTCCTGCTTCACAGGAATAGTACAACAAGCTGCCTCATGAATCATGAGACTAATGGAAGTATTCCAACTATCTACAGAACCCTCACTATTAACCTCTCCAACTAAACTTTGAGCCTTCTCTTGGAATTTATCCCATTTGGCCTGATAAAAGTTATATCTAGGGACTTTCTTTTCCACTTCTCTCCTCAAATCCCTACCAAACCTACATAAAATTGGATAATGATCACTACCCAGTGTATATCTATCCATTATATCCCACTGAACGGTACTCTGTGGACATTTCCATTTAAATTACACCAACAACTATAATTGTAGATAGTCATAAATTCATGTTCATAAATCATAGGAGCAGAATTAGGCCATTTGGTCCATCAAGTCTACTCCACCATTCAATCAGAGCAGATCTATCTTTCCCTCTCAACCCAATTCTCCTGCCTCTCCCCATAATCTCTGACACCTGTACTAATCAAGAACCTATCAATCTCCACCTTAAAAATATCCATTGACTTGGCCTCCATAGCAGCCTTCTGTGGCAATGAATTTCACAGATTCACCATCCTCTGACTAAAGAAATTCCTCCTCTTCTCCTTTTTAAAGGGCTGTCCTTTTATTCTGAGGCTATGGCCTCTGGTCCTAGACTCTCCCACTAGTGGAAACATCCTCTCCACATTCACTCTATCCCTACTAAACTAGTCTTTCACTGCTCAGTAAGTTTCAATCAGGTTTCCCCCTCATCCTTCTAAACTCCAGCGAGTACAGGCCCAGTGCCGTCAAATGCTCATCATATGTTAACCCAATCATCCCTGGGATCATTCTCATAAACCTCCTCAGGACCCTCTCCAGTGCCAGGACATCCTTCCTCAGATATGGGGCCCAAAACTGCTCACAATACTCCAAATGTGGTCTGACCAGTGCCTTATAAAGCCTCAGCATTACATCCCTGTTTTTATTTTCCAGTCCTCTTGAAAAATAAATGCTAGCATTGCATTTACCTTCCTAACTACCGATTCAACTTGCAAATTAACTTTTTGGGAATCATGCACCAGCACACCCAAGTCATTTTGCACCTCTGATTTCTGAATTCTCTCCCCATTTGGAAAATAGTCTACGCCTTTATTCTTACTACCAAAATGCATGACTTCACACTTTGCTAGGGATAGAATGCTGAGTCATACAGCATAGAAACACTCATTTGGTCCAACTTGTCCATATCAACCAAGATGCCTCATCTAAGGTGGTCCCATTTTCCCTTGTTTGGCCCATATCTCTCTAAACCTTTCTTATCCGGGTACCTGTCCCAATGTCTTTTAAATGTTGTTATTGTACCTATCTCAACTACATCCCCAGGCAGTTTATTCCATATTTTAGTTTAGTTTATTGCCACGTGTACTGAAGTACAGTGAAAAGCTTTTTTGTTGCGTGTTATCCAGTCAGCGCAAACACTATACATGATTAGAATTGAGCCGTCCACACCAGTGTACAGGATTTAAAAAAACCCATTTAGTGCGAGTTAAAGTCCAGTGAAGTCCGATTAAATATAGTCCGAGGGTCTCATGAAGTGCAAATGGAGTCAATGGAAGTGAGGTTGGTTTGTCCCATTACCCTCTGTGTGAAGAAGTTGCCCCTTGGGTTCGTATTTAATCTTTCCCCTCTCACCTTTGCCCTATAATCTGTGCCTTTCTTGATTGCACTCAGCTGGGTAAAAATACTCTGCATTCACCTTATCTATTCTCATTTTAAAGCACCTTTATAATGGCTTGCTGCTGCCACTGATTGATGGGAAATTTTTTGTGCAGTTTCCCACTTTTAAAATTTCCCTAAGTATAAGCATCTCAATCCAATAGCTTTTCTAAATGACAGCAATTTTGTGTAAAATAATTCTCCCACGAATTACTTAGTTTGAGCAGAATAAATTGTACTTTCAAGATGAATTTGATCAAATTCAATGTTTTCCACAGATTTCCCCCTGAAATTATTAATAGTTTCTTTTTATTTAATAAATCAAGTTGATCCAATGGTTTACAGTTGGCTCTCAAAAAGAATTGTTATGAATGCTGTAAAGAAAATATTTTTATTGCTTACCTGTTGAATCGAATAAGCTCTTGTCGGAGTACTGTGTTCATGGACTCCTGATACACCACTGGATATTTCACCATCACAGCCTCCAAATTATAATCATTAGGGAGTTTAGATAAAATGTCTGCAGCGAGGTCTTCAACAACTTCCTGAGGTTAAAGTGAAGGTTCAATTTTCTTATACCATTGTAGTTTATGCAGCAGACACTACAGCACTGTGGCAGCTTTTTTCAATTCTTATTTTTGTTAGTAAATCTTCTGGGACTTCAAATTTTCCCAAACAAATAATTTATTAAAAACAGCTTAGGTTTGCCTCCGAAAACAAAAGTTTCAAAGGTCTTTTATTGTCACATGTACCAATTAAGGTACAGGGCCATTCTTTGGAAAATGAACCAAAATGTCACTCACGTGACTAGATGGCATCACATAAAGTAATATATTAAATAATTCTTGTAAGAGTGGGGAAGATGCTGGAGTCAATCATAAAAGATGAAATAGCGGCACATTTGGATAGCAGTAACGGGATTGGTCTAAGTCAGCACGGATTTACGTAGGGGAAATTATGCTTGACTAATCTTCTGGAATTTTTTGAGGGTGTAACTAGGAAAATGGACAAGGGAGAACCAGTAGATGTAGTGTACCTGGACATTCAGAAAGCATTTGATAAGGTCCCACATAGGAGATTAGTGGGCAAAATTAGGGCACATGTTATTGGGGGTAGAGTGCTGATATGGATAGAAAATTGGTTGGCAGACAGGAAACAAAGAGTAGGGATTAACGGGTCTCTTTCAGAAGGCAGGCAGTGACTAGTGGGGTATCGCAAGGCTCGGTGCTGAAACCGCAGCTATTTACAATATACATTAATGATTTAGATGAAAGAATTAAAAGTAACATTAACAAATTCGCAGATGACACAAAGCTGGGTGGCAGCGTGAACTGTGAAAAGGATGCTATGGGGATGCAGAGTGACTTGGACAGGTTGGGTTAGTGGGCAGATGCATGGCAGATGCAGTATAATGTGGATAAATGTGAGGTTATCCACTTTGGAGGCAAGAACGGGAAGTCAGATTATTATCTGAATGGTGTCAGGTTAGGAAAAGGGGAAGTACAACGAGACCTGGGTGTCCTAGTATATCAGTCAGTGAAAGTAAGCATACAGGTACAACAGGCAGTGAAGAAAGCCTTGATAACGAGAGGAGTATAGGAGCAAAGAGATCCTTCTGCAGTTGTACAGGGTCCTGGTGAGACCACACCTGGAGTATTGTGTGCAGTTTTGATCTCCTAATTTGAGGAAGGACATTCTTGCTGTTGAGGGAGTGCAGTGTAGGTTCACGAGGTTAATTGCCGGGATGGCGGGACTGTTATATGATGAAAGATTAGGGCGGCTGGGCTTGTATTCACTGGAATTTAGAAGGATGAGAGGGAATCTTATAGAAACATATAACATTATTAAAGGATTAGACACACTAGATGCAGGAAACATGTTCCCGATGTTGGGGGAGTCCAGAACCAGGGGCCACAGTTTAAGAATAAGGGGTAGACCATTTAGAACTGAGATGAGGAAAACTTTTTAACCCAGAGAGTTGTGAATTTGTGGAATTCCCTGCCAGAAGGCAGTAGAGGCTGATTCACTAGATGCATTCAAAACAGAGTTAGATAGAGCTCTTAGGCCTAGCGGAATCAAGGGGTATGGGGAGAAGGCAGGAACAGGGTACTGATTGTGGATGATCAGCCATGATCACATTGAATGGCTCGAAGGCCGAATATATAGCCTATTGCCTATGTATTTATGCTTTAAGGATTTTCTTTTACTTTATCGATGTCATGAATAGCTGTCATTCCTAATAGTGTCATAATTCATCAAAGTAAGCATTCACATAATGATAATCATGGACCATTTGGTATCTATTTTATTGAGTCAGGTGGCAGAGAGTTCGGCCCAAACGAAAAATATTGAGGCAACGTTCCACCTTAGCAGAAAGATAGTCTGTTTGAATACACTGCGTTCACAAGTTATAGGAATAGAATTGGGCCATTTGGCCCATTGAGTCTATTCCACCATTCAACCATGGCTGAACTCTGCCTCCTCATCCCATTTTGCTGCCTTCTCCCCATAACCCTTGACACCCATTCTAATCAAGAATTTGTCTATCTCTGCCTTAAAAATATCCACTGATGGCCTCCACAGCCTTCTTGTGGCAATGAGTTCCACAGATTAACTACCCTCTGACTAAAGAAGTTTCTAAAAGAGCGGCCTTTACTTCTGTGGCTATGACCTCTGGTCCTAGACTCCCCAACCAGTGGAAACATCCTTTCCATATCCACTGTATCTATGCCTTTCATTATTCTGTAAGTTTCAATGAGGTCCCCCCTCAACTTTCTAAACTCCAGCAAGTAGAGGCCCAGTGCTGTCAAATGCAAATCATATATGCTAACCCACTCATTCCTGGAATCATTCTTGTAAATCTCCTCTGTATCCTCTCCAGATCCAGCACATCCTTCCTCAGATATGGGGCCTAAATTTGCTCATAATACTCCAAATGCAGCCTGACCAGCACCTTATAGAGCCTCAGCATTACATCTCTCTTTTTCGATTCTAGTCCTCTTGATATAAATGCTAGCAATGAATTTGCCTTCCTTTACTGATTCAACTTGCAAATTAACTTTATGAGAGTCCTGCACCAGCACTCCCAAGTCCCTTTGCACCTTCGATTTCTGGATTCCGTCTCCATTTAGAAAATAATCTACGCCTTTAATCTTATTACCAAAATGCACGACTCTGCACTTTGCTACACTGAATTTCATCTGCCACTTCTCTGCCCACTCTCCTAACCTGTACAAGTCCTTCTGCAGAGTCAATAGACAATGGGTGTAGGAGTAGGCCATTCGGCCTTTCGAGCCAGCAGCGCCATTCAATGTGATCATGGCTGATTATCCACAATCAGTACCCCGTACCTGCCTTCTCTCCATATCCCCTGACTCCGCTATCTTTAAGAGCCCTATCAAGCTCTCTCTTGAAAGTATCCAGAGAACCTGCCTCCACCTCCCTCCATGCTTCCTCTACACTGTCTGCCCCTCCACCTATCTTAGCATCATCTGCAAACTTGGTCACAAAGCCTTCAATTCCCTTATCCAAATTGTACTTGACTAGATGAGTGCAGGTCTACAAATATAGCGCATCACACCAGTGGAGTACTGAGGGAGTACTGCACTGCCAGAGGTATTATCTTTTGGAGGAGACTTCAACTAAAGCTCTTTTTGTCTTCTCAGGTCTATGTAAATAAATGCCTAACACTATTAGCAAATGTTATCCCTCAGTCCACATCGCTAACAGTAAAGATATGATTATTTTCACACTCCTATTTGTGGGATATCGTTACATGTAAATTAGCTGCCAGATTTCTTACATTACAATGGCGACTACAATTTAAACATTTTATTAACTGTAACATGACTTTATAATGTCCCATAGTTTTAGAAGATACATTATAAATGCATTTTTTTCCAATAATTACTAATGGGTTGGCGCAACACATCACAAAGTCAAAGTATATACAAATATAAATATAAAAGACAAAAAACAGAAACTGCTGGAAGGGTTTCCTAGGCAGAGGAAAGAGAATTGGAGACCCTCCAAATATCAAAGTAACGTGGCTTTACAAAAAAAATCAAATATTCTAAATTCATACTGTAGGGTCCATTTCAAAATGATTAATTATTATATAGCAAATATATAGTAAAGTTATAGTGAATATATTTCAATAATAGATAATTAAGCGGAATTATGTTTCAACTAAAGATTAATTCCCGGGATGGCAGGACTGTCATATGCTGAGAGAATGGAGCAGCTGGGCTTGTACACTCTGGAGTTTAGAAGGATGAGAGGGGATCTCATTGAAACTTATAAGATTGTTAAGGGCCTGGCTACGCTAGAGGCAGGAAACATGTTCCCGATGTTGTGGGGAGTCCAGAACCAGGGGCCACAGTTTAAGAATAAGGAGTAAGCCATTTAGAACGGAGACGAGGAAACACTTTTTCTCACAGAGAGTGGTGAGTCTGTGGAATTCTCTGCCTCAGAGGGCGATGGAGGCAGGTTCTCTGGATGCTTTCAAGAGAGAGCTAGATAGGGCTATTAAAAATAGCAGAGTCAGGGGATATGGGGAGAAGGCAGGAACGGGGTACTGATTGGGGATAATCAGCCATGATCACAGTGAATGGCGGTGCTGGCTCGAAGGGCCAAATGGCCTACTCCTGCACCTATTGTCTATTGTCTATAAAGATGGCAAAGTTATTATATTATTTTTAAATATTGTGTGGGTTTGCAGTTCAGTAAAAATATCAATATTTTCTACATAATCATCATCCCTCTCAATTGTTCATCTTACTTGAGGAGATTTCGCACCACCTCCAGACTGCCTGGGAAGAGTCAACAGTACCCCATCAAATAGTTGATTAGTCTCCTGGTTATCTTTCGTGATATCAGCATTTTCATGAAGTCCAAAGACCTCTGGGTGAGCTACAGCTGGTAGATTTCGCAGGTAATCTATGTAAGACTAAATGTCAAAAATAGAACACATTAAACATTCAAGTAGAAGTATGTCAGCATTAAAAAACAATTAAAATAAATTAATAAATTATTATAATTATTAATTTGTCATTCGAATATATAAGTATACATTTGAACGAAATCGTTCCTCAGGGGGCTGAGGTGCAAGGTGCATTGTGGTTGATATTGATGTAAGGTGCCAGTGCTGCGCGTGTGTGTGTTTAAGGTGAGGTGTTAGGGGACAGCAGGGTGTTCATCATTCTTACAGCCAGGGGGAAGAAGCTGTTGCACATCCTGGTGGTGCTGGCCTTGATGCTCCCGCACCTCATGCCGGAAGGCAGAGGGGCAAAGAGTCCATGGGAGGGGTGGGAGGAGTCCTTTATACTGTTGGAGGCTTTTCGGAGGCATCTTTTGTTGAAAATGTCCGGAATGGATGGGAGAGGCTCCCTGATGATGTTCTCCGCTGTCCTGACTAATCGCCGCAAGGTCTTCCTGTCTGATGCGTATGCAAATGAAACAGCTTTTTGAATATTCACACCACCCTTATATTTCTAATTTCATGGTCTTTTGGAGATTTAACGAGAAATCAGTCTCAGGGAAATAGAATTGAAAAATCAATAGAATTTGAAGATGCAAATTTAAGTGGTCCAAGGTAAATGAGATCCCACAATTAAAATGCTCCAGATGATGAGATGCACAGAAGGTAGAATAAGGCAAAAGGTGAAGCAGATCCTGAGAACTTGGTGCATGAGAAAGCCAGGAAGAGTGCAGAAAGTGTAGGAGGGAAATCAAAATGGGAGACAAAAAGATGGTAAAGGAATTAGTAAAATGATGATGGCATGGTGGTGCAGCGGTAGAGCTGCTGCCTTACAGCACCAGAGACTACGGGTGCTGTCTGTACGGAGTTTGCACGTTCTCCCCATTATCCAGGATCTTCGGTTTCCTTCCACACTCCAAAGACGTACAAGTTTGTAGGTATAAATATAAAATTGTCCCTAGTGTGTGTAAGGTAGTGTTAGTGTGTGGGGATTGCTGGTCGGTGCGGACTCAGTGGGCTGAAGGGCCTGGTATTTCTCAAACTAAACTAAACTAAAAATACATAAGAGGAAGATAATGACTTAGGAAAAAAGTAGGGTCCAAAAAGTAAAGCTGTGTATGGAGATAGGGAATCCAGAGACTGACACCTATGCCTCTTCGAGCCCAAAGCTGAGGATAAGCCTGAGACCACCAGAACACCCACTGTTGCCAAGAGTGAACTGCAGGGAGAAGCCTGAGATTGCTACACCTCCTCCTGCAAGACCAGAACTGATTTGCCGTGACAAGCTCGAGTTCGGCAGCACCACTGCACATGACCCCGGTTGGTGAGGGACAAGCCCCTTTGTGGTCCTGGACTTTCTTACCACTGTAAATAAAAAATATACGCGAGTTCACCCTTACTGCCAGTGTTTGCGTGGTCAGTGTCAAACCCAGCGTCATCCCTGACACCACACTATTTGATTTCTAAATTTTCCCTAGAGCCACATTGTTTACACATTTGGGATGTGGAAGGAAATCAAAGCACCTAGAGGATGCACTGATCTCTGTGAATTGTTTGTGATGTGGGTAGATGACAGGAGAATTAGGGAGAAGTTGAAATGTGAGGGGCAAGTGCGTTGGGTTACAGGGAAATAAATAGGACTGAAGAAAAGATCTATGAATGGCGTGGAGTCAATGGACCAAGTAGCCTCAAAGGATGATCCACAACCATTACCATAATCAAAATAAAATACAAATTTCCCTTCAGAATACCCAAAATGAGAATTGAACACTCAGTTCTTTTTTAGCTGCAGTAGATCAATTTGACCAGCCTAGCATACGGTGGAAAATAATGTATGCCATTGATCACATCTCTGGATTTTCTTTTAAACAAATTTGCCAAACAATGTATTTATTAGTAGCTTTAAAAGTATCAATCTTGGAGCTGGAGAAGCTGTGTATTAGCCACACCCGAGGTGTTTAGCTGATCCTGAGATCTTACAACAATCATTTTCATTTACTGTACATAGTCTCTTTAACACAGTAACAACACTTTACTGTGCTTCACAGTAGCATTAGTTTAAAAAAACAGATACTAAATCACATGCTCTACTGCCTAATACTGCTCGGAGGCAGTTGTAATTCTACCAGATTATGTTATGTAGAATAATTGTTATTCTATATTATAAATCATGTTAGTCAGAACACATCTCTGGCTTTGCCTCACGTTTATAAGAAGAATGTTCTTACCTTGTAATTTTAATTGTTAACATACCTGATATGAACCATGCAATGGGACAAAATAATCTTCGCCAGGCGCAAGTTTATGATGGTCTTTGTGTATTAAGTTGTCATTGTACACAATCGATAGAAGAGACAAAAGTAGCCGCCTGTCTTTGTCATCTGTAACTCTACCACCATAATTACATTCACCTTTATGGATTAATAAAGATCAAGTTTAGATTTAATTTGAAGAACAGCATTAACATCACAACAACAAAAATCCATTAAAATGATAATGCTGATATTTAAATTACTGTCAATGATGAAAAATAATAATTGATACAATCACTTGCCTGTTAAATATGTAAGAGCTTCTAGTGGTACCCCTTCATATTCATTCAGAAACATTTGGATCTGTCTTGTGCTTATTCTCAGATCTGACTCATTAAATTCATAAGGGATATTCCAACCTATAAAGAATGCTTTGTGGCTAAATATTTATAATAATTAAGTATATTCTAACATCTTAATTATCGCAGTATATAATAAATGTTTTATTTTTTATTTGAAAGTTACATGGAAAATAAAATTTACCAGTTTGAAAATATTAAATAGAGCCATCACATGGAAAAAGATACTTGTCACAATTATTTTTGAAAACTGTGCAGTAATCAGCCCATAAAAAAATGTTTTGAACCATTTCTGTAATAGTGGAGACTCACCCAAAGGACCAAAGTTCCTCCTCTCTTGCACTAGAGCATGGAAGAAGCAAAGGCCAAAGAGGAGCTTTTGCCAGACTTCAGGTTTGTTACAACTTGTGAAGAAGACAGTATCTGAGATTGGGTCATTGAGATAAGAACGTAGCATATTTGCCCTGAGACCCTTAGGTGGTTCATTTGTCATCTTTACCCCATTCTGGAGAATACTGACTGGAAACTTGTCCGATGGGTAGCTGGTCAGCCACAACCTGTAATTACAACTTACTTTAGTTGGTACAATTAGATAACAATATCATAAAATGCTTTGGCCATAAGTCACACGCTAAAAATATCTGTGATGTATCTTTTGCGTTTACATTTCCCTGACATGCAAGCGGATCTAAAATCACAAGGACAAGTTTACAGCAATGCAATTAACAGTGGGCATAGTTAAATTAATGGTAGACAAAAGTGCTGGAGAAACTCAGTGGGTGAGACAGCATCTATCCTTCGCTGCCTCACCCGCTTAGTTTCCTTCACTCCATAGATGCTGCCTTACCCGCTGAATTTCTCCAGCACTTTTGTCTACCTTCGATTTTCCAGCATCTGCAGTTCCTTCTTAAACATAGTTAAATTAATGATGTGTGGCATTTAGCCTTTCAATCTATTTTTACATTTCAGTTAGATCATGGTTGCTCTGTGCATGACATATGAAAATATTACAAGGATGTGTTTAAGCACATTTATAATTCCAACTAAATAAACTGTTCTCATATATTATTTACACACGTGTTTCAGAAAGAACTATGTAAGTGCTTCCTTGGATCTGAAAGATTGAGCAAAGAGATCACTGCAAAGTTACATTAGATCCTGTCGTTGTTGTACCACCGTTCTCATCTGCAGCTTCTGTTTCCCACATCGTCCCCATGAATAATTTTAAATCTTCACACATTTTGTTCTGTAATCTGCAATTTTCTAAATGCAATTGCTCAATTTCCCCCCAAAGGTGGCAACACAGGTCGATGGGGTGGTGAAGAAGACTTTTGGCATGTTGGCCTTCATCAGTCAGGGAATTGGCACACTGGCAAAAATGCCAGAGGTTGAAAAAGGGATGATGTCCTGCAGAGTGAATATCATGAGTTAGGCAGAACGTTAGAAAGCAGGACCTCAAAGCTGTGATCTCCCGATTACTCCCAGTGCCACATGCTAGCGAGGAAGATAGGGCAAGTGAATGTGTAGCTGCGGAATTGGTGTAGGGGACAGGGATTTCAGATTTTTGAACCATTGGAATCCCTTCTAGGCAGAGGTGATCTAGATAAGTGGGTTGCACCTGATCTGGTGGGAGACCAATATCCTGGCAGGCATGTTTCCTCATGCTACACCGGGGGGGGGGGGGGGGCATTTAACTAGATTGGCAGGAGGAAATGGGGTCCAATGTAGTATTGAGGCCGGTGAAAGGCTGGAAGTCAGTAAAGAAGGCAATGACAGATAATTCAGTCTACAGGATAGGCAGGGACACAGCAGGGAGCGAGGAAAGGCAGTTGCATTAAATTGCATTTATTTCAATGCTAGAGATCTAACAGGTAAGGAGGATGAACTCAGGGCGTAGATGTGCTACTGGGACGTTACAGCCATTGCACAAACCTGGTTAAGGGAGGGACAGCACTAGCAGCCTAATGTTCCAGGGGACAGACTCTACAGGCAAGATAGAGATGGGAGTAAAGTAGGAGGGGGCTTTGCTTTGTTGATTGAGGAGAACATGATGGCAATAGTCGAGATTACATTCCTAAAACATCATCCAGTGAGGCTGTATGAGTGACGCTCAGAGTACCAGTTTGGGATGTTGGAATTGTACTATAGGCCCCCAAATAGTCAACAGAAACAGGAATAAATATACTGTATTGCGTGGAAGAGAGTGCAAGAGGCAAAGGGTGAATTTAGAGATGTGTAAAATCATGAGAGACAAGATGAATACACAATCTTTTTCCCAGGGTATGGGATTCATGCACTAGGGGATATCGGTTTTAGCTGAGAGGTGAAAGGTTTAATAGGAGCCTGGGGTGCAACTTATTCACACGGAGGTTGGTAGTTATATGGAACGAGCTGTAAGAAGCAAGTACAATAATGACTTTTAAAAGACGTTTGGACAGATACATGGATAAGAAAGATTTGGAGGGATATAGGCCAAATCTGGGTAAATGGAACTAGCTGAGATGGGATATCTTTGTATGGACATGCTTGGCTAATGAGACTCTTTCTATGCTGTACGACATGATTTTTTTCTCTATTTCTTCAGTTTGGTACAACTCTGTAATCTTTGATTCATTTCTTTTTAATAATCACACTGTTGGCCAACTGTGCTGTATGTCAGTTTCTCCTTCCAGTTCACCTTTGTGAACTTCATCTCAACCATTCCAAAATTGGGTGCTCCAGGTTTCTAAGAATCCAATCAAAGATAAAAATAAATGCAACACATTTCTAAAAAAAATAATCATTTGGCTGACAGATTACAAATTTTGTCATGTTTTTATATTTACAAAACTAATTATTAGCAATAAAGTGCATTCAATATAAATATTAATATTTGGACCTGAAGCTTTTATTTGTGGTCTCTGGTATTATGACTTCCTCACATATTTTTTCCAGAGCAGGCATCCAACTGGTTGCAAGATGGCAGTTCTGCAGTACAACCCAGGTTCCAGATACAAGTGCGCTTTCTATCATTTCTGCTGCAATTGGTCCCTGGCCCTGGCCAAGCGAGATTGTTTGAGTGCTTTCTCCACCCATGCCAATGTCATCTGCAAACTTTAGCAAGCCTGTGAGCAGGGAATAAAGCATTGATAAATCCACACAGCAATAACTTATACTGCTTGGACTTTTCACATGGCAAACGTCTGAGGTATTTTTTCCAGTTGTGCAGCAGATAAACGTATCATAAAATGTATCAATGGAAGGGCAAGCTTTCCGGTGGAAGAAACATAAAAAATCCAAAATAGGAATGTTTCAAACAAAAATAATCAAATATAAACGCGACTTCTTGCATCAGCATTATTTGCACAATGAAAAACAAGATGATGCAACATCAAATGTTTTCAGCCTTTATGAGATATTGCTCCATTAGCAAAAATATATAGTATACTGTAACAATGTTAAAATTACATAGTGGTAGAAAGACAATATACATTCATGAGATTAAAAGGCTAAATTATTTTTTTAAATCTTTGTTTTCGACAAAATACAACAATGAGCTAAAGGTTCAACTGATCAGTTTACCTGCCATAGGGTCGGCTCCAGGTGAGAGAATAAATATCAAGGGTGCACAGCAATGGGAATCATGGTAACTGCCAGCAAGATCAAATGTTGGCGGTTCAATAAATGTTTTTCCCATTATAGTCGCAATGAAATCCTGCACTGCTGGAATGATTTTGTCCGGTCGGAAGCATCTAATAATAATCAAATGATCCATTCCGTTCAATGAATTCCACTGATCAGGAAGTACCTCTTTATGAGGCTTTGCAGAATCATAAATGATTTTCCACTTTGAGATGTTTTGTATCACGTGATTCATCAAACCCTCAAGCTCTGGCAGATTTGACGCTCGTACAATCTCGGCCCAGTTTTTTTCCGATAACCATTCCGAAGCCGGATTGTGAAATGGATTCTCAAGAGCCACACCGCCAGTTAGTAAAAATCGCCAGATATCTTCATTGACTTCTCCTTTGCCTTTCATGAGTCCCACATTAAGAAGCAGCGAAAAAAGCAGCTTGTCCTTCTCAAAAAGAGAACGACAAACATTGTTATAGATACTCAAGGTGAAGTTTTCTTTAATAGCTGAAATTCTTTTAGTCACATCATCACTCTTTTCACTCTTTGCAATAGCTTGCACGTACAAATTAATGAACCAAGTTAGTGAGTACTGATACATTGGCTCAATGTGAGCTAAGTCGGAGATGCAGAAGAATATAATTGATGAATGCACAGCAACAGGTTTGTAACCCATTCGTGTGATGTCTATTTCTTTCTCTGTTTCACTTGCAATATACTGCTTTTCAGTTATTTCTTCTGAAAGGTGTTTAGAAGAAGATAGGACCTTAATGGCTGTTTCATCTTCTAAGATATTTCCCTCTGATGATGACAAAACTTCAAGGATTTTGTCTTCTATCTCCTTAAGCTGTTTCTTGTTTTGTGCACTCTCCAAGATCAACATGTTCTTCTTTTCTTCCAACTCGGGCTTTTCTTTGGCAGCCACAATTCCCAACAATTGATCTTCCAGGCCCAGAGGTGTAATCATGAAGTTTAAAAGACAAACTTTTACTGCTACTTCTGGGAGATAGTGTGGGTTTCTCAAACGTGTAGTAATATAGAATTTGAAATCATGTGAATACTCAATTATATTTTCCCCTACTTTCATGACCTCCACCCCCTGCTGTTTAAATGTTTGTTTCAGCAGTACTGGTTCGAGCATTGGATCCAACTCTTCACCAATATTTTCTAACAAGAGTGGGGTACCAAACTGGATGGAATTTTCTAAAGTCCTTACATAATTAGTGTCAGTTAATTTTATAACTCCAAGTCTGTTGCTTTTTTCCATATTTTTGATCCATTTGTTTGCCTGACCTTGAGGATCAATCATTAAGGGCCATCTTCTTGAGTTGGATGTAATTATCCCGTTATCAATGGAGAAAGCATCGACAGGCAGGCCTGCAATCTGCCAAGCACGAATTTTCACTGGATCTCCTAATGTGTTGCTGAGGGAAAAATTATCTGAACAAGGGATAATCTTTTCTTGACATAAGATCTGCCATTCAGTTTGGCACTCCACACGGAAATCAACTGTGAAAGCCCCTAAATAAGCTACAGTGCCTGATGACAGAAGCACATCCCCAGTTAGATCTATGTATCTTATTCCCAACAAACGAGCAGCTTCAGTCCATCTATCCTTCTCTCCACCAAGTCCCCCTATCAGCTTCTCAGCACGCACAAGCTTTTGTGAGCAGAGATCTATGTTATCTTCTAAATCCTTCTTTTTGTTATTCATAATTTCAAAGTCGTCATTCAGTGCTTGAAGTTTGTCCTCCAAAGTTTTCAACTCATCTCGTTTAATATTCAACATCTCCATTTGGACTGCAAATTCTCCTTCAGCAATCCTCAGCTTTTCGCGTTTCGGTGCGACCACCTTAATCACACGTTCATACACTTCCATGGCTCTAACCCATTTGCACAATCCTTCACAGGCAGAGGATACATTTCTAATAACTGATGGTAGGAAATCTGGGTGCTCTATAAACCTTTCTCTGATTCTTTTCATGACTGAAGGGGGAATGTTGTCCTTGTCATAGGTCTTCAGGCTTTCAAGGAATTTAAGATCTCCAAGAATCTTCTTTGATGGACCCCAATAATCCTCAATCATTTTGCCTGTGTAAAAAAGGAATAAAAAGGCGTAAAATTCATACACATAAATATTTAAGTGTCATTCCCTGGTGTAATAATGCCTTATTCAGGATCATTAGTGCAAGAACGCAGTAATAAAAGGACAAGCAGTCAATGTTTTTGGATGTTTCTGAATATGTCCTCAAAGAGATGAGGACATCATTTGTGAAACAATGATTTTCCCTTCATCAGACTAACTTAGCTGTGATCTCTATTCTTTCTCTCCTCTCTCTCTCTTTTAAATGTTGTTATGATATCTCTCAACTACTTGCGTCTCTGTCTACAACTCCTTCAATTTTGGTACCATGAAACAAACGTACTCACCAACCCATCTACATACATCTGAAGAAGGGTCTTGATCTGAAACCTCACCCATTCCTTCTCTCCAGAGATGTTGCCTGTCCCACAGAGTTACTCCAGCCTTTTTGTCTATCTTACATTTACGTCTAGGTCGTCTATATATGTCACAAACAGTTGAGGCCCCAGTACAGATCCCAGTGGAAATCCACTGGTCGCAGATCTCCATCCAGAATATCTACCTTCCACCACAACCCTCTTTCTTCAATGAATAAGCCAGTTCTCAATCCATATGAATCAGTCATCATGAATGCCGTACTTCTTAATCTTCTGGATCAGCCTACCATGTGTGACCTTATCAAAAGCCTTTTAAAATCTCCATGTATACAACATCCATCGCCATACCTTCATCAATTTCCTTTGTCACCTGCAAAAACTCAAATCAAGTTACTGCATACAAAGTCATGCTGGCAGCCCATTCTCTTCCAAATGGGGGTAAATCCTGTCTCGAAGAATTCTCTCCAATAGTTTGCCTACCACTGATATGAGGCTCACCAGCCTATAGTTCCCTGGATTCTTTCTACTTCATAACAAACAAAGGAAGAACATTGGCCATTCTCCAGTCTTCCAGGACCTTGCCTGTGGCTAGAGAAGTAGCAAAAATCCTCGTCCCCTTAATCTCCTCCTGTCTCCCCTAATAACCTGGGATAAATCCCATCAGGCCCTGTGGACATCCCCTTAATGGTCTTCAAGAGTCTCACCGCCACCTCCTTCTCAATCTCAAACTGCCCCAGTACATTTGTATTCTCCACACTGATCTCACTGTCCTCCAAGTCCCTCTCCTCAGTGAATACAGATGCAAAATACTAATTTAGCACCTCACCTACATCCTCCATCTCCAAGCAACAATTCCCTCCTTTAACTCTGAGTGGTCCTACCTTCTCCTTGCTCACCCTCTTACTTTTAACGTATGCATAACAAGCCTTGGAATTTTCCTTAATTTGACTCACGAAATGCCATTTCATGGCCCCCTTTGGCCCTTCTAATTGCCAGCTTGAGGTTTTTCCTACTCACTTTATATTCCTCATAAGCCCTGTCTGATGCCACCTCCTTAAACCTGACATACGCTTACTTTTTCTTCCTGACCAAGTTTACAACCCCCTTGGTCATCCACGGTTCCCTTACCTTGCCATCCTTATCCCTCCTCCCTACTGGAACATGCTGACCCTGCAATTTGATAAGCTGGCCTTTAAATGACTCCCACATGTCATCTTTGGATTTACCTAATAACAACTGCTCCCAATCTACCCTCCATAGCTCCTGCCTAATGATATTGTAATCTGTCTTGCCCCAATTATGTACCTTCCCCCAACATCCAGACAACTCCCTATTCAAAACAATCTTAAAATTTATGGAGTGGTGATCACTATCTGCAAATTCTTCTTCCATCGCAACACCAATCACCTGGCCAGGCTTGTTTCCAAATACAAGATCGAGTTTGATACCTCCTCTAATATGGGCAGGACCTACACAGTGAATGGTTGGGCTCTGGGGAGTGTTGTAGAGCAGAGGGATCTAGGAGTATAGGTACATACTTCATGTAAAGTGGCACCACAGGTAGATAGGGTGATTAAAAAGGCTTTTGGCACATTGGCTTTCATCAGTCAGAGTATTGAGTCGAGAAGGGGGAAGGTCATGTTGCAGTTGTATAAGATGTTGGTGAGGCCGCAATTAGAGTATTGTGTTCAGTTCTGGGCCCCATGTAATAGAAAATATGTTGTCAAGCTGGAAAGGGTGCAGAGAAGTTTAACGAGGATGATGCCAGGACTTGAGGGCCTGAGCTATGGGGAGAGGTTGAGAAGGCTGGGACCCTATTCTTTGGGGTGCAAGAGGATGAGCGGTAATCTTACAAAGGTGTACATAACCATGAGAGGAATAGATTGGGTGGAAGCACTGAGTCTCTTGCCTAGAGTAGGAGAATCGAGAACCAGAGGACATAGGTTTAAAATGGGGGGGGGGGGGGGGAGTTTTAATAGGAACCTGAGGGGTAACATTTTCACACAAAGGGTGGTGGTCATATGGAACGAGCTGCCAGAAGAGGTAGTTGAGGCTAGGAACATCGCAATTTTTAAGAGACATTTAGACACACACAAGGATAGGACAGGTTTGGAGGAATATGGGCCAAACGTAGGCAGGTGGGTCTAGAGTAGATGGGACATGTTGGTCGGTGTAAGCAAGTTGGGCCGAAGGGCCTGTTTCCACACTGTATCACTTTATCAGTTTCACAATCAGTGGCATGTATCCACTGAAGAATGAATGAGTCAACAGATGCAACAACTTTGCACCTCTAATGATCCCGATTTATAAAGGCAGATTAGGTTACAGTTGCTGTCAGTGCAATACTAACTAAACTGAATGAACCATCGAGGTCAAAATAATCAGCAAAGATTTTGCATTGCAATTTTTCATCTGAAATTTTTAGTTTAAAAGGGGGTTCAGCCCTTCATTGGGGAGAATTGGGGAGAATTGGATGTAGGGCAAATCCTAAAATGTGCATTTTACCATTTAGCAGTTTATAAATATCTATTCAGCTTTCTGCCATGCAAAATAAGATGTATTCATTTCAGTAATAAAATTGATCTTTCATAATTCAAAGTGCAATGAAACAGCTTCATGATCTAGTTCAGTGGGTTCAAAGCAGATTTGCTTGGAGGGTGCCTCACTGCCTATATTGTAACTGTACTATAAAAGAGGTATGAATTATTGCAGTTAAAATCCTCCAATGAATAAATAAGTACTGTACCTGATCCAGTTGGATCTGGCTTTCTTTCTGGTTTTATCCCTTTCATTACACAGATACTTTCCATCACCAGCTTGATGGGACCCGGTGGATTCTGCATAGTCTTTACAACTGTGATGTCAGCCGGCTTCAGAGTATCAAGAGCCGATACAGCGGCCTCTAGTGCTGGCATGGCTTCTGCAAGATCCCCCTCACATTCATCCTGCAGAAAGGTATAAAATAAAACACTAAGAAGAATCTGAACTTCACTACCCCAAAGAAAAAACTCTCGCCAGTATTTTTTTTTGGTCAGCAATTCACTTCTTAGAACATATTTTCAATCCCCAGTTTTCCACCAAAGTTAATTAGATCATTGAATGATTATCTTAAATTAAATCTAGAAAAATGTTTAACTGACATCTGTAAACAAACCTAAATTGTCAACGATCATATTGTTAACATACAATCCACTACTTTATTTGTGGTAAATCAATAAATAAATTCAATCCATGATTGAATGGTAGAGTACATTTGAGGGGCCAAAAGGCCTAATTCTGCTCCTATCACTTATGACTCCATTGACAATCTTACAATGTAATTAAGAAATACCAGGACAACATCCTGTAATGCAATAGACTCAATGCTTAATCGATAGGCTTGGTGCTGTTACAAACATAGGGTAGTATCCTCTCACCATCTCACTCCTGCACCAATCATTGCAACAACTTAGAATATAATTGGGCAAAATAACATTCAGATCCTGACTTGGAGAAATAAGATTGGTTTACAGTGGTGTGAATGGCAGGAGCAAATCCTGCTGCAACCTGACATTACCAAGGAAATTAAAGCAGCCTTGCAGTGAAATAATGCAATAATAATTGTAAATCAGAAAGTGTTTTGTGTTCTAATCATGGTTGTACCTTGATTGCTTGTGCAGCGGCTGCAGCCTCGTTAGCCACCACCTCGTCAGCTGCCACCAGCTCCCTTTTGGCATCAACCTCAACGGTTTCCAGTTCAATTTTTATCATCATCTTGTCAGTCTCAGCAGATGTCTTAATTAGCTCTGGCTGCAGGTCTGTTAGCTCCTTCTGCATAACTGACACCTAATGATGGATCACAACACAAAGCAACAATTGGAAATAGCTGCATAAAATATAATGCGGCCACGTAAAAAATCTACAGGTGGTACTGAAATATCAGAGAGCAGAACAATCCTGTGTGATCTGGGAAGATCTTTCCAGTCCTGCCATGAATGTCAACAGCAGAAATAGCTGGATTTCTTTGCTTAAATGAAAAGTAGAACTTTACCAAATAGATGGCTGACTAACAGAGTAATCTACCCACCTACAGCAAAAGCTGCTCCATCATTGTTAGTTTTTATTGAAGATATAGTCCATATCTTCCTGTGTATTACAATACAAGGAGAATAAATCAAAGCTGTGTACTACAGTCACAGGTTATCTCAGGTAGTCAAGGTAAATGATCTATAATGGAAAGACGAACCAGCATCAGTAAACTCACCTGTGAAGATGCAAATTCTAGTTTATCCAGACCAACAAGATAACGATTTCTCATCAGGTCAATTTCATGTCGTTTCTTATTAAGAAGAACTTTAAAGGTCAGGATCAATTCTAGGTAGGAGGTAGGAGTTACATAGTTGTACCTCCGCAGCGTTGAGAAATACTTTGTTGACAGGCTTCTTGCACTCGCTTGGAAATACTTGCACAATGCAACAACTCTGTAAAAATGTGGAAATAAGATCTTGATTAGAAAGATGTAGCACACAACAGAAGCTTTTCACTGTACCTCAGTCCACGTGACAATAAACTAAACTAAGTATTTTTGTTGAAATTTGTTTCACATTGAAAATTACACTGAAACTATTGATCAATTTACAATTTGTAAGGTCTTCATGAACTAGTTGATTTAATCTGCAGTGTGGCTGGAAAACTGTGATGATAGCATAAAATAATGACAGGCATTGCGAATGAGAATGCATTAGCAAAAGAAAACACAAATTTGATCTTCCATTGTAGTGCTGAAGATTAAAAAGCAATAACATCTTGATAAACAAAATCAGCTGAGCATCGCATTCATCTGAGAAAATAACAATGATTAAACAAGTTGTGTAACAGTATTATAATGAGTAATAGCCCTGTCCCACTGTACGAGTTCATTCAAGTGCTCTCCCGAGTTTAAAAAAAAATCAAACTCGTGGTAAGCATGTTGAATGAACGTAGCGAGTACGTCGGAGCTCTGGGACGTCTCTTAGCGGCTCGTAACGCTAACGGCAGGTACTCGGGAAGACTCGTGAAGACTTTTCAACATGTTGAAAAATGTCCACGAGAGCTCTGAGTACCGACGAGCGGCCATTACCGTAAATCTCCGAGTTCGAATCAGGGCAAACTCGGGAGAATTCTTGAATGAACTCGTACAGTGGGACAGGGCTTTAAACATCACAGCTGAATTTTGGTTACAAAGATAATCGCTATCAGCTTTATTTAAAAGCTAGAAATCTATCATTAACCGGATTCAGAACTTAATAGCAACCCATGTAATGTGACATTTACTGCTTTCAGCTTAATTAAAAAAACATTTTATTATAATTTGCATTTTAGATTCCATTGTAGATTTGCAAGCTTTCAATTAAAAAATAAAATTGTGGACACTACAGATATTGTTATTATATGGAAAGTAAATGTCACTTGCAAACTTACTCTTTCCTGACTTCATACTCCAATTCTACATCTTCCAAAAATTTGTGTGCCACCATTTCTAAAGCATCAAGTGGCCAAACTTGGAACCAATCGATGGTACAGCAATTTATGAGTGAAGGGAACATTCGCAAACGATTCCGAAAGGCATCTCCAATTGGACTCATGACTGTTTAGAAACACAACAACGAACAATGGGTTAACACATTTGGAATTAGATTTGCCCATAATGTTAAACACACGAGCTGCAAGCCAAGAGGCTGTCATATGGGAAGTACTCAGTTTTATCCAATATGTCCAATATTTACTAATCATTTAAAGGAATTGTCCTTGGGCAACATAAATACCACAGCTACTGTATAATCAAACACTTTATAGTATCTTCCCTTATTTTGTACTTGTACTAAGAAGTGCACTTCCTGATACAAGTACCAAATGAGAGAAGATATTGAGGTACATCAATTTCAAGTACCACATTTTTTTACATGTTTTATGTTGGAATGTATCACAAAATCTCAATCACTGAAAACAATCAGTTACTTACACCAGGTTTCTATATATAAAAAACTATATTTGTTCGCTATATCTGTGCAAATAATGTGTTTACAAACAGAATCTGGCAGATATGCAGAGCCATCATATGATGAGCATTTATCCCAAGTTGAGAACCCTTGCACTAGGGGCAATTCACAAACGCTAATTAAGCTACAAACCTGCATGCCTTTTGAATGTAGGAGGAAACCAGAACACCCAGAGAAAACCCATGAGGTCACAAGGAGAACATACAAACTCCATACAGACAGCACCCATAGATAGGATCGAACCCGGGTCCCTGGCGCTGTAACTCTACCACTGCGGGAATTGACTGGCCAGGTGACTGACATTTCAGTGAAAGAGCTTCAAGTAATCTTTGCATCCCCTCTCCATCCTTCCCCTACCCTAGTCGTGTACTAGTTTCACTGTCATCCTGGTGAGTTTCATTGTCTGTATAACTCGTTTTCACCTAGCCCACAGTTAACAATGGACTGTTTCCTTATCATTGTTGCTTTTTGCATATCTTTCAATCATTTCTTCAATATCTCTCTATATCACGGTCTATATCTCTCGTTTCCCTTTCCCCTGACTCTCAGTCTGAAGATGGGTATCGACTCTTAACAGCATTGATATACAGAGAGATCTTGGGGTCCAAGTCCATAGCTCCCTGAAAGTAACAATACAAATAAATAGGGTGGTAGAGACTATGTTATTTTCATCAGTCGGGGCATTGAGTATAAAGAAGTCATGTTGCAGCTTGATAAAACGGGTTATGCCAGATTTAGTGTATTGTATGCAGTTTTGTTTGTGGAGGCTTTAGAGAGAGTGCAGAAGGATTTAACAGGATGATGCCGGGATTAAAGGGCATTAGCTATAAGGAGGGGTTGGGCAAATTTGGATTGTTTTCTGTGGTGCATCAGTGACTGGGAGAAGACTTGATAGAAGTTTATAAGACTACAAGAGCCATGGATAGGGTAGACGGTCAGAATTTTTTTTCCCAGGGTGGAAATATCAGGTATGAGAGGACAGAAATATAAGGTGAGAGGGGGGAAGTTTAATGGAGATGTGCAGGACAAGTGTCTTTACACAAAAAGTGGTCGGTGCCTGGAACATGCTACTGGGGTGTGATGGTGGAAGCAGATACAATAATGGTGTTTATGAAGATTTGAGATAGGCATATGGATCATGTGTAGGTAAAAGGGATTGGTTTAATTTAGTGTCATGTTTGGCACAGACATCGTGGGCTGAAGGACCTGTTCCTTTGCTGTACTGATGTATGTTCTAAACCTGTGGAAGCCTACATGGGTGGATAAGAAATACTTGCATTTATATACTGTCCCTTTCATGATTTCAGAATGTCCAAAAGGAATTTACATTTCCTACGGTAGTTTTTGAAGTCTAGTCGTTGCTGTTATGCAGGAATATTAAATCTTACCTAAGACAATGTGCAAGTTAGCTTTTACTTTCTCAATGAAGTAATTGTACAATGACAATGGAGTGGCTTCAATTCTCTTCCCATCTGCCCTGGCCACTGATTGCATCTTTTCCAACAGTTCAGCTTTCTCATCTGCTGGGAAGATATTGGGTACATCCCCTGTGTTCAACAACATGTTGATGTCTTCCACAAATGACTCATCTTTAATTTGGCTGTCATTAAACATAAAGACGGTTTGAGTGCTTTCAACTCCAGTTTTGATCATTACACGCTTAAGATCATCTCTCCATTCATTCTTGGCATAGTTCTTTGTAATTTCAATTTGAAAGAGATTAAAGTCATTCATGAAAGTGGACAGTTTCGTAGCACTCTGTCTGCCACTCCCACCAACACCAACCAGAAGCAAATGGCCATTGTCCTGTTTTAGCACCCTGCATATTCTTGAGATGTGTTCAATAGCAAACTTGAACATAACCAAGGCCATTGGAGTTCTACTGACGTTGTTGTACTCGGACAGATAGTATTCCATGATTGATGTCAGTTGTTTTAAGTCTGTGATCTCATCATAAGCCTTCGGATTAGCATCTGGCTTTAGATAATCTCCGAAAAATAGACTTCGAATATTGTCATCTGTAACTTTTCCTGATCGAGTCAAGTGGCTCAAAACCTGTGGGAGATGGATGGAAACTGAATTTCATAACATACTGTGATGTATTTCTTTAAAAAAACATTAAAAACTGAACAAAGGATCATCATAATAGATATCAATTCTTAAACCTTAAAAATAAGTCACAGTTTCAGAAAGTAGCTTATTCCCTGATGCAAGAACAAATTGGTAAGAGTTCCATTCACAAATTATAATTGCAAGGTTACACTGTGTTGCTCACTATTTGTCAAATTGAATTGTACATCTGAATTGTTGGAATAAGCAAATGGATAGTTGGTGATATTAATCCTCATCCAACACTGATTTGGCATCACCAACCACAATGGAGCATGTAAACCCATCAAATCCAATGTGTGCAGCATGGATAAGAAACAAAGTCTGAACAGCAAGAACAACAAATCCTTTTCTTTAGCAACCCCTCCAGCCCCAAAATTCCCATCCACATCACTCATATCGCACTATGTTATCATGAAAGGAACGAAGAGAAAGAACAGCATGATAAAGACCACAAGAACAGGTAATATTCAGGAACACGACTAGACTAGGCACAGTTGATCACTTTCCACCCTTAAACTCCACTTAATTGTCGCTCAGAAAAAAAAGGCAGCCCTTGCCTATTCAGCAAAACGTGGGCAATACTCACAGCACATAAGTGTGAGACACTCACTCCACCCGAGTAAGAGGAAGTCTAAGCAAGCTTGATCTACTGCAGATAGACACAAAAAGTTGGAGTAATTCAGCAGGACAGGCAGCATCTCTGGAGAGAAGGAATGGGCAACAAGGAAGCTCACTCCTGAATCTACACTGCCTTTCCATTGTCTACAAGCCTAAATTATGGGTTATGAAATAAAATTATCAACTCCCCTCCCAATTCTGATCCCTTCTCTTGGTCACTCTATCTCGGACCCCTTTCTACGAATTATGTCTTTACTTGGTCCCCACCCCTTTCAGTTCCCTACTCCTGTGTTCACCTCCTGCTTGACTAACTTGTTTCCCCTTCTCCTGCTGCAACAGAATCTCCAGCTGCTGGTACTCACTCTCTCTCCAAGAGCTGGGCCACCCACCGACCAATGTGACTCACCCTCTTCAGTGGCCAGTTCACAATTGCTAAGTCGCCTCTTACCCCAGCCGTGCTCAGTCCGCACTACCTGAAACCTGAACTCTAGTGCAGAACCCCCAGACCTCTCCCAGAAAACCTCATGACAATCATTGGACACTTCTGGTGTTGCCCAACGTTGGAGGTCAGTGGTCTCCTGCTGGGAGAAGTGCTTCATTCTGGATGTTAGACACAAAATGCTGGAGTAACTCAGCGGGACAGGCAGCATCTCTGGAGAGAAGGAATGAGTGACGTTTTGGGTCAAGACCCTTCTTCAGACTGAAGAGGTCTGAAGGTCTCGACCCAAAACGTCATCCGTTCAGTCTGAAGAAGGGTCTTGACCTGAAATGTCACCCATTCCTTCTCTCTGGAGATGCTGCCTGTCCCGCTGAGATACTCCAGCATTTTGTGTCTATCTTCGGTGTAAACCAGCATCTGCAGTTCCTCCCTACACATTCTGGATGTTGTTGTGCCTCTTCTGGGTTGCCCAGGGAGGTAGAGAAAATTCCATCATATTCCTGATTTGTGCCTCTTAAATGGTGGAAAGAGTGCCGCAATATACCCAGTCTCTGACCTGCTCGTGTATATGTGGTTGGTCCTGCTGAGTTTCTCACCAATGGTGCCTCCCCCCAAAGGATGTTAATGGTGTGGGATAAGCAATGGTAATCCCACTGATCAAGGGTAGCTGGTAAGACTCTCTTGTTAGAGATGGCCAATGCCTGGATAAACATAGCTGACTAATGTTCCACATTGCCAGTGTTATGCCCCAAGCTCAGTCTGCTATTTTCTACCAAGGCAATTATAAAAATATAGTAAAAACATCATTATTTAACAATACCTTATCAACAGTTTGTTTAAAGAAATTTGATGTGGTTTCTTTGATGATTTGGAAGAATGTCTTCCTGTCTTCTTCCACAATCAGTCTATCATAAAACACTCTGTAAACTTCGTGAATCCAGAGACGAATTAGTTTGTCACCCTCCTGGGAGAGAAAATCATTCACCGTTAGTAACTGAAGATATCTCGGGCTCTTTTTTCCTACAAATGAAATAGTTGAGGGCACGAGTTACAATCCTAAATGACCACAGTGCACAACACAAGCGCTTCAGTGCTTTTCAGTGCTTTTTAATCCCATATTTGAGAGGCTCCAATTTTTGCTTAATGTACACCTGCTAAACGCCTACCATTTTTTTCCAACATTGCCTCAAATCAATAAACTTTTTTGCAAAAGCATTGGAATTTCATGGCACTATGTCTATTCATTCTCATGCAGTTTGCAAAGCAGTTGGCAGTGGAGACACCAGAGACTGCAGATGCTGGTATCTTGAGTAAATAACAAATGAATGGAGGAACTCAGCAGGTCCGACAGCATCTTACAGATGCTATAAACAGTTGGAAATTATGCCTTTCTTTAATTAAAATCTCTATGGAGTCTGTCGATGAAGCAAATAACATCTGAGATGAATTTAAAAGTCTTACAAAGATGGTCACTACACTTATAATATCTGTAGTGAACATTTTTATTAGACTTTGTTAGCAGGCAATATTTTTGTTGGGGAAAGGTGGGTATTTCAGAACGTACAAACTCCGTAGAGACAGCAACCGTAGTCAGAGTCTTTGGCGCTGCAAGGCAGCAACTCAACCGCTGCGCCACTCTGGTTGGTACAAAGATATTTGCTGAGGAACCTTCCACAGAGTAAAAACCTTCTCTGCAATGGACGAATAGGAGTTTTGGTCATTGACCATTTTAATAAGCAATCTAATACCCCTGGGTCTCAACTTGTAAAATCAACTAGTACAACTAGAGCACTTTGACCATTCCGTATTACGTGGAGGAATTGTGCTTAATAATGTGAGATGGTTATTATTATTCCCATTTTGGAATTTACTAAACAAATCGAATCAAGTTGAAAAGACATTATGGTAGCTAATTAGTAAATATTTTCAGTCATTTCAAACAAAATTGGTGGTGCTTAACATTGTAACTGGTGCCTGCTAAATGCAATATTGAAATTTAGTTAAGAATTATTTTAGAACAAAATTATATGTACACCTTCGGAATACCTAAGTGCAATCTTTGGTGATAATTACATCTGTCCATGTAGCTAAAGACTTGAACATTTCCAGTAAGTGTTAATGTAAAGGAACGTGTAATCAACTTTTGGTATTTAGAGAGAAGTATTCACTACATTTTATAATTATTCTATGATAAATGGGAATGACTAACTGTGATCTTTTTCCACAATGAACTGAAAAATGTGACAATGCCAAGCGCATCATGGGATGGATGTTTGCAAAAAAACATGCAAATTAAAGTTCTCCAAATTTTAATATAGACATATTAGGTTTATGTTTTAAAGAATTCCTCATGTCCATTTCAAGAGACAAAGCATGTTTGTCATTAAAATTCCAAAGTCAGCTCCATCACCCACCTTGAGATTTGTGCTTGGGCATAACAGCACTCCTTTAATCACCCGGGAGAAATCTCTCAAATTGAACACGTAATGAGATTTGGAAGGAGTTGGAAGAAAACTGCTTATTGCAGCCTTGTACACTGCCATGGTCGCTTGCACCATTAACCTTCCTAAACTAAAATTTAAAAAGAACAATTTTAACATTAAATTCATACTCCCTGCAAATACTACAAATTATGAATGCAAATTATACTGCACAGTGATGAAACTGGTAGAGGCACTGCCACACAGCATCAGATGCCCAGGTTTGTTCCTGACCTCAGGTACGGTCTGAGTGAAGTTTGCACATTCTCCTTGTGACTCCATGGGTTTCCTCCAGGTGCCCCAGTTTCCTGCCACATCCCAAAGATGTGCTGGTTTGTACATTAATTGGCTTGTGTAAATTGCCCCTTGTGTATAGGGAGTGGATATGAAAGTGAGATAACATGGAACTGGTTTGAACAGGTGATCAATGGTGAGCGTAGACATGGTGGGCTGAAAGAACTGGTTCCATTTAATTCAATTCAACGTTTCCCAGACAAACAACAACATTTAATATGGAGCCTTTAACATAAGTAGTCCCACATATCATAACATTAAGATGGGGGATGTAACTAAATATTTTATCAGAAATAAATTTGAAGGCAATCATTGCAGGAAGGAGACGATGCTTTGATAACTTAAATGTTTCAAAGTAACAATTGTAACAGCTAAGATAGACACAAAATGCTGGAGTAACTCAGCAGAACAGGCAGCATCTCTGGAGAGAAGGAATGGGTGACATTTCGGGTCGAGACTCTTCTTCATGCTGAGAGTCAGGGAAGATGACAGCTTGTATTTGTACAACACCTTCAATATGGCTAAGCATCCCAAAGCACTTCATAGGAGAATTACCAAAAATAGTCATATATAATGCAAGGAATATTGTGGAGAAAGCAGATAAACTTGAAGCCTGGATCAGTGAATGGGATTATGATGTTGTGGCCATTGTGGAAACGTGGTTGCAAGAAGGACACGATTGGCAGCTCAATGTTCCGGGGTTTCGATGTTTCAGATGCGATGGAGTAGGAGGCAGAAGAGGTGGAGGGGTTGCGCTACTAATGAGGGAGACTGCCATGGCTGCACTCAGCGAGGACATACTGGAGGGTTCATCTACTGAGATGATAAGGGTAGAGCTTAGAAAGAAGGTGCAAGCAAGCTAATGGGATTGTACTATAGCCCCCCTCAGTAGCAAGCAGGAAATAGAGGAACAGATGTGTAGACAGATTACCAAAAGATGCCAAAGCAACAAGGTTGTCTTAGTGGGTGACTTAAACTTCCCCCAAATTGACCAGGAACTTGATCCATACTAAAGGCTTAGATGGGGCAGATTTGGTGAGGTGTATCCAAGAGAGTTTATTTTGTGTTGGAAATTAGCCTGGCTAGGTGACTGGTGTTTCAGTCGAAGAGCAGGTTGGGGATAGTGATCGCAGCTCCATTAGTTTTAAGATTGTTGTGAACATGGAGAAGGATGGACCTTGCAGGAAGGCACTAAATTAAAGTAAGGCAAATTACAACATTATTAGGCTGGAGCTCGGGAGGGTAGACAGGGAGCAATTGTTATTGGGAAGTCCACATCTGACGCTGTGGTGTTTATTTAAAGGGCAGTTGATCGAAGTTCAGGACCAGCATATTCCAGTAAGGAACTATGGCAAATAAAGGAACCTTGGATGACAAGAGTGGTTGTGAATTAGGTCAAAAAGAATCAGGAACCACATGTAAGGTTCATACAGGGCCTTTGAAGAATATAAATAAAGGAGGAAAGAACTAAAGCAGGCTACTAGTATGACCTAAAGAGGCCACAAAATGGTTCTGGTGAGTCAGATTAAAGAAACCCCCAAAGCTTTTTGTACCTATGCTAAAAGCAAGAGGGTAACCTGGAAGAAGGTAGGACTGCTCAATGTTACAGTAGGGAATTTGTGTTTAGTGTCTGGGGATATAGGCGAGGTACTAAAACAAGTATTCAAGGTTTTAGTATAAAACTAGACCAAGTGCGGACCGTTGGGTCCTGTTTCCCCAATGCAATATTTCACCAAAGTGCGCATCCGCACTACACAAGCGCGACAGCCGCGTTCAAAGTTGTGCCGTTGACAGCAGAAATTAAGTTAAAGTTAATAAATTGAAGAGAGGAGCCGTGGAGGCATTTGTAAAATAGAAGGAAACTTACCCGTGGAGCCGTTGGGAGGCCAGGCAAGTACAGGCGTAAGGAAACAAAAATGGCGATCTGAAAATCTGCTAAGGCCCCAACTGCGCAGGCATGGCCGATGGGTTCCCGTTGTGACACGCACAGGAACCCTCCCACAACTGTGCATGCGCGACTGGGGGCACTGTTTTAAGTTAATTTAAGTTTTAAATTCAATAACTTGTAAAATATAACATCAATCTGAACAAAAATTGCTACTGCAGACCACAGTACATTGGTGAGTAAGGTAGGCCTAAAATTATGGCGCTATCGTGTACCGTTTTTGAAGACTTTCGGAAACAAGTATGGGTACAAACAAACACAAACATACAAACAAACATACAAACAAGATTAGAGTTTTAGTAATAGACTAGACCAAGGGGGACCCGTTGGGTCCCGTCCCCTCAACGCGCAGTTGCGGGGGGGGCGGCCTTTGGCGTCACACACACACACTAACCCCCCCCCCTTGATATTATATGAATATTATTAATTTGCTCCTTTTATCCCATCCCCCGCCCTATCCACTCACGCATAACCCCCAACTGCGCAGTTGCGGCTAGAGGGGGGGGTGGATAGGGTGGGGGAGGGGGGTAGAGAGGAAGAAGGAGGGGTATAGAGATTGAGGGGTGGGGGGGGCATGACGTTACAGGGGAGGGCTGGTTCCCGAACGCAATACTCCACCACTCACCCATAGGTCCCAATATTCACCACTCCCTAGAGAGGGAAGGGGGCAGAGAGGGAGGCGGGGCAGAGAGGGAGGGAGGGGCAGAGAGGAAGGGGCGGCGCAGAGAGGAAGGGGGGCAGAGAGGGATGGGGAAGAGAGGGAGGGGGGGCAGAGAGGGAGAGCCCCCTCCCCTCCCTCTCTCCCTCACCTCCTCCCTCTCCCCCCCTCTACTCCCCCTTATCCTCTCCCCCCTCCTCCCCATCTCCTCCCCCCCTCTCCATCCCCCCTCCACCCCCCCTCTCTCCCCCTCCCTGAGGACGGTCAAAAACAGCGGAGGGCCGGCCGATCGTGGCTTCCGCGAGGGGAAGCCCACCCACCAGCGTGACAGACTATCGGGCGGGGGAGACGGAGAGGAGGTCGTCCCCTGTAACGGCCGCCACGGCCACTTTTCCACCGCGGGGGGTGGGAGGGCGGCTGGCAGCTTGTGGAAAACAGTGCCCAGCAGGCTGCGCGTTGAAAATTCTGCGCACCTTGCCGCGAGGAGCAGAGCCATTGTGACGTCATCCAGCTCGCTTCAGCTCATTAGATTTTAAAAAGATCTCAGATTGGTGAACAATTTTAGTAAAAATCTCGGGAAATAATGAATCAAATTTACAGATCAGGCGATTTTCGAGATCATGAGGTAAATCTCTACCGGAATATGTAAAAATGTCACCATTAGCGCGTCGGGTTTTCGAGGAGAGACCCATAAATCCACAAGCAAATAAATACATCCACATCCAAGATCAGAGAGAGAGAGAGAGAGAGAGAGACGGACGGACAGGACAGGACAGGACAGGACAGGACAGACAGACAGACAGACAGACAGACAGACAGACAGACAGACAGACAGACAGACAGACAGACAGACAGATCGATCGATAGATCGATAGAAAGAAAGAAGATGGATAGATAGGATGAGATTGAAGGAAATTTGGAAAATGTTATGGGAATGGGATGAGGTGATTATTGAGGAAAACGCATTTGAAGACTGAGTTAGATTTAGCGTTGGGACAATGGTTGAGACAGGGACTGAATGAGAGACTTGGTGGACACAAAATGCTGGAGTGGGACAGGCAGCATCTCTGGAGAGAAGGAATGGGTGACGTTCCGGGTAGACCCTTCTTCAGACTGAGAGTCAGGGGAGAGGGAAACAAGAGATATGGAGGGTAAGGTATGAAAACAACAGATCAAAGCAAATGATGACAAGGAATTGTAGAATGGTTCAATGTTAGCTGAATTGGTTATGGATTATGTGCCATCATTCCACATACAGAAACTAATCATCACCCATGGAGTTAAATTGAATTTGATTGATCCTTACCGCGTAAAGGTGTTTTCAAATCCTTTTGAAAAATGCCATTCCGAAATGGTAGTAAAAATCTTCATCATTGTATCATCATCAAAAGAATCAATGGACACTACATTCAAATGCCGAGTGAAACGTCCTGTCATAAAACAATAAAAGTGACTTCAAATCATACAATGCTTCTGCTCAGCAAGTGGATTGGATTGTAATGGAGAGAGAGGACTGCTCCTCTAGAAACATTGGAGCGATCCTCCTCTCACCAACGAAACTGAATAACATAAACTATAATAAGAACCCAATCATACATAGTACAATCAGAATTTGGAAACAAATAAAACAAAATTTAAAATTAAGAAATATTTCACTTTTATCTCCCATAGTTAATAACCCTTCGTTTAATCCCTGTACTACAGATAAAGCCTTCATACAATGGGATAGACTAGGAATTAAAACGTTCGGTGACCTGTATGAAACTGGAAAATTACTATCATTTCAGCAATTACAAATAAAATATAAACTTGGAAATAATCAATATTTTAAATATTTTCAAATATGTGACTATTTGAAAAAATATATAAAAGATCATTATAATAGCCCAGTAGATGTTTTGGATGATGCAATGCAGATAAAAGCTGATTCAGCAAATTCAATATCATATTTGTATAATATTATCTTAAATGTAGAAATACCATCTACGGAAGGTATTAGAAGAGAATGGGAACAAGATTTAGCTATTAAAATCTCAAAGGAAAAGTGGAATGAATACTTATTAAAAGTGCATAAATGTTCGATAAATGTAAGACATACTTTAATACAATTCAAAATTTTACATAGATTATACTATTCTAAAACTAAAATCCATAAAATGTTCCCAAATATATCATCAAACTGTGATAAATGTCAATCTCAAGAAGCTACTATAGCGCATTCATTTGTCTTTTGTACAAAAATTCAAAAATTTTGGATTGACATTTTTGAAATCTTTACAAAATTATTTAAAATAAAACTGATACCCAAAGCAGAATGGATTATCTTCGGAATAACGGAAGATAGTCCAGAACTAAATGTGTTTCAAAAGAAACTAATAGACTATGGGTTAATAACTGGAAAAAAGTTAATCCTAAAATTTTGGAAAAATGCTCCAATACCAACTATAAACATGTGGATTTCAAATATGTTTGAAACATTACACCTAGAAGAGATAAGACTCCTCCTGGCAGGTAAACCAGACCACTTCCATCTGACGTGGTCGGCATTTATAGAATTATTACAAATATAGGGTGCAAAGGTACTTTAAAAAAACTGAGGTCGGGTAGGGGGGGGATGAAAATTGGAGATTTGGTATGTCCCATTTGCGGGATGCTGATAAAAAAGGTATTTGTTCTTCTCTTTTTCCTTTCTCTTTTTCTTCTTCTTTTCTAGGGTCTACTTCTTAACTCTTTTTCTTATAGGGTCTTTGTTCTTTCTTGTTGTCACGTTTTTTGTTTTGTTTTTTACACTTTTCCTTCACTTTCCTCTTTCTCTTAATCTTATCCTCTCCCTTTATCAATGTAAAAAAAAACACGGAGTACATTAATTGTAATTAAATATATGTGACGAGTAAAAAAAAAAAAAAAAGAAATCATACAATGCTTGAGGGTACAGCAACCAAAGTCTGAAAATTAAAATAAAACTTCAGATGTTGAAAATCTGAAATATAAAACAGAAAACGCCAGAAACAGCCAGCCGGTCAGGCTGTGAAAAATGAAATAGTCAAAGTTTCAGATCCATAACTCTTTGTCAGAATTGTTTCTCTTTCTCGGGATACATCCTGATCTGCCGAGTGCTTCCTGAATTTCCTTCTTTTAAAGCAACTCAGGTTTTATACAGTAGTTTGTAGATGCAGGGAGCAAAACAGCAAAGAAACAGATCCTTCAGCCCAAATTGTCGATGCTGACAAAAATATATATCATGAGGGATTGTTTGACATTGCTGTGATTGTCCTGCTCTTGTTGCTGCAATCATGCTATGAATCTGAACCCATTGGGGGACATGTAAATATACCTTCCTTGCTGGGTGACCAGATAATGGTGTCAGTGGCTTATGCCATTTTAATCCTAATGTTTGGCATTTTAATGCCAAAGCTGATTCCAGGCAGGCCTGTTTTTAAATAAAATTGCACAGAAATTAAGTGGCAGAGTATTGCATGGAAATGGGGAAAGGACAAGTGAACAGGCTCTGTCCTGGGATGTATGACTGAATGCCTGGAGATCATTTTCTTAAAGTTACATAACTCAAAGTAACAGAGTGGGGGTTGAATCATGGCTTTCTCATTTTCTGTCATAATATAAATATATGTTATATCTATTGACACAACATACACTTGAATCTGTCCCCGTCACCTTAAAGTAGCATAGAGCTGTTTGTAATTTAAATTACATTCTTAAAATCATGTGTTAGCTCTGAAGATCTTCCTTCACAAAGCTAAAAGAATCATTTGTGACAAAGGCAGATATATCATGGTACTGGTCTCAAGGGTACTCTCCAGGCTACACGCCAACTAGCTTCTCTACACCAAGGAACATATATTGCACAAAATGCTGGAGTAACTCAGTGGGACAGGCAGCATCTCTGGGGAGAAGGAATGGGTGACATTTTGGGTCGAGACCCTTCTTCAGAGTCAGGGGAGAGGGAGTCTAGTGATATGGAGGAGTAAGGTGTGAAAATGACAGATCAAAGCAGAAGGTAGACAAAAATGCTGCATAAACTCAGCGGGTGTGGCAGCATCTGTGGAGCGAAGGAAATAGGCAACGTTTCGGGCCTAAACCCTTCTTCAGACAAAGCAGATGTTGATACGAAAATGTAGAATGGTTAGCTGAGGGGAAGGTGACAAGGAGGCATACAATTAGTAAAATTAACCAGAAGGACTGAAATTGGTCAGAGAACTAGGGCGGGGGAGGGATGGGGCGAGAGGGAAAGCAAGAGTTACTTGAAGTTAGAGAAATCAACATTCATATCGCTGGGTTTTAAACTGCACAAGCAACTCCCTGGTTAACTCATCACTTCCAACCCAAACTACCCCGTCCCCAGGTACTTTCCCCCGCAACCGCAGGAGATGCAACACCTGTCACTATACCATCATTAGTTATTTAATCAGTAAGGATGTAAAATGTTATGGGGAGAAGGCAGGAGAATGGTGTTGAGAAGGAAAAATTGATCAGCTATGACTGAATGGCGGAAGAGACTCGATGGGCCGAATGACCTCATTCTGCTCCTATATTTTATGGCCTTTATTATTATGGAATCTTTATTGGCTATCAGAATAATCTCATCAGTGTCAATTTATTTGTCCACATTTGCCTTTAATCCATTCTCTCTGCTCAGGTGCTCTGGAAGCCTCCCTGCATTCGAGTCAATTTACAATAGCCAATGAATCTACCAACCACCATGTCTTTGTGATAAGGGAAGAAACAAGAGCATCTGGGGAAATTCACACAGTCACAGGGAGAATCTGAAAATTCCTCATAGACAACACCAGAGGTCAAGATGGACTCCCATCTCCTCCCCTTTCGGATTTCCACAGAGACCGCTCCCTCCGTAACTCCTTGGTCAATTCGTCCCTTCCCACCCAAACCACCGCCATCCCTGGTACTTTCCCTTGCAACCGCAGGAGATGCTACACTTGTCGCTTTACCTCCCCCCTCGACTCCATCCAAGGACCCAAGCAGTCTTTCCAGGTGAGGCAGAGGTTCACCTGCACCTCCTTCAACCTCATCTATTGCATCTGCCGCTCTAGGTGTCAACTGCTCTACTTCGGTGAGACCAAGCGCAGGCTTGGCGCTCGCTTTGCCCAACACCTCCGCACAGTTCGCATTAACCAACCTGATCTCCTGGTGGCTCAGCACTTTAACCATTCCCATTCCGAATCCGACCTTTCTGTCCTGGGCCTCCTCCATGGCCAGAGTGAGTCCCACCGCAAATTGGAGGAGCAGCACCTCATACTTCACTTGGGTAGTTTATACCCCAGCGGTATGAACATTGACTTCTCCAATTTTAGGCAATCCTTGCTTTCCCCTCCTCCCCCTCCCTTTCCCAGCTCTCCCACAGCCTACTGTCTCCGCCTCTTCCTTTCTTCTTCCTGCCCCCCACCCGCACATCAGTCTGAAGAAGGGTCTCGACCCGAAACGTCACCTATTCCTTCGCTCCATAGATGCTGCCTCACTCGCTGAGTTTCTCCAGCATTTTTGTCTACCTTATATCTTAAATACAGCCCAGAAGATCACCAACACCCATCTGCCTGCCCTGGAAGAGATCTATAGCTAAAGGTACACAAAAATGCTGGTGAAACTCAGCGGGTGCAGCAGCATCTATGGAGCGAAGGAATTAGGCAACGTTTCGGGCCGAAACCCTTCTTCAGACTCTGCACATCACTTGTTTGGCCTTCTGCCCTCAGGAAAATGTTACAGGTCCATCAAATCACACACCACAAGATTAACAAACAGTTTCTACCCCAAAGGCCATCACCACTCTGAACTCTGCACTGAACACACAGCCTCCATAGCCAATATTTTGTACTGCCACAACACTATACTGTGAAATATTGCACATTAAGACTTGCCTTGATGTTTTTCTTGCCGTTTTTGTTGTTTCCATTGTCGTTATTATTTATCTGATACATTGGAGCTCCGCTCGGGCAGTGCGCCTGAAATTTCGTTGTGTGTATTTATAATGACAATAGAGTGTATTATTATTATAACTCAGGTCACTGGCTGCTATATGGCAGTGGCTGCTATAAGGCAGATGATATCTGTTGTATCATTGTGCAATATCATAATTGTGACCAACGTACATAGAGCAACTATGTACATAGAGCAATATCAATGTCTTGGTAAGTGTAAATTCGGATGAACAAATAACAGTTCATCTAAAATGAGAGCTGCCTGTCAAGGAAATTGAGATGCACATAAAAATATTATCAAAACTTACTGACTTCTGACGTCGGAATGCATTTAAAGCCAAAATACTCTTGATTTTATTATTTGCCATTTGCTACCAATGTTTTTACCTGTTATGTCATTTCTTCCTCCTCCAGGGGGACCCATTGCCGAAATAAACAATACATTTATAATGGTGAGTTTTGACGTATCTTTCCTGTCATACCAATGACCGTGATCAATCCATTGTCGAAGGAGCTCAATGGGTGGCTGGGCTCCATAAATTTCCTTTGCTGGCATATTAAGATCATCTGGAATCAGTACATGAACATACTAGATCAGGATTCTCTCTTAACAAGTAAAAGAAAAATCGTAGCACATCCCAATGCAATTGATATAGCTGGATTTCCCCATCTCTGACCCTTGGCTATTTTTCATCATTACAGCTGCTGGCTACAACTCTTTACGATATGATACGATAGAACTTTATTTATCCCAGGAGGGAAATTGATATGCCAACAGTCATACTGTTAAAATCTTATCATACTGTGTGCTGCCCACCTTAGTCCCTACAATTCCTAGTCCTCAGATATGGGCCCAAATCACAGCCAAATGCAGGACTCTAAATGGACCGACACCTCCCCCTCGCCCATTTGGCGAAATTTATTGAAGGCCTGAAAAATAAAGTGGTGGCCATGTGACAACTAAGGCCATCTAAGGCACAAAACCAGAAGTCATATCTCACTATTTTGGTACTTCTGAATATCAAGAAATGTGTTCAACTGAATATCTAGACTCTTTCAACATAGGAAATGTACAAATCACTGCATTTCCACAATCACCAAACATACTGAAGCCATGCACAATGTGCCAATTTATCTTCAGTATTTAGCAATAGCAGCAGTTAGATGAATGGATGGATTGTAATCATGTATTATTTTTCTGCTGACTGGTTAGCATGCAGCAAAAAGCTTTCACTGTACCTCGCTACACGTGACAATAAACTAAACTGATAAATCTTTAAGATCCACTATTAAACAAAAACAGTCGTTTTACATTAAAAATTATTTATATTGCATCGTAACTAATCAAAAGATAGATCCCTTACCTACAAAGACAATGGATTCTTTCCCCACTGGTGGACCATAAATCCCCTTCTTCCTCCTGTCCAGTTTTGACATTATTATATCTTGGGTTTGATTAGCTGAGGTTCTCGCAGAGAGGCTGATGCAGTTGGGAATGTAACGGTCTTTGGGCAGCTGCATGAGGAAGTTGTTTGTAAGTACAGATTTGCCTGTGCCAGTGGGACCCAAAAGTAGCAAAGGTATTTTGTGCGAGATGTAAACCTCCAAGAAAAATGTCTGCCTCGCAGTTTCCACGGTGGGAATGATAAGGTCTGAAACCTGTAAATCAAAAATAAATGTAATGAGTAAAAATAAACAAGGTAACAGCAGTAAGTTAGAAGGCAAGACATAAGAGTGTTTAATTTTTGTATGAGCGCCCTAAACAATAAATTATTTAATAAAGTTTCTTATCTCTGGGTAGACTAGACACCTGCGGGATCTAAATTTCAAAGCAAGGTAGATAATCAAAGCTTGGGGAGACAAGGCAACGATATGGGATAAACGACACAAGCTTTCTCCTGGTTGGAACACAGCACCAAGCCCTTAACGTAAATACATTTTCCAAGATATATTTTCAAAATCAAAATTACAGGTATTGAATTTCTGAATTGTTAAGAATGCAGATCCATTTGCTGTCATTGCAGCCAGAATTCATGTGTGCAAGAACTTTTTTTTAAGGATCAATTTTTGGGGGGGATTTTAGATTAATAATCTAAGTATTCATGCTAAAAATGTATAAACTATATTCATTTAATAAGGAGACAGCTTTGCTGGAACATCGAAGGAAGCAAGATATAGTACATTCAACATCAAATATTGTACTGATCTCAGCAGAGGCAAAACATGATAATATAGTGCGATAAAACCTTGGCTCCAGAAGGGATCTCTTTTTCTGCGGTGATATAATCTATCCACAGTGTCCACTGTCCACTGCCAACCTTTTTGAAGTAGTAATCATAAACAGTTCCTGGATGATAATAATAATAATAAGCAGAAGAAAGAAGATTAAGTACATCAATTAGAGTTCCTGTACTTTCAAAGTTTTATATTTGGTTCATGTCTAACCTCTTTCAGGAAAGATATTGTTTTTTGTCAGTTTGACACTCTTGGGACGAGGATTATTGTCATCCATTCCCAAAATCAAATTACGGAAGAAAGTATCAAACTTCTTGCGGCTCTCCCCGTTGATCGTGGCACCAACAGTCCACACAGTAGCAAAGAGGAATAAGCCCTGCAGCCAGAGTGTGATTTGCTGACTCGACATTTCTTCATTATCCTCCTGTCCTGACCGAGCTATTTCACCTATAGATTGGAAAAAAACAAACTAATTGTTAGCTATGCAATTCATAATTCCCTTTGAAACTGCCGCAAGCTAGATCACAAACCAAACGAAAGCCAAACGTTTGTTATTACATCAACTTAGTGGGAAGGAAGAAGGGAACTACTCACCCTAAAGGGCCTGTCCCACTGTACGTGGTATTTCAAGAGTTCTCCCGAGTTTTCTCCTGATTCGAACTCGGAGAATGTCCGTAGAGGGTCCGTAGGAGTTCGTGGATGTCTCGTAGCGGCTCATACGAGTAAAAAGTAACAATTTTTTTCATCACAAGTATTTTTTTACTCGTGGACATTTTTCACAGTGTTGAAAAAACATCACGAGTTTACCGGATATCCCGAGTACCTACCGTTACTCGTACGAGCCGCTATGAGACATCCACGAACTCCCATGGACCCGCTAAGGACATTCTCCGAGTTCGAATCAGGGGAAACTAGGGGGAACTCTTGAATTACCTCGTACAGTGGGACAGGCCCTTTAACCTCATGAGGATCGTACATTCTATCCAGATACTCATTATTTAGCTTCCTTGCGTCGTTTTATTCAGCATTACATTGGATATATAGACAATGAAAGGCTATTCAACTCATCTACTCCCTACCGCCACTTAATGCACCATTTGATCTTCCTCTCATCTAATTCTATCAGCGTAACCCTTGATCCCTTTCTACTGCATCTTTGTCCATCTTCCCTATACTGGACTGATCAATTCATGAATTTTGTTAGATCCTTTCCTGGAAATTCAATTAGCCTTTCAGCATAATGCATCTCAAAACCGATTATGTGGTATGAAATGTGATCATGGCCGTTTCTACGTTATTTTATGTTATTTGGGAAATTCGACTAGGCTCTCTGACTACTGACCGACATCTACTATAAACCCACTGACTCCCATGTCTATCTGGACTACACTTCTTCCCACTCTGCTTCCTGTAAGGACTCTATCCCCTACTCCCAATTCCTCTGTCTACACCGCATCTGCACCCAGGATGAAGTGTTCCAAACCAGGGCATGGGAGATGTCCTCATTCTTTAGGGAACGGGGGTTCCTCTCTTCGACTATACATGAGGCTCTCACCAGGTCTCCTCTATATCCCGTATCTACGGTCTCACTCCCCATCCCCCCACTCGTAACAAGGGCAGAGTCCCCCTTGTCCTCACCTTCCACCCTACAGGCCGTCACATACAACAGGTAATCCTCCAACATTTTCTCCACCTCCAACAGGATCCCACCACTGGCCACAGCTTTCCATCTCCTCTCCTTTCAGCTTTCCGCAGAGACCACTCCCTCCGTAACTCCCTGGTCAATTCGTCCCTTCCCACCCAAACCACCACCTCCCCTGGTACTTTCCCTTGCAACCGCAGGAAATGCTACACTTGTCGCTTAACCTCCCCCCTTGACTCCATCCAAGGACCCAAGCAGTCTTTCCAGGTGAGGCAGAGGTTCACCTGCACCTCCTCCAACTTCATCTATTGCATCCGCTGCTCTAGGTGTCAACTGCTCTACTTCGGTGAGACCAAGCGCAAGCCTCTTCCTTTCTTCTACCCGCCCCCCCCACCCCCACATCAGTCTGAAGAAGAGTCTCGACCCGAAACGTCACCTATTCCTTCGCTCCATAGATGCTGCCTCACCCGCTGAGTTTCTCCAGCATTTTTGTCAACCTTTGATTTTTCCAGCATCTGCAGTTCTTTCTTAAACAGGCTCTCTGGTATCAGTCATTCTTGGCAACTTGATGTGAATCCTACATCAGGGGTGCTCAGATGTTATCCTGCAGTTCCAAAGATATTCAATCTGCTCTCATTTGTGCCCACGGCTGAAGCTTCGGGCCATAACTAAAACAGTCACAGTTTGTTCGTCGGCCTTAATCGGAGCACCACCCAGGGTGCACAAGAATGTCTACAAAAAATGCACATGGAAAACTGATCTTCCCTCATGTTTTCAAAACACCAGAAATGTATTAATTCTTGTTAAAAGTACTGCACAATAAATCCTCGATGTATCATTGTATACTTATTAAAATGTTGCAGCCTACACTGCCAAAATATTAGCCTTTGGCAGATAGCTGAACAAAACAAAGGTTGTTGTGGAAATGCAATAGGAATCAGATTTAAATGGAACACTTACCCATTAAGCAAGAATAGAGCCTCATCATACTGTAAGCCAGGTGCATTGGAGAGGTCTTTACGAAAAACTTGCAATATAACCGGGTATAGTCCAAACTTGGCTGTATCAGCCAATGGAACATGTCATTGATCTAAGGAACAAAGCAAATCAGCTGCCGATCTGATCAATTTTATTGTGATTTATAGAATCATCAAAATAACTCCCCAATGGCATGACAAATGTATCTATTGATCAATCAGATACCTGATTTCCCAATCTATGAGCCTATGAGCCAAGAAATGGGAAGCAGGATTAGGCTGGATTGCTGGATTCCTTTTCATGAAAGGAATGACCTCTATTCTGCTGTAGTTTTGATTCAATCCAATGAACATTGCATGAAAAAAAGCAATAGGTCCAGTCCTCTTAGCTAGACAGCAATAGAGATACTCTAATTACTCGCAATTCTCCTGGGTTAGGAAAATAAAATCATTCAGGGATCCCATTTTTGGCTGTTAACATGTGATCCCCTGTGTATATGAATGTCGGACAGGGACTAGATTGGACTCAGTTGTCACCACCCTTAAGTTGTCAACACTTCCTATCAGGACAGGAAAGGTGACCATGGCGACTACAGGAAACCGTTAAGGTCATAGGAAGAAACATAAGTGAATCTTCCTCATCATCTGTGAAACGGCATCTTAAAAAGGAGTTAGAATCTTCAAGAGAAAGAGAGTAGACATGAGAAACTGGTTGATTTTTTTTTCAAATATCAAGCTGGACAAATGTATATTGTGTTATTTCCCCAGAAGAGTATTCCCATCTTTCACAAAAACCCACAGATGTTTTTGGTTTTTTTTTTACAAACCAGCTGAAGAAATCAGAAGTAATTTGGTCATTTTCTCTACGCCGTGACACCAATTAAATTGCAACACTGTCATTTGATCACTGCATATTTTCTTACGTTTTTTTTCGAAACATTTATCCATATGAATATAACTATCAAGTTAATCTCGATCACTGCCCCATCAACGGTATTTGTAATTTTCTTTACTGTCAGGTTGGGCCTGAATCATTAGTTGGGGTGGGAGATTGCAACCTTCACGTGGTCTGCCCTGTTTCGATGAATGCAATCAACCTGGTGTGCACAATCAAATAAGATCAAATAGAACAAGTTGTCCTACAACTTTAGGCTGTGCACGCCATACACAAGAAGAAGAATCAGTAGTTAGACAGGTGTGAAAGAAATATTTATGTAAATATATATTTTAATCTCCTGTTTTATTTTATCTCCTTATTTCTCCTGAGGTCAGGATTAAAGGTATCAGGTGCTGAGGGCGTAATAACTGTGAATGAGAGGCTGCCAATTTGTTTCCATGACTCCAATATTGTTATTTTCACATTGGACACTGGCTATGCATAAACCACGTTTGATATGATTTTCTGCAATTCTTTGGATAGGACCCTGACCATTTCACGATTATTTAGTTACTGGTCATCCCCAGCTTCAGTTCCTGTTTACTGTAACCAGAACAGTTCAAAAGTCAGAAATATAGCTCAGCAAACCAAGTTCCCGTATGGCAGAAGATGTCTGCAGTCCCGTAGCAGCCAGCAAAACCAGACCCCAGTCTCCCAAATGCTCATTCGTATCTATGGGCTGTACATGAGCTAGGCATTTGTAACCTGGGGAGGAGTGGCATATGAAAACCTGGCTGCCAGTTGTCTATGATACTTCAAGAATTCCAGATGGGCTTACACGGACTAAGTGTGTAGGAAGGAACTGCTGGTTTAAACCGACGATAGACACAAAATGCGGGCGTATTTCAGAGAGAAGGAATGGGTGACTTTTCGGGTCGAGACATTTCTTCAGTCTGACTCGACCCAAAACATCACCCATTCCTTCTCTCCAGAGATGCTGCCTGTCCCACTGAGTTACTCCAGCATTTTGTGTCTATCTTACAAGGACTAAGGCTGACTTTAATTAGGGATCTGCAAGAGGTCAGAAATGTAAGTTAACAGGGTGTAGTGCAGGAAAGAACTGCACATGCTGGTTTAAATCGAAGAAATGGCCTGTTTCCTTTGGGTTTGTCATTGTTATTTTTGTTGCATATCTTTCATTCATTTGTTCTATATCTCTCTTTATCACAGTCTATATTTCTTAGTTCCCTTTCCCTGAATCTCAGTCTGCAGAAGGGTCTCGACCCGAAACACCACCTATTCCTTTTCACCAGAGATGCTGTCTAACCCACTGAGTTACTCCAGCTTCTTATGTCTATCTTCAACTTAATGAGCAGAGTTAATATTGCTGTTCAGCCAGAATCTAATGTAATAGTGTAGGTCCATGTGGTTCATTTTTGAACATTGCTGCTCTGTTCAAATCTTAAATCAAAAATTCCAGAGGGCATTATCCAAGGTCGGTCTCCAACCAGTACTTACAAGATCACTGAAATAAAGTGGCAGGAGACGAAGATGTGGGAGGGGGATAATGGGGTGTCAGGGAGCCATTCTAGAACTTGGGGTGCCTGCATACTGGGCCTGCATATGCTAACCTACCAGACTTGACGTGTGGTTAGGTTCGCATATCCTATGTCAACTAACCCTCTTGTAGTATAGAGATAGCTAAAGAGGTGGTGGGGAGATAGATTACCAGATATTATAAACATTAATGCAGAAAATGAAATTCACACATTCCACAGAACAGTCACTGGAAACAACAGTTTGTTTTTAATCCAATTACTATGATTACTATATTTCTTCCTGAAAGGCTTTCAATACAGCAGATTACTGGATGGATGTTTAGATGAGTTTAACTTAGCACTTAAGCTATGTAATGTCTTAATGAATTTCAGGGCTATTGGTTTTCCTTTATAACTTTTGTTGCACAGTGGGTAGTTAATGATCAATACTAAACAGCACTAAAACACACCAGGGGTGATTCCAGAACCATTTAGCTTTGGACATTGGGAGTTAGGTTTAGATTTTTGTCATGTATTTAATATTTGACAAAATTTCATTCTAATTTATCTTTTACAAAGAGTCGACAGTGACGTAATTAACTATAAACACGGATTTTTTTTATAACCAAACACACAATGGGTGGGTATTGAATTGTGTAATTAGAGGTTACGTTATCTGGATGTACAGAGAGAATTGCCACATTAAGAAGAATGTAGACACATAAAATTAACCTTAAAAATGAGCACCATTTTGAAGCTCAGCATGTGCCCATATTGACATCAGTAATAGTGGCCAAGTTTCCCCCATGTTCATCATTGAAACTTAAACTTTCAAAAAACAAAGAGTTACCAGTTCTTTATGTTCAGCAGTAATAGTTGGTGGTAGAGTTTCCATGTAAGAGTCTTTCAGGGGAGCCCAACCGAGCTGATGGGGTTCCAGATAAATCATACCACACCTGTTCAAAAAAGGTTTCCAATTCAGCACATGTGAAGTCATCTGCATCTTGTACTGACTGCTCAAGTTTGATAATGCCACAATTAATACCTGCTGACTGTCGCTGGAGAAGCCTGTTCCAAATCTGCTGGCTCAAATATCAAATTCATTTTGGAACTCATCTGGATAATTTCACCACTCATCAAACACAACTGGAAGACAAAGGGCACATAAACAATTACGAGCAACACGATGCCATCGAGCATTTCATTAAGCTTATCAGATCATGAAGAGACCAGGCAACACAAGTGAAGATTGAGGACCATCTTGGTGGCCAAAACAGACTGTTCTCCACATACGTTACAGTTCGGCCAGAATCTTATTGCAGGCTTGGCGCATTCTTGCACATAGTTCTTCTATTCTTAAACCAAAAATTCCAGAGGCTTTATGCCAGTTTATTCTCCAGCTCGTCCCGGAGGTCACTGGCATAAAATGGCAAGGGATGGGGATGAGGGAGAAGGATCAGGTGGACTCCCCAAGTTGTAATCTATGGAGTGCTTCCAGGCCCATGAGCTGGAAGGATAGGTCAGATGAATGTGTGGATGAAGGGATGATGCAGGAGAATGGGCTTTAAGTTTCCAGAGCTTTGGGACCCAGTCTGGGAATAACACACGCTTGACAAAGATCACGGAAATGGATTGGAGAGAAGTGAGGAGATTTGAGGAAAAGAGAATTGAACCTGCAGAAATAACAGGAGAACAGCACCTACTAACAATGATATACTGGGGAAGGACAGCAATAGGAATCATTCAAACTTGTGTTCAACATTGTTCAGGATAAATGTAATCTGCTAAGGCATAGGCAGGACAAAATCACAAGTAGCAATGGCAAAATTATATAAATATTATTTAATTATTTTTTCAGTCTTTACTAGAAAGATGTGCCAGATGGACATGGCATTTTATAATGAAATTAAAAGGATGTAAAGCTATGATAAATGTGAGGTTATCCACTTTGGTGGCAAAAACGGGAAGGCAGACTATTATCTAAATGGTGGCCGATTAGGAAATGGGGAGATGCAGCGAGACCTGGGTGTCATGGTACACCAGTCATTGAAAGTAGGCATGCAGGTGCAGCAGGCAGTGAAGAAAGCGAATGGTATGTTGGCCTTCATAGCAAGAGGATTTGAGTATAGGAGCAGGGAGGTTCTACTGCAGTTGTACAGGGTCTTGGTGAGACCACACCTGGAGTATTGCGTACAGTTTTGGTCTCCAAATCTGAGGAAGGACATTATAGCCATAGAGGGAGTGCAGAGAAGGTTCACCAGACTGATTCCTGGGATGTCAGGACTTTCATATGAAGAAAGACTGGATAGACTAGGCTTATACTCGCTAGAATTTAGGAGATTGAGAGGGGATCTTATAAAAACGTACATAATTCTTATGGGGTTGGACAGGCTAGATGCAGGAAGATTGTTCCCGATGTTGGGGAAGTCCAGGACAAGGGGTCACAGCTTAAGGATAAGGGGGAAATCCTTTAAGACCGAGATGAGGAAAAACATTTTCACACAGAGAGTGGTGAATCTCTGGAACTCTCTGCCACAGAGGGTCGTTGAGGCCAGTTCATTGGCTATATTTAAGAGGGAGTTAGATGTGGCCCTTGTGGCTAAAGGGATCAGGGGGTATGGAGAGAAGGCAGGTACGGGATACTGAGTTGGATGATCAGCCATGATCATATTGAATGGCGGTGCAGGCTCGAAGGGCCGAATGGCCTACTCCTGCACCTATTTTCTATGTATCTATGTAAAAGAGTTGTCATGATATATTACTTAATTAAACTTAAAAAGGATAGAATCCCTCCTTCAGATGAATTATTTCCAGGGATTTTCGAATAATCTATCCAATAGAAGGACCAGACACATTATTACATAATCTTAATACATTGTGATAAATGAATTCCCTTCTAGTAGATTCACAAAAAGCTAAATTATTCTCTCTGACTAAATAGAAAAACACCCAGAAATGAAAATGAAACAATGAATAGTTGGTGTGTAGAAAGGGTCCGGCCGCATCTCTGGAGAAAAAGGATGGGTGATGTTTTGGGTTGGGACTCTTCTTCAGCCTTCTTCCGAATAGTTGGTGTAGATTTCAGGAAAATATGTCTTGTTTGGTCAGGAAAGTAAAGGGCCTGTCCCACTTTCACGACCTAATTCATGATTTTTTTTACTCGTGGACATTTTTCATTATGTTGAAAAAACACCCCGACCTACTTGATGCCACGAGTACCTACGACTAGCATCACGAACTACGTACGACCTACCTACGACCTCCTACGACCTTGTGACAACCATGCTGCAAGTATGAGTCAAGGGCAAACTCGGCAGAGGTTGTGAATTAGGTCGTGAAAGTGGGACAGGCCCTTTAGATTATTTAATATTTGGAAAATGGGAATCTAAATTGAACAAAATAGCTCAGGGAATTAAAAGTATGAATAAATAAACCACTATTCATATCCATAAATTCCCTGTAGAAGTAATACACCGGAGAGATACAGTGAATTTAATTAATCTATATTTCCAAAAAAGATGATGAGTGAAGGGAAGCTATGAATGTTGCAATAAATGGGACTGAAGTCCCACTATGATATATGATGTGTACAATTTATATGAATGATTCACACTTTAGAACCAAAAGCATGATTTATTAATTTGTGGGTGAAACCAAATTGGAAGAAATGGTTGGTAATCATTACTATCAAGAGGACAAGTTTATAAAAGCATCAGTAACCTTACGGAATAGACATACACTTGGCAAATTTATTTCAGTGCTACTAAGGGTGAGGTATTATATTTTGGAAAGAAAAATAAGAATATATATTACTCAAAAAAATCTAAATAGGATAAAAGAATAAAAATATTAAAAACATAATATTGACAAAAAGTTGGTTGTAAGCGCATAAAAATACAAACCAAATTTGGAGGGTTTATATCCAGAGGGACATGTTTCAAAAGTAGAGAAAGTCAACTAAACATATAAAACTTGGTGAAAACACAGTGTTAGCAGGTGTGGTTGCCCTTTTATTTAAAGGACATGATCACACTGGACAAGATGGAAAGATAAAAATGATGAGGATACACCATAAATCTAAGAATATAAGCATCAGGAAAGTGTGGACTTTTTCCCTCTTGAAGAGAAATGGAGAAGTACCCTACTTAATGTCACTAACATTATGAACACTTTTGAAAGGGTAGATGCGTTCAATTCATGAACATGAACAAAACTAAACAACATCAGTGTTTAAGAAGGAACTGCAGTTGCTGGAAAATCGAAGGTAGACAAAAAGCTGGAGAAACTCAGTGAGGCAGCATCTATGGAGGGAAGGAAATAGGCAACGATTCTGGCCAAAACCATAGATGCTGCCTCATCCGCTGAGTTTCTCCAGCATTTTTGTCCAAACAACATCAATATCTTTTTTTATTTTACGGAGGTCCTTTGAAGATTTCAGGAAAAGAAACTACCCAAACTGTGGTAAAAATGTGAAGTATGCTGCCAGTGAATGGTTGAACCGAATAATATAGTTAGATTTAAGGATCAATTAATTAAACAGACGAGGGGGAAGGAAGTGGAGGGTTCTCTATGCTCTCCTCTTTTCTTTAATAATTTTTGTACAAATATCTCAATTTATTTTTAAATCACCTACTTTCTTGTTATCATCCAATGCAGTGTTCATATTTTCAATCCAAACAGCATCAACTGGTCCATCAAATACAATCCACTTCCTTGCATCAGTGATAGAAGTTGCTTGAGCTCGGAAAGATGTCGCAAGAACCCCGTCAGTCCATTCATGGCTTACGAGATCAAAACACCCATACAGCTGTCCCATGGTGATAGCCTTGGGATTTATTATGCAGTATTCAACAGAATATTCATCCATTAACTTGGCTTCAAATGAAAGATGAAAAATTACGAGAATTCAAAACAATTCGCCAATTTACAGTGTATATTCACCTTTTCTGCAGTTTCAATTGTGTTTAGCACAATTTTCACCTTAACATTATATCCAATTCTGACTCTCCACCTGATATACTCTTATTTACCAATGCAAGATCCATTTGTGTGTACTATGCATTCCAACTATTTTAGCTTTTATAAATCCATTCTCTCTTGAAGAGCCAAGCTGTGGAATGCTAATGCAAAATTAATAGAAGGATGGACAGATGCTATTAACCATACAATAGATGGACACAAAGTGTTGGAGTAACTCAACAGGTCAGGCAGCATCTCCGAAGAACCCTCTAAGTTACTTCAGCACTCTGTGTCTATCTTTGGTATATACAGCAACTGCAGTTCCATAAAACGCACAAAGAATGCTCAGCATAAGATAAAATATTCACAAACTATTTAGTTAAGAAATTCCTCTGTTGACTTTTCTCCACATCAGCGGTGAATGTAATCTAGTGCTCTGCTTCTCCTGTACCTGTTTGTGACTTTGTATTTCCTTAGTCAAATCTACTTTATTGTAGTCAAACATGAAGCTCTGTTTGTGGAATTCAATAAACCAAAAACATTTACAAAACAGTGCTCTGAGAGAGGAGGGGGGGGTGAGAGGAGGGGGGAGAGAGAGGATGGGGTGTAGAAAAGAGGGAGGGGGGGGGGCGGGAGGGGGGGGGGGTGGAGGAGAGGCCCTGGGGGGGGGGGGTGAAAGAGAGGCCGTGGGGGGGAAAGAGGCCAGGGGGAGGGAGACGCCGGTGGGGGCGCGGGGAGTGAGGCCGCGAGGGGGGAGACAGCCCGGGGGGTGGGGAAAGAGATCCTGGGGGGGAAGGGAACCCGAGGGGGAGGGGGGGGAAGAGACCCCGGACGGGGGGGAAGAGAGAGCCCGGGGGGGGGGGGGGGGAAGAGAGAGCCCGGGGTGAGAGAGGCGAGAGAGAGCCCGGTGAAAGCGGTCAAAAATCTGTCCTAATTCGTGGAGTAAATAACCGCGAACTTATAAAATTGTTAAGAAATTAGTGCCGGAATAAAACAACCGGGAAGTAACAAACGGGGAAAAGCAACGTTAGAAATATATTTAAATTTTTTTTTTAAATGTTTGAAATTAAATGTTATCTTTAAGAATTAGTACAGTTAAGTGAGACACCGGAAAGTCTTTAAAGAACAAAAAATGGAACGTTTTCAAAGTTAAACCAAAACAATGAAGTTCAATCGGTCTCTTATCTTTAGAGATGTGGAAGTCAGCATTAAGCCTCGCTCATCAAAGTGATATAATGACCGCTGAGAAAGGTCTTGAAAAGCAAACCAGGAAGCTCATGAGTGTTAGTGAGCGCTCGTGACTTCGGAAGCCCTCGTGAGCGCTCAGGAGTGCTCATGAGTGTTCGGGACCTTGGGGGACCTCGGAAGCCCTCGGGAGCATTCGGGAGCTGCAGTACAGAGCCCACTTGCTCGTTCTTTCTGCGTCTTTTGAAGAACCGGGGGTGGGAGGGGGGGAGGGGGGAGGGGGGAGTGGGGGAGGGAGGGGGGGGTGACGTCAATCGCTGCGCATGGAACATAGTGCAACAGGCCATGAGGAGCAGAGCCATTGTGACGTCATCAGCGAGACCAAATAGTTTATTTTCCATGTTATTTGACATTTTTGAACATTTTCATAAATAACTCGAGAAATAATGCATGAAATTTTCAGATAAGACGATTTTTGACATCATGGCGTAAATCTCTACCGGAATATGTAAAAATTTCACCGTTAGCGCGTCGTGTTTTCGAGGAGATGTGAAACGCACACGAACATCACACAAATAAAGACACATCCAAGATCAGAGTTTTATAGGTATCAAGAATAAAAGGA
>CM075981.1:50384499-50454565 GCA_038087875.1 Malacoraja senta
GGGTATGTCTCTACCAGCTTTGCACATCTAGAGGCTAAGATTTTTGCCCATTCTTCTTTGCAAAATAGCTCAAGCTCAGTCAGATTGGATGGAGAGCGTCTGTGAACAGCAATTTTCAAATCTTGCCAGAGATTCTCAATTAGATTTAGGTCTGGACTTTGACTGGGCCATTCTAACACATGAATATGCTTTGATCTAAACCATTCCATTGTAGCTCTGGCTGTATGTTTAGGGTCGTTGTCCTGCTGGAAGGTGAACCTCCGCCCCAGTCTCAAGTCTTTTGCAGACTCTAACAGGTTTTCTTCCAAGATTGCGCTGTATTTGGCTCCATCCATCTTCCCATCAACTCTGACCAGCTTCCCTGTCCCTGCTGAAGAAAAGCATCCCCACAGCATGATGCTGCCACCACCATGTTTCACAGTGGGGATGGTGTGTTCAGGGTGATGTGCAGTGTTAGGTTTCTGCCACACATAGCATTTTGCATTTAGGCCAAAAACTTAAATTTTGGTCTCATCTGACCAGAGCACCTTCCTCCACATGTTGGCTGTGTCCCCCACATGGCTTGTGGCAAACTGCAAACGGGACTTCTTACGGCTTTTTTTCAACAATGGCTTTCTTCTTGCCACTCTTCCATAAAGGCCCGATTTGTGGAGTGCACGACTAATAGTTTCCTGTGGACAGATTCTCCCACCTGAGCTGTGGATCTCTGCAGCTCCTCCAGAGTTACCATGGGCCTCTTGGCTGCTTCTCTGATCAATGCTCTCCTTGCCCGGCCTGTCAGTTTAGGTGGACGGCCATGTCTTGGTAGGTTTGCAGTTGTGCCATACTCTTTCCATTTTCGGATGATGGATTGAACAGTGCTCCGTGAGATGTTCAAAGCTTGGGATATTTTTTTATAACCTAACCCTGCTTTAGACTTCTCCACAACTTTATCCCTGACCTGTCTGGTGTGTTCCTTGGGCTTCATGATGCTGTTTGTTCACTAATGTTCTCCAACAAACCTCTGAGGCCTTCACAGAACAGCTGTATTTATACTGAGATTAGATTACACACAAGTGGACTCTATTTACTAATTAGGTGACTTCTGAAGGCAATTGGTTGCACTGGATTTTATTTAGGGGTATCAGAGTAAAGGGGGCTGAATACTTTTGCACGCGACACTTTTCCGTTTTTTATTTGTAAAAACATTTGAAAACCATGTATCATTTTTCTTCCACTTCACAATTATGCGCCACTTTGTGTTGGTCTATCACATAAAATCCCAATAAAATACATTTACGTTTGTGGTTGTAACGTGACAAAATGTGGAAAAGTTCAAGGGGCATGAATATTTTTGCAAGCCACTGTAGTTAACGTTTCACCCGAAATGTCACCTAGCCATGTCCGCCAGAGATGCTGCCTGACTCGCTGAATTACTCCAGCACTTTGTGTTCTCTGCAAGATACCAGCATCTGCAGTGCCATGTGTCTGTATGGTCATAATCCAGAAACACAACAGCAAAGTTGTGATTAGCAAGTCCCCACAGTCAAGTGAAAATGACAGAATGACCATGTTAATGTCCCATTCAAGAAGCTATGGCTTAGAAAGTGCTCCACTGGAGGCAAAGAAATGGGGAGAGGAAATGGGATGAATGAGACTGCTCCTCTGAGCGCTGGCAAGAAGCCGATGTACCTATTCTATACACCACAAAGACATGAGAGCAGTCTACAAACGCCTGTATATTGGTGAAGCCCAGGATTATCCAATTTCTCACCTCAGTGAGCTGAAAATAAAATAGATAAAATCTCTTTCACTTATGTTCAGAAATTGGTACTACCCCAACCCCCCCTCTTTGAAAAGGCAGGGATACTGGGAGATGTGGCAGAGATCAGCCACAGCCCACTGTGATCCAGAGATTAAGATTTTGAGAATTACTATGAGCCAAACCTCCACAGGCAGATTAATCAAGATATCCATGTGATATTGCATTGGAGGTTGCAAGAGGTCAGAGATCTGAATGGGGACAAAGAATGTAGCAGAAGTGTTTTAAGTGGGAAGAATTAGACTAGAAAGGATGACAAGAAATTAGATTTATATATCAACAAGTTATGGCACCAAGAATTGTTCTTCATGTGGCTCTGTTTTGAGTTGAGTTGATTTTCGGGGATTTTTTTTTTTCAAGAGCTGCATGGATAGGTTTCTAGGACAACATGTTTTACGGTGCTCCCTGCCTTCTACGTATATAGTCCAGCCTAATGAACCATTGCTGAAACAACAAATCACAGGCCTTTTAATTACAGATCCTCATGTTAGTCCAAAAGATGCCACAACAGTTTTGTTTTGTATAGAACAATTGGAACTGAAAATGCAGGCGATGAAAAGATTACAAATGAGAAGCTGAAAAAAAAGTTATTTTTAACCAAGTTCAAGTTCAAGTTCAAGTGAGTTTATTGTCATGTGTCATAGGACAATGAAATTCTTGCTTTGCTTCAGCACAACAGATTGCGTCTCAACCAATTTTTCCTTGTGGGGGTCTGATAGTTTGATTGGCCTTTTCAACTTTTATCTCACTTTTCCAATGAATGATGTTTTGCTTTTATATAATTGTTAACATTATGGTCAGTCAGTCTCATGGTTCTGCACTATGTCCTCACAGTGCTCACTAATTATTTTCAAATAAATGTATTTGCAATAAATATGTTGATTTCCTCCAGTAATTTAAGTATTTCTTCATAATCTACCTGAAACAGAGGTACATCCTGGGCTAAAAACTTGGCCAAGTTCACATCCAACAGGGCTTGTAATAGCAACACACTCTCATTCCGAGCTGTGAATTTGAGTTTGAGGTTTCCAGCTGCTGTGAGGACTGACTTCACTGCACGCATTCCATAATCATAGTGATGCTGCGATGATAGCTGCTCGGAGCACAGACGATAGGTAGCCACAATCTTCTGAGAAAGACTGGAGAAGTAAAATTAAAGGTAAGGGATGATGGAGGGAAGAGAGCAACAAGGTGCAGTCAGTTTTGTATAACACAATTATTTAAAATCGTAATATTGTAAAGAATTAACAGTTGGGAAAACACAACAGTCGGTCCTTTGAACCAGACAGTTGCATCATGTGATATTGTACATTATATATTCAGTCCAAGGGATTTTGGAAGACCAGCCTTAAAACACATTTTTCTAAAGTTAGTTTTCAGTTGTATTGTCAGTCTATACTTGAATCAGAATGAAAGCAAAATACACACAAATAAATGGACCTTGAAAAATAGCCCATGTACTGTAGATATGTACAAAGATATAGAATTGTTAACTAGTGATGTTGTGATATGTATGGGATGTTGTGTATACTTGAAGATATACCTCAATCCACCTATCTGTGATTTCTGCTGCTGATATTGCCAAAATGTGTAGAGTTATGGGAATGTTGCCTGATTTAAATAATTCTATCTGGCATATGCATCTCTAGTGTTTGGCTGGCAAATAAAACCAAAATCTGCAACCAGATCTGTTGTGTTTAGTCAGTGATATCTACAGTTTACATCCCAAAGATGTTCACCGCTGATCAGGTAACTTCCTGAGTTTATCTTTGTCCTGGTAAAATGTTCATCCTGTCTAATGCTTGCAAACTTATGGAGGGATTACAAGGAAGGACTGTGGATTCTCAGTCCTGCAATATCATCACAAGTGTATACACCACTCGACATAGACCTCTGATGCTCGGCACATTTCGTTGGCAGGTATGGCCACAACTTGGACAGGAATTTGGTTCTACCGTTCCAAAGAAAGGCATTACCTGGTGCATCGGAGGGGAAATGGCTGTTAGTGTGAGATCAGAACAAACTCACCAAAGTGGGCAGGCAATGGGCATTGCACCCACCTTTCATTGATAATGAATTAATCCCTCATTTGACTCACACGTGATGGCACCTGTTCACCGATTTTCCTGTAGGTAAGGATTATGTATTTCTACATTTTAAGAGGATTTAAAATAATTACAAATATATTTAGTTTTTAACCTTCGTGAGTCGATGAACCCCATTGAATAAAGCGAAATTTCACCAATCAGAGCGTAGTCTGGCACCATCATAGCGACTGTACGGAACAATGCCTGTAAAAATTCAAGAGCATGGAATACATTAAAAATATCAGTCATAAGGAGAATCAATATGATCCAACCATTAATATTCTGGGGAGGAAATGTATCTAAACACCACAAATTAGGTTGTCTTATTCATTGTAATCCATGACATCATCAGTACATCAGCAATAATGGACTATGGGATTCAAAATCTCCCCCAAAATAATTGATATGGAGATTATTTGGTTAACTGCATATTCATAGAAACATAGAAACATAGAAAATAGGTGCAGGAGGAGGCCATTCGGCCCTTCGAGCCAGCACCGCCATTCATTGTGATCATGGCTGATCGTCCCCAATCAATAACCCGTGCCTGCCTTCTCCCCATACCCCTTGATTCCACCAGCCCCCAGAGCTCTATCTAACTCAAATTCAAATTCAAAAACTCGGCCGCAGAGATCTCAAGTCTGATGACAAACCAATTCTTTACTTATAGTTATATTAAAAACTAGACCAAGTGGGACCCGTTGGATCCCATCCCCTCAACTCGCGGTTGTGGCAGTGGGGCGGCCTGCGGCGTCTCACACACACACACACACACACACTAACCCCCCCCCCCCCTTGATATTATATTAATATTATAATTAATATTAATTAATATTTAATTAAGAGAGAGACAGAAGGAACTGCAGATGCTGGTTTACCAAAAAAGACACAAGGTGTTGCAACTCAGTGGGTCAGACAGCATCTCTGGAAGACGTGGATAAGTGACATTTTGGATCAAGACCCTTCATCAGATTTATTTAGTTAGTTAGATTTAAATCCCACAGATGCCTTAGAGGGATTTGAACACCTCTCTCTGGTTCCTTGCACTATCAAGCACATAGTTTACTGATCAGGAACATTGACCTGTGGAGTAAATCTGACAATTCCAATTTGGAAAATATCCAATGTTGAAATGGTGCTGCAAGGTTTGTAGTGTAAAAGATCAGTTCCCCATCTGCTTGCTTCCTGGATTCACATTCTGGAACCTGGTCTATGGTTCTCTTTAAACTGATTTTCCATTGTTTGTTTTATAATCATGACACAAATCTAAATATATTAAACCTGGGAGCTTTGTCTAACAGCAGTCAGGTCTGGGACCTTTACAAATGTAGTGTTGATGTCAAATGTATTATAATGGAGCAGGTCAATGAATTAACTCCCCTTCCCATTCCAAAACTGATCTTTTTGTCCAGGGCTACCTCCACTGTCAGTGTGAGGCCAAATGCAAATTGGAGGAACAGCACCTTGTATTTCTCTTGGGCTGCTTACAACCCAGGATTTGAACGATGATTTCTTTAATTTCAAGTAACGCTTTCATTTGCTCCTTTTCCCCCATCCCCCGCCCTATCCACTCACGCATAGCCCCCAACTGCGCAGGCACTGCTAGAGAGGGAGTGGGAGGGGAGTAGAGAGGGAAAAGGAGGGGTATGGGGTAGAGAGGTCAGGTGGGTAGAGAGGGAGGGTAGAGGGAGAGGGACAGGCAGAGAAGAAGACGGAGGGGGTAGAGAGTGAGGGGGGTGGGGTAGAGAGGGAGAAGGTGAGGGGGTAGAGAGGGAGAGAGGGAGGGGGAGGTGAGGGGGTTAGAGAGAGGGAGGTAGAGTCGGGGGAGGTGGCTAGAATGGGGGGGAGGGACGGTAGAGAGGGAGGGGGGAGAGAGGAAGGGGAGTAAAGAGGGGGGAGGGTAGAGAGGGAGGGGGTAGAGAGGGGAAGAGTAGAGAGGGAGGGGGTAGAGAGGGGAAGGGTAGAGAGGGGAAGGGTAGAGAGGGGAAGGGTAGAGAGGGGAAGGGTAGAGAGGGAGTGTTGACGTATGAACAACTTTCCCTACCACCTCCTCTCCCTCAATCCACCCACTTTCCCTCCTCAACTCCCCAGGATTTTTTTCCTCTCCTCCACTCCCCCAATCCCTCCCTCACCTCCTCGAGCGGGGCCGAGCGGAGCTGAGCATGCGGGGCCGAGCGGGTCCCAGTGGGGCCCGAGCGGGTTTGAGTGCTGGAGTTCCCCTTGTAGGGGTTGTAGGGTTTTTTTCCCAAGGTTTTTCAGCATCAACGGGACGGACCAGAGAGCTCTAGTACAGGGCCCGACTTGCTCATTCTTCACTCGCACCGCGTGCCGCAGTCTTCAGCCATGATCTCTGGTCTTCAGTCGATGGCCAGACCTTTGAAATACGGGGGGCGGAGGGAGGGACTGGAGGTGACTTCAGTCGCAGCACGAGCAGGCAGATCCATTGTCACGTCATCAGCGGGAAAAAAAACAGGCGTTTTGAATTCAAAGTTGGATCGGATTTGTGAACATTTTTATTAATAACTCAAGAAATAAAGCACAAAATGTTCAGGTAAGCCGATTTCTGAATCCACGGGATAAAACGCTACAGGAATATGTAAACATTTTACCATTAGAGCATCGTTTTTTCAAGCAGGTGATTACACACACACACACACGTTTGGAAATATTTCCAAACAATTTTCAAAAGCGTGACTAATTTGAAGCATCCTAAAATCCAAAACAAAATTTGTGCCTTACCTTAAGGTTGTCAGGCAGCTCTGCCCGACCTGCATAGCCAGGATTCATCGTTATGAAGACCGAACATGTTGGGTTGAGAGAAAGTTCAGTACCTTCGAAGTGAAATGTTTTGAGTTTCCGTATAATTGCCTGCTGAATGCTGAGAATCTGTTGTGCAACTACAGACAGCACTTCAACCTAGGAATCAAAACAGCAACCCAATACTGAGATTTGTAATACTGCATTAATCCTTATTGCTTCATTATGTAAGCCATAAATAATAAAATAATACTTTTCTGCTTTACAGCAGGATGATGTCCTAAGAGATGACAATCTGCCATCACAAATATCTTCTGAGTTCCTAAGTAATTGCCAAGTGTTTAAAAAAACACAAGGAAATACGATGTTAAATCCTTGCCAAAAATCTGTATCATTTGCATACGTGATGCATGATGATACTTCTACTGTAAAAACAATGACAGCAAGTGACAGATTTGCTCTAAAGCATTGCCTTCTCACCCTATTGCAATGCTAACATGTTCTCTTGAGCAGGAAAGTGAGTCACTCACAGTAGGTGGAGTCTGTTTAAATAAGTATGTTGGTTTGATGAATATTATTGTTATGCGATTATTCAATTCCAGCAGAGGTCTGAGAAAGAAAGCAGTGACAGCCTCCCTGTAAGAATCCTAAAGCAGAAGTAGTCCAGGTAGTTAGGTAATTAAATGCAATTAAGTTTTCTTTTAAATTAGAATGAGTAGCTTTGGACGCCAATTGATCCAAGCTCCCACTATCTGCATTCAGTACCATCCTCATCATGAAGGGAAATGTGGGTTTAGTCCACAGCCTACATTGAGTTGAATGTATAAGTTTAGTCATGGTCTAAATGAATGGAATAGCAGACCTGAGGGATCAGAATAGCTTCTACATGTCCCTATATTCTTATGTTCCGCTGTATATAGCCATATCAAAGGCAATTGCAATTTCAGGAAATAATGCAATTGTTCCTCATTTATCTATGTCCACCTATCACCCATTTGTTGATATTTTGTTTTAAAATGCTTCATCTACGTGTTGTTTTAATGGCTTTTGCAACCTTATACCATTGTCACTAAGATTTAAGATTTTGTTTCTGAGTTAATTTGAGGGCCTTGGGACATTCCACTGTATCAAAGATGTTCCTACTGTTCCTGGACTGGAAAATATTACAGTAATCTTCAAAATGCTGGTTTCATTCATGGTTTGTGTTGAGCTAAGTGTTCAATCAGACAGCAATAAACTTGGCCATGTCACACCTGAGTTACTGAGCAGTATAAGAACAGGCTTGATGTCAAGCTCCTGGTTGATATCCAGTGAAAAGATTGAGATGTGGAGAATGCTAGAGCTTTTTTTTTAAATGGAACAAAAGTAAAATAAAATGAAAATAATAGCTAATAAAAGTTAGCTTTGGAATTGTGTTTTTTTGCCAAACCCCACCTCAAGAATTAAGTGTAAATGCTTAACTTATACTCTGAGATAGGGTCACATCAGGTTCCGTTCTTCAGGTGAAACTGAGGATCATCTCTCTTTAAGTCCCCGGCCCATTGACAAAAAGAAAATTAAATATCCCTGCAAAGATCATGATCTTTCTAAGTTGGTGCAATTACCTCTATTCTGTTGAATTCATCGAAGCAGGCCCAAGCCCCAGCTTGGGCAAGACCTTTGAAAAATTTCCCCATGGCTTTATAATCCAAACCATCAGAGCAGTTGAAAACCACACACTACAAGAACAGAGAAAACATCAGTCTTGTTGAATAACATACTTAAAGACAACAACTACATAAATGAAAGGCCTTCTTTCTCGTAGTTTGATAAATATATTTTTCTCTTAATTCCTCTTAATTATTGGAGGCATAATTATGGCAACTTTAATGTATTTATTAATTGGTTTTTATATTAGACTATAGCAAGCACCATATATATAATGTGTAGGAAAGAACTGCGGATGCTGGTTTAAATCAAAGGTAGACACAAAATGCTGGAGTAACTCAGTGGGACAGGCAGCATCTCTGGAGAGAAGGAATGGATGATGTTTCCGGTTGAGACCCTTCTTCAGACTTCAGAAACCCGATTTCAAATCTGAGCTGAGGAATAGAAACATAGAAACATAGAAAATAGGTGCAGGAGGAGGCCATTCGGCCCTTCGAGCCAGCACCGCCATTCATTGTGATCATGGCTGATCGCCCCCCAATCAATAACCCGTGCCTGCCTTCTCCCCATATCCCTTGATTCCATTAGCCCATAGAGCTCTATCTAACTCTTTCTTAAATCCATCCAGTGATCTGGCCTCCACTGCCCTCTGTGGCAGGGAATCCCCCAAATTCACAACTCTCTGGGTGAAAAAGTTTTTTCTCACCTAAGTCTTAAATGGCCTCCCCTTTATTCTAAGACTGTGGCCCCTGGTTCTGGACTCGCCCAACATTGGGAACATTTTTCCTGCATCTAGCTTGTCCAGTCCTTTTATAATTTTATATGTTTCTATAAGATTCCCCCTCATCCTTCTAAACTCCAGTGAATACAAGCCTAGTCTTTTCAATCTTTCCTCATATGACACTCCCGCCATCCCAGGGATCAATCTCGTGAACCTACGCTGCACTCCCTCAATCACAAGGATGTCCTTCCTCAAATTATGAGATTAAAACTGTACACAATACTCCAGATGTGGTCTTACCAGAGCCCTATACAACTGCAGAAGAACCTCTTTACTTCTATACTGAAATCCTCTTGTTATGAAGGCCAACATTCCATTAGCTTTCTTCACTGCCTGCTGTACCTGCATGCCAACTTTCAGTGCCCGGTGTACAAGGACACCCAGGTCTCGCTGCACCTCCCCTTTACCTAACCTAACCCCATTGAGATAATAATCTGCCCCCTTGTTTTTCCCGCCAAAGTGGATAACCTCACATTTATCTATATTATACTGCATCTGCCACACATCTGCTCACTCACTCAACCTGTCCAGGTCACCCTGCAACCTCCTAACATCCTCTTCACAGTTCACACTGCCACCCAGCTTTGTGTCATCTGCAAACTTGCTAGTGTTGCTCCTAATTCCCTCTTCCAAATCATTAATATATATGGTAAACAGTTGCGGCCCCAACATCGAGCCTTGCGGCACTCCACTCGCCACTGCCTGCCATTCTGAAAAGGACCCGTTCACTCCTACTCTTTGCTTCCTGTCTGCCAACCAATTTTCTATCCTTGTCAACACCCTACTCCCAATACCATGTGCTCTAATTTTAGTCACCAGTCCCCGTGCGGGACCTTATCAAAGGCTTTCTGAAAGTCTAGATACTCTACATCCACTGGCTCCCCTTCATCCATTTTACTTGTCACATCTTCAAAAAATTCCAGAAGATTAGTCAAGCATGATTTTCCTTTCATAAATCCATGCTGACTTGGACTAATCCTTTTACTGCTATCCAAATGCCCCATTATTACCTCTTTAATAATTGACTCCAGTATCTTTCCCACCACCGAAGTCAGGCTAACTGGTCTGTAATTCCCCGTTTTCTCTCTCGCTCCTTTCTTGAAAAGTGGGATAACATTAGCTATCCTCCAATCCACAGGAACTGATCCTGAATCTCCAATCCACAGGAACTGATCCTGAATCTATTGAACATTGGAAAATGATCACCAATGCATCCACTATTTCTAGAGCCACCTCCCTGAGGACCCTAGGGTGCTGACCATCAGGCCCAGGGGACTTATCATCTTTCAGTCCCATTAGCCTACCCAATACTATTTCTCGCCTAATGAAAATGTATTTCAGTTCCTCTACCCCCTTAGATCCTCTGTCCTCCAGTACATCTGGGAGATTGTTTGTGTCTTCCTTAGTGAAGACAGATCCGAAGAACCTGTTCAACTCTTCTGCCATTTCCTTGCTCCCCATAATAATTTCACCCGTGTCTGCCTTCAAGGGACCCACATTTGACTTTGCTATTCTTTTTCCCTTAACATATCTAAAGAAGCTTTTACTGTCCTTTACATTCCTGGCCAGCTTCCCCTCGTACTTCATCTTTTCAGCCCGTATTGCCCGTTTTGTTTCCTTCTGTTGTCCTATGAAAGTTTCCCAATCCTCTGGCTTCCGGCTACTCTTTGCTGTGTTATACATCTTTTCTTTTAGTTGTATTCTATCCCTAACTTCTCTTGTTAGCCACAGTTGCCTCTTACTCCCCTTAGAATCTTTCTTCCTTTTTGGAATGAAATGATCCTGCGTCTTCCGGATTATGCCCAGAAATTCCTGCCATTGCTCTTCCACTGTCATTCCTGCTAGGATCCCTTTCCAGTCTACCTTGGCCAGCTCCCCTCTCATGCATTTATAGTCAACTGCATCACTGACACTTCTGATTTAACCTTCTCCTTCTCAAATTGCAGATTAAAACTAATCATATTATAATCACTACCTCCAAGCGGTTCCTTTACCTCGAGTTCTCTTATCAAATCTGGTTCATTGGACAACACTAAATCCAGAATTGCCTTTTCTCTGGTCGGCTCCATTACAAGCTGCTCTAAGAATCCATCTCGGAGGCATTCTACAAACTCTCTTTCTTGGGGTCCTGAACCAACCTGATTTTCCCAGTCTACCTGCATATTGAAATCTCCCATCACCACAGTGGCATTACCTTTGTTACATGGCAGTTTTAACTCCTGCTGCAACTTACACCCTACATCCGGGCTACTATTTGGGGGTCTGTAGATAACACCAATTAGTGTCTTCTTGCCTTTGCAATTCCTCAACTAAATCCACAGTGACTCCACCTCGTCAGTCCCTATGTCTTCCCTCGCATGGGACTGAATTCCATACCTCACCAGCAGATCTACCCCCCCTCCTCTGTCCACCTGCCTGTCCTTTCTATAGGATGTATAACCCTGAATATTAAGTTCCAGGCCCGATCCTCCTTGCAGCCACGTCTCGGTAATCCCCACAATGCCATATCTACCAACCTCTAACTGAGCCTCAAGCTCATCTACTTTACTTCTTATACTTCGCGCATTCAAATACAATACTTTTAATTCCTTACGCATCTCACCTTTCACATCGATCCCTATTACACTTGGCCATACTCTCCTATCCCTTTGTGTGCTTTCTTTCCCGTTAATTCTGGGGTCATTAACTATCCCTTTACTCTCTTTCCCTTTAACTCCGTCCTTGACTATCCCATTTGACAGCCCCCCCCCCCTTATTTAGTTTAAAACCACCTGTGTCGCAGTTTAGTTTAATTTATTATTATTGTCACATGAACCGAGGAACAATGAAAAGCTTTTGTTTGCATGCTACCCAGTGAAAGAAAAGTAATTTCATTTAATTAAAAAATTATCAATTAAAAGTATCAATAACTACAAATCAATTCATATGTGATTATTCAAGTAACTCAGAGGAAGATGTCTGCCATTGTACCTGGTCTGACAACAACATTGATGTTTTTTGTGGAAAGAAACTGCAGATGCTGGTTTATACCGAAGATAGAGACAAAATGCTGGAGTATCTCAGCGGGTCAGGCAGCATCTCTGGAGAGAAGGAATGGCTGATGTTTCGGGTCGAGACCCTTCTTCATATTGATGCCTTAGTGGACATTGAGGTCAGATATCAGAATTTACTACAGCGCCTACATCAGTTGTAATGGTGGGAGAAGTAATTTAACTCCGACAAGTGTGAGATGTTGCACTTTGGTGTGCCAAATCAGGGCAGGAAATGGCACAGTGAATGGTAGAGCCCGGGAGGGTGTTGTTGAACAGAGAGATCTTATTGAAATGTACAAGTTTATGGCAGGCATGGATCCTGGGGAGAGGATTTAAAAAAAATAGAGAGTATAGGTTTAAGGTGAGAGGGGAGAGATTTAAAAGGGACCTCAGGGGCAAGTTTTTCACTCTGAGAGTAATGGCTAACTCAGAAGTTTTTTGCTCCCCTCTGAGTGAAAAACTTGCCCCTGAGGTCAGAAGTTTTTCACTCGATCTGGAATGAGCTGTCAGAGGAAGCAGTAGAAGTGGATACAAATACGACTTTTCAAATAACACATATAGAACATGGATAGGAAGGGTTTAAAGGAACTTAGGTCAAAAGCAGGCAAGTGTGTTTAACTCAGAATACCAACTTGGTCAGCATGGACTGTACTGCATAGCTCTATGACTCTTTAACCTAGAAGTGACTTCAGACCCGCCATTACAACCAACTCTAAACTGGCAAAAAGCCGCTCAATTATACCACGACTGTTACATTGAAACAGTGTAATGAAACTAGATGGACCATCGCCATCGACTTAGATGTCCTAAGGTTGACATGGAAAAGTCTTACTCAATCTAGCCACCCATACAAAGTCCATCTCACAAACACTTTGGGACTGGTGTCTAAATTGGAAAACCTGTCACATGGACTTGTCAATAGTCATATAGTCATATATTCCACACAACATGCATACTCCTCCAAACCCCTGGCATCATCCGTATCCACTGGCAGAAAGAACTCATTAGAAAGGGTAGTATAATCGTATTCAAGGAAGAAAGAGCAATCCTGGGAATCCTGAATATTGATTCCAGATACAATGAAATCTCATGATATCAGTCAGTCATACCGATGAAATCTCCCTCTGATATACAATCAACTGTCCTCCCTCACCTGATGAAACAATGCTGCCCTGGTTGAACAACCTTTGGAGAAAGAAGGACTGAATGCAGCAAGGCCACAGAATGTACAATCTGTGGGAGACTTCCATGTCCATCACCAAGATTTGCTTGGTTGCACCAACACTCAGTGAGCTAGCTGAGGTGTGAAAGACTTAAGGGCCTGTCCCACTTGCATGCGATTGCGTGCGTTTGGCGCGACCAACAGGAAGCGGAGGTCGTGCAGGACGTCATTTACGCATATAAAGGTGTTGTTATAAACCACAGATATGCACTTCTAAGCACCAAGCCTTCCCTTCATTCACACAAAAGCAACGGCATTTTGGACTGGAAATTGTATTGGTGATTTGGTTTAGGCCAAAATGAGCTGTTATTGTGGATTGTGGGATGGCTTTGAAAAGTGGTGGACTGAGGATGAAAATTCTAATCAACTGGGTGTAACACGAGAGATATTGAGAAATTCACAAATTCGGGTCATGACACTTAATTAACAATGAAGGGAGAGGCTGGATTTGGCTGCCTGAAGCAGTCAGTCAAGAGTACTGTGGCCATATTCAGGCTCGAGTTTTGCCTGTGTGATTAGGATGAGAATAATGGGTTGGCTTCAAAAGTGCTGACGGCGTCGGGCGGTGACGTCATCACGCAACGCCACCGCTAGGCGAACGGCGTCAAGACGCTGCGTACGACGTCAAGATGCTGCGTACGCTCGCAATGCGCCTGCGTGCATACACGGGCCGACAGGCCGCTGGCGCGCGAAGATTTCGGTCACTGCAGGAATTTCAGAGCCCCGCGTGATGTCGGGACCAGCCCCGCTCAACTCCATACCCCTCTGCGCTTCTACATGGGACCAGCCCCGCGCGGCCATATGGTGCCCGTACGCCTCAAGCAACCACGAGGTCGTGTAATTTGCGAGTCAAGGTCGCATAAGTGGGACAGGCCCTTAAGCTTCCAGAATGGGTCTGCCACCGGAACTGAGTGAACCAACTCATTAGATAAACCTACTTAATCAAGTGGCGGCGCCTAACGGCAGCGGCTCGACTACAGTCGTCCGTCTTTTTAAAATTTTTGTCTTGTTAAATGTATGTCTTGAGCTTAGTTTTAATTATTTTTTAGCTGTGTATATGTGAGGGGTGGAGGGGGGGGGATGTGGGGAAAACCGTTAGTCTCTTCCCTGTACGGGGACCCGACTTTTTCCCTGTTGGGTCTCCGGTGTCGTTGGGCCTAACATCGTGGAGCCGGCGGCGGCCTCCGGCTGGGACCAACCTCAGGGCTCCAGTCGCGGAGCCTGCGGACCTGACATCACGGAGCTGGCCGTCTTCGAAGCGGGGAGAGCTGTGGTGGTGCTCGGCTGCGACCCGACTTTGGAGCTTCGGAAGCTCCGGCTGCAGGCCCGGTGGACAGGAACATCGGGAGCTCCAGGTCCCTGGTGGGAGACGGCTTTTCGGAGCTCCCACAACGGCAACTTCTTCCGCTGGAATCGCGTGGTTTAAAGGACACGGAGCGGGGCCTAACATTGCCCGGTGCGGGTTAGCGGCCACGGGACTTACCATCGTCCGCCGGGGGCTCTAACATCGGAGCCCCAGTTCGCCTAGACGCTGCAGGTGGACTGCTGGACTGCAGGTTGGACTGCTTGAACCGCGGGGTTTAAAGGACACGGAGCTGGGGCCTAACATCGCCCGGCGTGGCTAAATGGCCACAGGACTTACCATCGACCGCCGGGGGCTTTAACATCAGAGCCCCAGTTCGCCTCAACGCTGCAGTTGGACTGCTGGACCGCGGGTGAAGAACAAAGGGAAGAGATAAGACTTTGCCTTCCATCACAGTGAGGAGGTGTTGGAGACTCACTGTGATGGATGTTTATGGAAACTGTGTTAAGTGTGGGTCTTGGGTTTTTTTGTAATGTAAAAAACTGTAGTAAATGTAATTTAATTCAAACCTTGGTTTGAATGACTATAAATAGCATTCCATTCCATTAATCACGTGCTACATCTATTCAACACACCTGCCCCTGGCATGAATGGAAGTGGTCATCATTACAAATTTTTTGGGAGACAGTCTTGCTTTCACTTCAGGGGATGCCCTACGTTGTTTTCCATGGCACTGTGAACAGATCTGGGGGCTCACAATTTGGTAAGCAGCAACATTAAACACCAAGCATAAAACAGTAAATAGACACAAAATGCCAGAGTAACTCAGTGGGACAGGCAGTATCTCTGGAGAGAAGGAATGGGTAACGTTTTGGGTCGAGACCATTATTCAGACTGAAGGTCTGAACATAAAACAGTACTACACAAGAACAGGCCCATTGGCCCACAATATGTGTCAAACATGATGTTAAAGTTTGACACCAGGTGGCGCCGTCCAATGGCTGCCTCGCCAACAGTCTGTCTCGTTCCTTTCTCTCTTTGTTGTTTTTTAGTCTGTTGTTGTAGTGTATCTTTAGTTTTGTATAATGTGGGGGAAACTAGTTTAATCTCTTTCCTCAATGCAGATGCAACTTTTTCCTTATCGTATCTCCGTCTGCACTGCGGCCTAACATCGTGGAGCTGGCGGCCTCTTGCTGGGGATCGACCTTGGGAGCTCCAACCGCGGAAGCCTGTGGATTTAACATCTCAGAGCAGGCGGACCCTTTGCCAGGGATCAACCTCGGAAGCTCCAACCGCGGGAGCCTGCGGACTTTAACATCGAGGAGCTCGCGGTCCCTGGTTAAGGACCGGCTTTGGGAGCTCCAAGCCGCAGGAGCTTCGACCGCCCCAATCATATGAGCTTCGATCGCCGGCTGCGGGAGCTTCAATCGCCCTGACTGCAGATGGTTTGACTTCCCCAACAGCGGGAGAAAAAGGAGGAAAGAAGATAAGACTTTATTGTATATCTTTATTGTCATTTCCTGAGTATTCACATACCCAGAGGAAACAAAAAAACGTTACTCAACCAGCGTCCATTTCAATGTGCAGTAAAAAATAAATAGAAGTAAAAATACATATATCATGAACAAATTAATTAACACTCTACTCTTTATTAAACATCAACAGGCGTTCCGATCGGCAGCGGCACGACAGTGGCTCTGCTGCAGTGTGTCCAGGTTGGTGGTTGGTGCACGATACTTTGGCAGGGGGCAAAGTCCGTTTATCAGTCTTATAACCTGCGGGAAGAAGCTGAGGAGCATCCTGCTGGTTTTGCACCTAATGCTTCTGTACCTCTTCCCAGATGGCAGGATGGAGAATATGTGATGCGATGGGTGGTAGGGGTCTTTGATGATGGAGATGGCTCTGCTGATACATCTCTTCCTGTATATGTCCAGCAGGAAAGGGAGTGGAGCACCAATAATCCTGCTGGCGGTTTTCACAATCCTGTCTAGTTGGTGCCGTTCGTACGCCTTGCAGCTCCCGAACCAGGAAGTGATGCCGTAGGTTAATGTGCTCTCGATTGTCCCCCTATAAAAAGTTCGTAGGTGTGTAGTGGGGAGACCTGCTTTACGTAGTCTTCGGAGAGGGTGTAGTCGCTGCTGGGCTCTCTTGACCAGTGCTGTGGTGTTGGTCATGGACGTCAGGTCATCTGACAGGTGGAGTCCTAGGAACTTCACGCTGTTGACCCATTCCACATCAGCTCCATCGATGTGCAGAGGTGTATGGTGTTGTTTTCCCGCCCTCCTGAAGTCAACCACCATCTCCTTAGTTTTTCCCACGTTAAGAATGAGGTTGTGGGATTTGCACCATCCTGTGAGCAGCTCCACCTCCATCCTGTACGCCGACTCATCATTGTCACTGATGAGACCCTCAACTGTTGTGTCATCAGCGAACTTGTTGATGAAGTTGTTGTTGAGTCTAGCAGTACAGTCGTGTGTTAGCAGACTAAACAGCAGGGGGCTTAGGACACATCCTTGGGGCGAGCCAGTGCTCACGGCTATGGTTTTTGATGTCCTACTGCCCACCCTGACTGTCTGCTGCCGTTGCGATAGAAAGTTCAGGACCCAGTTACATGTGCCAGCATCAACCCCCAATAGCTCCAACTTCTCCACCAGCTGCTGCGGAATGATTGTATTAAAAGCAGAGCTGAAGTCTATGAAGAGGATCCTGGCATAAATATTTTTCCGCTCAAGGTGTGACAGTACGAGGTTCAGTGTTGTTGAGACCGCGTCCTCTGTGGATCGGTTGGCTCTGTAGGCGAACTGCAGTGGGTCTAGGTCGGCAGGTAGACTATTTTTGATATGCTGCATAACCAGTCGCTCAAAACACTTCATTACTATGGGTGTTAGAGCCACTGGTCGAAAGTCATTATGGCAGGCTGGGTTTGGTTTCTTCGGGACAGGGACGATGGTGGCACTCTTAAGACAGTTGGGCACTACTGCCTGGCTGAGTGAGATGTTAAAAATGTCTGTGAAGACATCTTTCAGTTGCTCGGCGCAGTCTCTTAAAACGCATCCAGGAATGTTGTCCGGCCCTGCAGCTTTGCGTGGGTTGATGCTGGCAAAGCCTTTTTAACTCCGGCTGCGGACAGCCTGAGCAACTGGTCACTGGGAGATGGCAGTAGTGCACGTGTCTGGGTGGTGTATTCCATCGGAGTGAGGAATGTGGAGGAGCCACTGTGGTGGATGTCAAATTCAAATTCCTTGTATGATTTACATACTTGTTTTGTTTTCATACTTGGCTAATAAAATCAATTACAATTATAAATTTAAACTAATCTCCTTATTCTGCGCATGATTCATATTTCTCTATCTCCTGCATGTCCACCTGCCTATCTAAAATCTCTTAAATACCATTATCATATATTTCCACCAACTCTGCTGGCAGCACATTCCATGCATCTACCACTATCTGTATAATATTACTCACCCCATACATCTCCCTTAAACTTTCCCCCTCTCAATTTAAAGCTGCTTTGCCCTAGAGTATTTGACATTTCCACCCTTGGAAATAGTTTCCGACCATCTACCCTAGCTGTCCTTCTCATCATTTTATATATTTTTTATCAGATCCATCCTCAACCTCCAAAGCTTGATAGAAAACAATTCAAGTTTGCCCAACCGCTCCTTATAGTTTACAGTATACACTCTAAACCAGGCAACCTTCCAATGAACCTGTTCTGCATCCTCTCCAAAATCTCCACATCGTTCCTGTAATGGAGCACTTAGACTTAGACTTAGATTCCTTTATTGTCATTCAGACCTTCATTCGGTCTGAACGAAATTTCGTTGCCTGCAGTCATACATATAATAAATAACAAAACACACAATAAACACAAATTAACATCCACCACAGTGAGTTCACCAGGCACCTCCTCACTGTGATGGAGGCTAAAGTCTTAAAGTCTCTGTCTCTTCCCTCTTTGTTCTCCCTCTGCGCTGAGGCGATCCAGGCTTCTGACGTTGTGACCCCGCCGGGTGATGGTAAGTCAGTCCCGCGGCTGAATCCGTGCTCCGTCCGCGACGGGCCGGTTCAAACTCCGCGGCCCGGGGTGGCCGAAGCTGCCGCCCTCCAGTCCAGCGGACGCAGCTGTAGTTGCGGGAGCCCCAGAAAATCAGGTCACCCACCTGCGACCTGCGAGCTCCCGACGATGTTGTCCACCGGGCCCGCGGCCGAGCCTCCGGTCTCAGGTCGCCAGCAGCGTCCTCGGTCGCCACCGCCGGAACGCCACCGCAGCCCCGAAGCCGGCCAGCCCCGCACTGGTAAGTCCTGGCTCTGCCTCCGGAGCCTCGAGGTCGGTCGGTCACAGTTGGAGTTGGAGGCCGGCAGCTCCGCCATTTTGGCCTCAGCGCAGACGGAGGCAGAGAAGGGGGATACGACAAGAAAAAGTCGCATTCCCCCGAAGGAAGAGACAAAAGTCATGTTTCACCCCACCCCCACCCCACGTACACAACCCAATAAACCAAAATTTGACTAGAACAAGACAAAGAAAACAACAAAAAAGTAAAAACAGACGGACTGCAGGCGAGCCGCAGCCGTGCAACAGCGCCGCCACTTCCGCACAGCAGAATTACGCACAATATTCCGAATGAGATCAATACTGGTGCAATGAGAGTGCAGGAAGAAATACCAGGAACAGCACCTCACCTAAAAATGAGCTGACACCCGAATGAAGCCATGCTAAATAGCATGCAATCAACTGTGCCAAGCAATCTCACTCAGTGGATCAGATCAAAGCTCCACAGAGCTGCCACACGTAGTTGACAAACAGTTAATAGAAAGGAAATGTCCCAAGAAGATCCCCACCCCTACCCATCGCGGGGCAACCATGTTCAGCAAGAAATGATGAGTGGAACATCCATCCAATTTCCTTCCAGTGATGCTCTCCACAACAGAAGCCAGTCTTCAGCCAATTCAATGTGTCCTTTATAATAAGAAAAACAACAATATGGCTGAATATAGCAAAGCATTTAGATAACTGAAAACCTGCACTCCAGAACTGGTCATCAATCGAGCCAAGAATCATGGGTTATTAAATGAAATTGCAACCCAGGTTAGGTTATTTTTAAACTATTGCTGTAAAAGCGTTAAGTGACAATCATGTACTTGACATCAAATTACCTGCTTAGCTACAGCTTTCGCCAAATCTTTTGTTGTTTCTGTTTTGCCAGTTCCTGCTGGTCCTTCAGGGGCACCACCGAGATTTAACTTTAACGCTCCCATCAACGTCCTTGGTGCCCCATAAGAAAAGACAAAATTTCATCAGGAAACCAAAGATAACATGCAAATCTCATGGATTCTCAAAACTACCCGCACACAAATAATATTCTTGCAATAGATTATATAATTTTTGTGCCATAATCTGCCCAGATTTTAAAATGTTTCAATTTATTCTGTTTTCAATTATGAAATATAATGATTTATTACTGATAAATCACGGATCTATTACATTGAAAGTCTTTTACTTTGGAGCACCCCATTTTTAATGGTATTAAATTCCATTGACAGTGAACTTGCTGTATATTATATTTAATCCTCTGGAGGATTATACAGGTTGCAGTAAGTTTCAACGGAATGATATCCTCCAGTCATGTATCCTCTGAGCATGTGCATTAATTGTATGTCTCATTTTCTGTATTTCAGGGTTTAAGGCTGCAAGGAAAAAATGTACTCTTGGAAACTTCAGAAACTTCCTCTTCAAAAATAGAACTCTTGCCGTGTGAAGCAACCTCAGGAAATAAAGGAATGTTCTTCAGGAAAGATCTTCCAATCTTATGTGGTCTGAGTTATACGAGACTCCTGCCCCGCACCAATATATTTGACTGCTCTCTTAAATGGTAGGTTGGGAAAGGGTGCAGAAAAGGTTCACCCAAATCCTTCTGAGATTAGTGGGGAATTAGCTATGAGGAGAGGATGAACAAACTTAGATTGTTTTGTCTGGAATGCTTAAGATTGAGGGGAGACCTAGGTGCCAGAGGTTAGGGGGAGAAGGCAGGAGAATGGGGTTAGGAGGAAGAGATAGATCAGCCATGATTGAATGACGGAGAAGACTTGATGGGCTATTACTATTCCTTGTGACTTTATGGAATGTCAATAACTAGAGGGCATGACATTAAGGTGTAAAAAGGGCAAAGTTTGATGGTGTTTTTTTTACGCAGGAGGTGGTGGTTGGAGAATGGAACAGGCTGCCAGGGGTGGTGGTGGAAGTAGATACAATGGCGTTTAAGAGACTTTCAGATAGGCACATGGGAAGGCAGAGAATGGAGGGCGATGGATCACATGCAGGCAGATGATATTAGTTTATTTTGGTGTCATGTTTGGCACAGACATTGTGGGCCGATGAGCTAGTTCCTGTACTGCACTTTTCTATGTTCCATTAGATTGAGTCAAGGAAAGTTGCTACTATCACTTCAATGGCAAATTGAGGTGTGTATTAAATCCCAGGCTTCTCAATGACATGATCTATGCAAATGCATATACCTGTGTTTACATACGCACATAACTGAAAACAGAATTCATGTTGTGCTGTCAATCTGCTCTGCACTGAATCTTAATAAACACTCATACACATTGCTGAAGTATTGTCAATTTCATAACTATGTCTTAACAATACTGGCTGGGAATTTAACTGAGAATTTCCATATTACTTCAATTGTTATGTATGTTTCCTTACTGAGCTGCAATATATTCAAATTTCCAATTGAAAGATCAGCATTGAAGAGAACAAAATTTGCTTGACTTCCAATTGCAGGATAATGCATAGATTGCAAAAATAAAAATCCATTGATTTTATTCACATTTTTTAAACTAAAGGGAATTTGAATCAACTTGACCAAATTTGATGCATATCATATTCTTCATTCGTTTGAAACTGAAACTAGAGAAAAAATAGTATTTTCCTCTATGTGGACATAAATGTACGTCATGCAGACTTACCAACATTCAGCAGACACACATATAAAAAGCAGAAATCTTCATTCAATGACAAGCATTGTGCAAAGATTAAATGACTTTGTAAAACTATTAATCCATTATCACACAGCACAAATTGTAAATTCAGCAAATCTAGTTTCTTTTAGAAGAATGAACTGTTTCATTTTACCTGTAACATCGATCTGTGAGTGGTGTTATTACAAGTCGTGCGGAATTACCCAGGTATTCATAGCCATATGTCAAAACAGTCGTGATCATACGCACAATAACCTCGTTTGTTTCCCAATAATTTCTCATCTGAGATATCCACATGAAATCATTGAGGCTTGATACGTTAGCATCTGTCAAATGGGCAACAACATCACGTGCTGTTGGAATAGAACACACAATGAGGCATATTATGTACTATTAAATACCTGTCCTTTTCTCTATCACTTTCCCGTGAAGTAGAGTCCTAAAAATGCTTGAACTCCAGTTACCCCAATGGCTATTATTTACATGAGGCCATTAACAACTTTACCTGTCTGCCCAATACTCCATTCTTCCGGGATTGTATGTACATATCACCAGAAAGGGAGACTGTAAAACACTGAGCGAAAGAAACCAAAACTAACCACTTCCATAAACCAAGGCATTGAGGCCAATTATTGCATTCTTATCTCTGACGTCGGTGACTTATCAAACCTGGAGCCTCAGGTTCCCTGCTTGACTTATGGATAGGCATGGTCTTACCCATGATCAGGGTCATAATTTGAACCATTCTTCAAGGTCCACTTATGGAACAGGAAGATGGTACTTCCTCAGTCTGTGGCTAATAAGTTTCCCTTGGTAGGTAACGTATCAATTACCAGGTTGTGGCTAGTGGTGTTTGTGATCAGCCATCAACAGATAGGACTGTCATTAGTCTGGAAGGATTTGGGATGTGCGATTACAATATAGGAAATAGGAAGAGAAGGCACCAAGTTGGCCCCTCATGCGTTCCCTACCAATCGATAAGATCATAGTTAATCTTTAATCTCAATGACACTTTTCTGTATTATCTCCAGATCCCTTTATAATCTAAAAATCCATCTATCTGTCTTGAATGTACTCAACTACTGAGCCTCCACAATACTCAAGAAAGTACCACGTGTCAGGTGAAGAAATTTCATAGCATCTCAGTCCAGAATAACCAATCATGCACTTTGGGATTCAAAACACCAAAACTAGGGAAATATAATTGTTGCATTCATCCTGTCGGCCCCATAGGAAAATTTGATATTTTAATGAGACACCTCTCATTCTTCCAACAGAGATTCCATGCAACTCCTCTAACCTTATCTACTGTATTCAGTGTTCCTGATGTGATCTCTTTAATATCGGCGAGACAAAGCGTGGACATGGTGACCATTGGCGACACTTGTGTTCAGTCTGCCAAGGTCTGCTGGACCTCCCGGTTGCCAACCATTTTAAGTCCCTACCCACACCTTTCTGCCTTGGGCCTCCTCCATTGCTAGAGTGAGGCGGCAAGCAAACAGGAGGAACAGCACCTCACATCCCGCTTGAGCAGCTTACAACCTAACAGTATGAACATTGAGTCATCCAATTCTAGGTAACTAATCTACAAACTTCTCCCCTGTTTTTCTCTCCCCTCTCTTTGTTGTGCCCCAACTGGATTCACACTCATTTCTCCCCTTTCCTCTTCCCCTTCCACCTATATTCCTTTCTCACACTTTCAAATTCACACCTCTTCAATCCTTATCTCACACTCTTTGTCTTTTCATCTCTGGCCTTTGTCCAACCATATGATTAGAGCGCCCCTCACCTGTATCCATCTATTATTTACCAGGCTTTTCCCTGCCCCTCCTCTCTTTTAGCTTTGCCCCCACCACAATCTGCCCGAATACGGTTCCAATCTGAAACGTGACTTCCACATCACCTTCTCCAGAGGTGCTGCCTGACCTGCTGAGTTACTCGAAACCTTTGTGCTTGTTTTTTTAGAAACCAGCAGCTGCAGTTGTCTATATATCTAGTTTGCCTTTCCCCTGACTAGTCTGAAGAAGGGTCTCGATCTGGAAAGTCACCCATTCCTTCTCTCCAGAGATGCTGCCTGTCCCGCTGAGTTACTCCAGCATTTTGTGTCTAGCTGCAGTTCCTTGTGTTTCCTATCTGCTCATAAGATATGAAATCGTCTTCATCTGCCATCATTGATCTCTATGGAACTGTTAATTAAAATGAATCATGATCCAAACCAACAAAACTTGTTAAATAATTCCCTTCAAATAAGGAAGTTTGTCACATTCACATAAAATCGCTGACTTTTAAAAGTTTTAGTTGTCATGGCAACTACTTTCAGAAAGAAATAGGGCTTTATCAGTTACTTTATTGTTACTTTCCCCCAAGATGAGAAGCTACAAGCAATTATTTACCATGCACATCAATGACAGTAAGTGCTCCAAGAGTCATGCGTTCTCCACCAGATAGCTTTCCTCGTACTAGTTCCACAATTTCACTAATTTGTTCATTGCTTTTCTTTAGATAATCCTTCAAAGTAATGTGAGACGTGTATTAATATAGTAATTAGTGCAATTGCAGAGAAATAGAGACATTCAGAATTTCTCTGTTATAGTAATGACATAGAAATATTGAAGCCAATATATTTTGTTCCAAAATTGAACAATTTTCCCTCAGCTTTAGGGTCTATCCTCACAAATAGCAAATTTATAGCAAGGCACCTGCTCCTATAAATAACAATTTAGTTATTTTATATTATTGCTGTCAGAACCACCAGTGTCCTAATTATGTGTCCATTTACATTGTAAATAAAAGCTTTGCAACAATAAATTGAAGTCCAAGCTGATCCAATGAAGTGAAAGAAAATAGAGAAAATAGAAAAAAGTTTTTAAAAAAGTGAAAATGAATTAGTCTGAGAGCCTCGCCCCGAAAAGTCACCCATTTCTTCTCTCCAGAGATGCTGCCAGTCCTGCTGAGTTAACGGCCTGTCCCACCAGCATGCGATTGCATGTGTCTAGCATGACCAAACGTGGTCGCTTGAGGTGCACGGCCGCGCGGGGCCGGTCCCACTTCGATGGCCGGAGGCGTATGGAGTTGTGCGGGCTGGTCCCGACACCGCGCGGGGCTCCAAAAATCTTGCACTGTCCGAAAATCCCGCGCGCCAAGGGCCTGTCGGCCCGCAGGCGCATTGAGGGCGTACGCAGCGTTTTGACGTCGTACGCAGCGTCTTGATGGCGTAGGCCTAGCGCGTGGAGTTGAGCGATGACGTCACCGCCCGGCGTGCAGTTGCGTGATGACGTCATCGCCCGACGATGTGCGACGTCCAAATTCAGTCGGCCCGCCTCCTGCCCAGCTGATTGGTGAGTATGATGTCGAGACCAGCCCCGCACAACTCCATACGCCTGCGCGGTTCGAATTGGGACCAGCCCCGCGAGGCTGTACGCCTCAAGCGACTACGTTTGGTTGCGCTAGACGCATGCAATCGCATGCTGGTGGGACAGGCCCTTTACTCCAGCATTTTGTGTCTATCTTGAAGTGAAAATAGATACAAGAATGCTTCCTCCAAGGAGTCTCAATTAATTTTTTTTTGCCACAGTGCCGTCCATAATGTTTGGGACAAAGACCCATCATTTATTTATTTGCCTCTTATCCCACAATTTGAGATTTGTAATAGATGCCCTGAAATGGGGGGTGGACTATGTATAAACACTGCTGTGATTTCTACATGGTGAAACCAAAATGTATAAAAATGGCCTTTATTAAAATCTGACAATGTGCACTTTAACCATATGTGATTTTTTTTTCTATTACAAATCTCAAATTGTGGACTACAGAGGCCAATAAATAAATGATGGGTCTTTGTTCCAAACATTATGGAGGGCACTGTACAAGCTAGGTTGGTCATAAAATAAAATTCGGATGGCATTTACATTCATACTGCATTCATATGCAATTACCTTAACTCACCAAAACAATTTCTGGTTGAATGTATCTCAATAGCAATGTTTTGCTGACTTGCTGGAAAATATATAACCTAGTTTATCTGTTACATAGTAAATGATATCTATGACCACAGTCAGTAGTTGTTGCATTATTGAAGGCATTGGGTGCACTTTGATGCAGAATCCTAATGTTACTAAAATGTTACTGTTGCATAATAAATATGAAGTTCTTTACAAATGAATTTGCAAATGTTTGTGGTAGAAGTCATTGTAAATATTTCCTCTTGAAAATCAACATTCTCATATCCCTGATGTCCTCAACTAACGGACCATGGAGAAAACAATTGAGGGCAATTTCATGTCTATCATTTAAGACCTTTGTTTTAATAAAGTTAATTACAATTTTGTTTCAAGTTAATCCAAGAATTAAGAAAATTATGTGCATCTCCAATGCTGACCACAGGATATTAACATGGCCACAATGATCCAGGCAGCTTGGTCCTGTTTTATCTTGCTTATCTATTATGTATACCTGTCTAGAACTGCGAGAGACTTAAAGGGGCTGTCCCACTGCAACGACCTAATCCGCGAGTTCAGAAGAGTTTGCCCTCGACTCGTACTCGCAGCATGGTCGACACGAGGTCCTAGGAGGTCTTTGTAACTCTCCTTCATGCTCGAGATAGTCCCCACGTACTCGAGGCCTCAGCTAGGTCGCGGCTTATTTTTCAACATGCTGAAAAATGCCCGCGAGTAAAAAAAGGTTGCCATGGAAAAAATCTGTATTTTTTTAACTCGTAGGTTTAGTCGAGGTAGGTCGCAGTAGGTCGGCGTGTTATTCGTAGGTAATCGAGGGTAGTCGAAGGTAGTCGTAGATAGTCTTCATCATAGTCGAAGGGAGGTGGAAGGAGGTCGTCTTCACTCTCCACTATTCAGTGTCCAATTTTCCAGAAGCTAGTCGAAGCTATTCTTCAACATAAGTCGAAGGAGGTCTTCTACATAGTCGAAGGAGGTCTTCAACATGACACTTTTTCAAACTATCCTAAACTCTTCTAAACTCGCCAATTAGGTCACCGTAGTGGGACAGCCCCTTTAGGATTCACTGGTCTCAGCAGTGCCCATGCTGCAATAACTATGCACAACATTGATCAAAGACTGCAAGACCACGAGTTACCTACATGCTCCATGTCCCTATTGAACATGTTAAACACTAGCTGATGTATGCACAGTTGATACTGGACACTTCTTGAGATTAAGTATATGTACCTAGAGAGTGGGGGTAAGAGGATCATTTCTTCTGAAAATATAGGTAACTCAAATCTAACCCATTGCATAACATGTCTAGTTCCTATTGAACCAGACTGGGTTGGTAGTTGTACAAGTAATCTGCTCTCAAGGACAACTCAATTATTGATGTTCTATTGTGTTAGAAATCATACAGGTTTAAACACCTGCAAATCAGGTGAAAACGCACACCAACTGTTTTCAGGCAACTGAATCATCCTACCACAACCAGAGAGCAGTGCTGAAATACTAACTACCTATTTGGTGACCCTCGGACTTGATCGGACTTTGCTGGCTTTACCTTGCACTAAACGTTATTCCCTTATCATGTATCTATACACTGTAAATGACTCGATTGTAATCATGTATTGTCGTTCTGCTGACTGGTTAGCACGCAACAAAAGCTTTTCACTGTACCTCAGTACACATGACAATACACAAAACTGAACTGAAACTAAACTGAGGTTCACGAAGGTGAGATTTTCTTTCCAAAATTGTTTGTAGGCCAGGAATAGCAACATTTAGGAGGTAGAGAGAAGGCATTAACTGGCTACAATCCGCCTTCTTTTCTCCAGAGCGTTAATCCAGCCCATGCACACCAGACAACCCTCCCTCACCCTCCTGAACTTTCACTCCTTCTTCTCAGTTGTCCAGTTCTGGTGTCATCAGCCTTCTTATCCAACATTGCTCAAACCCTCATGTTGGCTGTTTGTCAAGGAGAAAAGTACACAATCCCTTCTGGCATTCAATTCAACAAGGACACTGGCATTTGTTGATTCTGACAGCTGTCTTCCCAATTCTGCTTAAAATATCAGGCCTCTAAGGTAGTTGATGAAAATGGTATCATATCATGATCTTCTGCCTAAGGATATTACAGAATTAAATACACGGGAAATGTGCAGATTTAACTTACAGGCAAAGTTCCTTGTGTAATTGCATCAGAAACCTCGCTGGTCCAGTAGATCGAGGACACGGAAATCACTACCTGTCCAGGCCACTGAAGAACCCATTTTTTACGAGGAAGCTTCAAAACCAACACATAACACATTTAGGTATTCTCAAATAATAAACACTATGCTCATGGTGCACAGAATATTTTCATACAGCAGTGTCTGGACATAAACACATTTTCTCTAATTTGCAATTGGTACTTTACATTATCCACCTTTTTTCTACTTTGCTTTTCTGACCTATTTCAGCGCATGAACATAAATACAGATCAGAGAGAGGCCATCGCACCTGTACCATCATATGGTTCCAGTAGTGACACTGTGATAAAACTATTGGACTAGTAATTCATAGCCCTGAGTAAAAATCCCATGTACATCTTCAAAATTTAAATTCAGATTAATAATCTGAAACATGGACAACAACCAGGCATTATCTCCAACCTCATCTACTGTATCCGTTGTTCAAAGTGTGGACTCTTATACATCAGCGAGACCAAACTTAGACTGGGCGATCGTTTCACTAAACACCTTCGCTCAGTCCGCCTGGGCCTACCCGATCTCCCGATTGCCAAACACTTTAATTCCTCTTCCCATTTCCACACTGACTTTTCTATCCTGGACCTCCTCCATTGTCAGAGTGAGGCCAAATGCAAATTGGAGGAACAGCACCTCATATTTCACTTGGGCAGCTTACAACCCAGCGGTGTGAAAATTGATTTCTCTAACTTCTGACCTGCTGAGTTACCCCAGCTTTTTGTGTCTTTCTGCAGTTTAAACCAGCATCTGTCGTTCCTTCCTACACATTACCTATAATGATCATGAGTAATGATTATGATATAAAACGCCTACTTCCCTAATGTCCCTCTGGAGAGTAAATCAGCCATCCTTATCTGGGTTAGCCTCTAAACCTGCCCTGTATGCTTCACTCTAAAATGGTCCAGCATCCCACTCATTTGTAGATGACCCACCACAACCTTTCAGAAGGCCAGTTAGGGACGGACAATAAATGCTGGCTTTAATAGTAATGCTCAGACCATGAAAAAATGAATCTATAAATAAACATATTGGGCGGCACGGTGGCAGAGCTGTAGAGTTGCTGCCTTATAGCGCTTGCAGCGCCGGAGACCCGGGTTCGATCCCGACTACAGGGGCTGTCTTAACAGAGTTTGTACGTTCTCCCCGTGACCTGCATGGGTTTTCTCCGAGATCTTCGGTTTCCTCCCACACTCCAAAGACATACAGGTTTGTAGATTAATTGGCTTGGGTTTGTATACTTGGTATTAGTGTAAATTATCCCTAGTGTGTGTAGGCTTATGTTAATGTGCGGGGATCGCTGGTCGGTGCGGATTCGGTGGGCCGAAGGGCCTGTTTCCGCGCTGTATCTCTAAACTAAATAGAATACCTAGCTGATTCATGATTAATCAATTAAATTTAGAATAATTTGAGAGTACAGAAGATGAATCACAAGCTAACGTTTGAACTTAGAGAAGCTACAAAGGAATAATTCAGAAACTGATCAAAGTACAGTCGGCAAAACTTTTTCAGAATAGATAACATTCGAAGGTCTTCAAAGAAGAATTTGGCAGAATAAAATTCCCCTGGATATGTGAAAAGTGCAAGAATTATACTCGATTAATTAAACAAATTTGGACGTCAAGTGATGTGAGGAGTACAAAGCTAAAATGTAAAACAAAGAATTGTGAAGATATCTGTGGAAAAAAGGTGTGAAAGACAGCAATAGATCATGGCATAATGAGGGATGCGGGAAAAATGAGGGATGTGAAAATGATAATTACGATTTACAAGCTATTTAAAAATAGAGGTAAATGATGGCAGAAGTAAATAAAGCTTGGAGCAGAAAGGTGTACTGAGGCATTTTTAGTTTGACTAAGTAAAACTGTAGCAGGCAGAGTTCAACAGAGAGAAAATATCAGGTCTTTCACTTTGGACACGAGAAAATTACTTCAAAGTCCTTTTTAAAAGGCAAGAAACTATGAAAAAAAAGTGGAAAAGAGATTTCAGGATCAATGTATTGGAACCACTGAAAGTTCATATTCAGGATAAAATATTGAAAAAGCTAATATCAATCTTACAGAGAACAGAACAAGGAAGCTTTGCCAAGTAAAGTTCAAGAGGTAATAAAAGAGCTGACAAAGATTTCAGCCGCATTTGAGCTGAGGCAGGGGTGGTAATTAGCAATGTTACAGAGGAGAAAAAGAGCTTTCTCACTGATTGCAAAGTATATGATTTGATGCTTATTTTTTGGTCAAATACAACACCAAGGATGTGAAAAGACTGACTCATAGCATGCGATTACCAGGGAGAAGGACCTGGTTAGCAGTTGAAGAGCAGAGTTTATGATGGGAACTGAATACAATGGCTCAGACTATCCTTGATTGGATTTTGCTGGCTTTACCTACCACTAAACGTTATTCCCTTATCATGTGTCATATGTACATGTATCATGTACAATGTAAATGGCTCGATTGGAATCTTGTATTGTCTCTCTGCTGACTGGATAGCACGCAACAAAAGCTTTTCACTGTACCTCAGTACACGTGACAATAAACAAAACTGAACTGAACCAAACTGGCTTCAGACTTTCAAGGAAATCTAAAAGTCCTACCTTTGTGCATTACAAATCAACCATTTTCAATTCTCTTACATACAAGGCCATTGAGTCTACTGCATTAATGCCAGTTCTCAGAGCAACCTATCAATCCCGTTCCTCCACTTATTTCTCAGTGATCTCTTCTTTCTCACGAGATCCATGAGATCCCCAACTATTTACACAACGGGTAATTTACAATAGTCCATGAACGAATCAATCAGAATATCACTGGAATGTGGAAGGAAACTAGAGGATCTGGGGAAAACCCATGCATTCACAGGGGAAACCTACAGATTCCATACAGATAGGAGCAGAGGTAGGAATGAACCTGGATCACTAAAGATGTAGGTAACAGCTCTACCTAATGCCGCTGTGCACTCATTATTAAATACACAACTTTCAGCGGCAGGTAACGCTCTTTATAATTTAAAATAGAACATCAAAATATTGTTTGTTTTTAATTTTAACAGAATCCAGAATCTTTTCTGCACGCATTCCATCTTGATTACTTCCTTCCCAAAGGAAGGGGACCAGAAGTGCATGCAATACTCCAAATCTGGTCTCACCAACGCCTTGCGCAGGTGCAACATGTACACGTATAATGCTATAATTATGATTGCCTGTTGTGTGCCATTACCTCAACATAGTTGGCAATCCCTTCCTTGATCACATGCTTTATGCTGCTGAGCATCATCCCTTCAACTTGCAAAAGCCATTTCTCTACCATTCCCTGTAAGTAAGAAACCACAATGTTATTTTTAAGCAAGATTTGAGATAATAGTTTTCAGATCTTATAAAACTAATTTATGTGAAGAATAAATAAGAGGAAATCTTGGGGCATAGGCACTGGTGTCTTTCAGTTTGTTGTCAAAAACTCAAAGCAACCCTTCACAGATCTCTGAACATGTTAAAATCTCTTTAGAAAAGAAAAACTTCCAGGATTTGTGGTAGCCTCCTCATGAAAGAAATAACACCACTCATTCTCTGGATCTAAGAGCCCAATTACATTTAAGAGCCCAGTTACATATAAGATTAGCAAGTTTGCATATGATATTAAAGTGGGTGGTATTGCAGATAGTGAAAATGGTTGTGAAAAATTGCAGCACGATTTTGATCAGTTGGCCAGGTGGGTTGAGGAATGGTCGATGGAATTTTACACAGAGAAATGTGAGGTGTTGCCATTTGGGAAGTCGAACATGGGCAGGACCTACACAGTGAAGGGTACTGCTCTGGAGAATGTTAGAGAGCAGAGGCATCTAGGAGTGCAGATATATAGATCCTTGAAGGCGGGGTTGCAGGTAGATAGGATGGTCAAAAAGGCTTTTGGCACATTGGACTTCATCAGTCAGAGTATTGAGGATAGAAGTTAGTGGGTCATGTTGCAGTTGTATAAGACGTTGGTGTGGCCGTATTTAGAGTATTGTGTTCAGTTCTGGGCACCATGTTATAGGAAAGATGTTGTCAAGCTGGAAAGGGTTCAGAGAAGATTTACAAAGTGTTGTCAGGCCTTGAGGGTCTAAGCTATGGGGAGAGGTTGAGTAGGCTGGGACTCCATTCCTTGGAGTGCAGGAGGATGAGGGGTGATCTTATAGAGGTATATAAAATCATGAAAGGAATAGATCAGATAAATGCACAGTCTCTTGCCCAGAGTAGGGGAATCGTGGACCAGAGGACATTGGTTTAAGGTGAAGGGGAAAAGATTTAATAGGAATCCAAGGGGTAACTTTTTCATACAAAGGGTGGTGGCTGTATGGAACAAGCTGCCAGAGGAGGTACTTGAGGCAGGGACTATTGCAACTTTTAAGAAACAGTTAGAGAGGTACATGGATAGGTTTGTAGGGATATGGACCAAACGTGGGTAGGTGGGACTAGTGTAGCTGGGACATGTTGGGCAAATTGGGCCGAAGGGTCTGTGTCCACGCTGCATAACTCTATGACTCACTCTGGCAGCCCCAATTCATAATTTCACAGCTAAAAATGAAAGTGTCTTTAGTGTCTGTTTAGAAAGTGGTTCTAAGAAATTTCACACCACAAAGCCTTCCAGACTTAGGGAATAGAAAATGCTTGCATTATAAGATGGAAACACTTGGGTTTCTTTTCAAAAAAAGTTTAATATATTTTTCTTAATAAATTGGTTGGATAAAACAAAATACATTTCCTATGAATGGTCTGTGGACAGTAAATCTGTTCCCAACTGCAAAGAAGTTATGCACCACTGTTCTATACCCCTCTGCAATGTATATACAATTAAATGTTACCTAATTAAATAGGCTCCTTCATCCTTTTTCAGACCTCTTTAGAAATTACAACAGTTTGTTCATCACTAATATTGAAGTTTAATTGTTTTAAAAAGAGCTTTTTACAGGTATCAAAGAAAGCAGATGTTTTATATGTGTTTAAATATGTGATAGACAAATATTTCCTTTGGAAACAATTGATATACGGCATATTTAACAAAATGATTTTCAAAAGTTTTAAAGTTAAAAGAATAACCGATAATCTTTTGTAAAATTGACCCTGGTCCATAATATGAATTGTTGCACAATCATTGAGGAATAGTTCATAGGCACAGAATTAAGATGTGTACCTTAGCTTTTGCTGGGTTGATACTTTTAACAAGTGGTACGATTTCTCCCTCAGAACTAATCATTCCTGTGATTTGCAGCTGATCAGTGAACTGAAGTTTTGCTATCCCTTCAAAGCATTTCTTCAGATGCGGCTGGACTCTGAGTGGGTCTTTGGTTTCCGAAAGAATTTCAAGCAACTCATCATTGGACAAGAAAAAAAACCTATAGTGCGGGGGAAATAAAAAAATTCAGGACCAAGAATACAAGAAAATAAATAGTGATTTAGTTTGCTCTTAACATTTCACGAAAAAGTGACGATAATCCCATTCTTTCTTATCTTTGAATTCTCTCATTCTAGCTCACATTCCCTTTAATTGACCAAATGCTAATAGTTTAAACAAAGGGAGACAAAAATGCTGGAGAAACTCAGCGGGTGAGGCAGCATCTATGGAGCGAAGGAAATAGGCAAAGTTTTGGGCCTATTTCCTTCGCTCCATAGACGCTGCCTCGCCTGCTGAGTTTCTCCAGCATTTTTGTCTACCTTCAATTTTCCAGCATCTGCAGTTCCTTCTTAAACAGTTTAAACAAAGGTTTTAGTTTAAGCAGTAACGGCAAAAGAATACTTGTTGGTATTGAATCCAAAAATATTTTCAGGGCAGTTGCAAATGAATACGGCCTTTCAAGAGATTAGAGCGTTTCCAGTCGGAGAGTGGAGCAGAGCAGCAGAGGGAAGATTTGAAAGACCATCACTAAAAAGTAGAACTAGTCAGTTCCTAGCCTGGAGGCAGAACAGAGCAGTAGCTGGAAAGTCCCTTTTTTTAGTAGTATGGCTGAGGAAGCAGTTCTGATTGTAAATTGCAAGACACGACAGCCAATAAAATAATTGCTGAGGCTTTGGCTTGTGAGACATTTGCAAGGAGGCTGAGCAGCAGTGTAGGTAAGATTAGGAAAGGCCCTTTAACTTTACTTCTCAGACAGTGCAGTTGGGACAGCAGTTAAGGCTGTAGTATGTTCCTCTTGCAGGATGGGGAGACTCCCCTGTGGAAACAGTGCTCAGCTGCAGCTCCAGACTGACGGTGTCATGGAATTATAACGGGTTAAACACATCCAGGATCTTCCAGGATGTTGAGAGTATCATAGGTAGGAATTTTGGATACGTAGTCACACCTAAGGTACAAGATGCAGGTAGTTGGGTGACCACCAAGAGAGATAAAGGGGGAAGGCAGCCTGGGCCATTCCCCTCAGTAATTGGCTTGGTATAAACGTATACATGTAAAATTGTCCGTAGTGTGTGTGGGATAGTGTTAATGTGCGGGGATGGCTGGTCGGTGCGGACTCGGTGGGTGGAAGGGCCTGTTTCCGCGCTGTATCACTAAACTAAACTGGACTAAAGCAGCATCCAGGCACTGTGACAGGCTCCGAGGCTCAGCAGGACAGGTGGAGTCAGACAGAGCAATACTGTAGGAGACTCAGTCGTTTGAGTGACAAACAGGAGATTCTGTAACTGAAAACGAAAAGCCAAGATGATGTATTGCCTCCTGGGTATCATGGTCAAGAATATTTCCAAATGATGCAGAACATTCTCAAGGGGGAGGGTGAGCAGCCAGAGCGTTGTCATGCACACTGGTACTGACAATATAGATGGAAAAAGGGATTCTACAGTATATGAAGAGCAAGAGTGTACAATACGATACGGTCCCTTTAAAGATCAGCATGGCTGTCTCTGTGGAGTCACAGGGGATATGTGAGATTTGTAACAAATATTTCTCATCAGATTTTGCTGTAGGAAAAACCATAGAACCTAAGGAATTGAAGCAAATGATTGGTAATATGTTTCTGGTCCAATACATCACAAAGAGGTGGCATTGGCTGCCTGCAGGTTTATGTTGGGGCATAGGGAAAGGGAAACATGGGAAAGCTGAGAAATTTAGAAAGCTTCACTTAGCCCAGGTCATTGACAGGAAAATGCAGAACAATTCACAAAGTGCAGATCGCACCACAGGTCATATAAGATTCAATCATCCAAAGACCAAGGCCCTTTTAAATGGCTTGGGAACCACATCCTTCATAAACAGCATCTACTGCATGAGAATCTGTTCCCTATAAAACAAAAATGTGATATAAAGCTGAGGATTTTATGGCTGCCCAGCAGAAAGATTGAAGAACTGCTCCTTTTTAAAAAAATTTTATTTTTTTATTTTATTAAAAGTAAGTACAATTGTATACAATCATATTTTCATAATACCTTTTATGTACAGCTTCTTATTTAAAAAAAAAATTGAAATAAAGAAGAAAAAGAAAAAAGTTAGATAATGAAAAATAGAAAAATGTGAGATATACAGTGTGTGAGAAAGAAAAATAAAGAATGAAAAAAGAAAGTTGAGACATAGAAAATAGAAGAAAGAGAATAAAAGAAAAGAAGAGAAGAAAAGAAAATAGAAGGAGATCATTTATAATCTTGACCATCCGCAGTCACGGATTAGCTTTTACACCTGTTTTGCACCATACGTTTCCAAAAAGACGACAAATGGAGACCAACTCGTTATGAATTGGTCAAATTTATCTATTAGGAGGAATCGCATTTCCTCAAGATGTGCGGTATCCAACATACTTGCAATCCACATTTTGAGCGTTGGTATTGGTGTATTTTTCCAAAATTTCAATATTAATTTTTTTGCTATTATTAAACCATAATTAAAAATTGACTTTTGAGATGAGCTCAATTTGTTCCCGTCTTCCATTACCCCAAATATAATCAATTCATTATTGGGTTCCATTTTTGTCTTAAATAGTTTTGTAAATATTTTGAAAATATCACTACAAAATCCATGAAGTTTTATACAAGAAACAAAAGAGTGTGTTATAGTTGCTTCTTGGGTTAAACATCTATCGCAAATGGGCGATATATTTGGATAAAATTTATTTAATCATGTTTTTGAGTAATATAATCTATGTAAAATTTTTAATTGGATTAGATTATGTCTTGCGTTAATCGAACACTTGTGAATGTATGTCAAATACTTTTCCCATGTAGCCTTCGTAATTGTTATCAATAATTCCCGTTCCCACTCTTCTCTAATTACCTCGGTCACAGGTAAATCTATATTTAAGATATTATTATATAAATATGATATTAATTTTTGTGTATCAGCTTTTATATTCATTACTTCTTCTAGTAAATCAGGAGTTATTTTTTGATATCCCTGTATGTATGTCTTCAAAAAATTACAAATCTGAAAATATTTAAAATAATGAGTGTTTTTCAGTTTAAATTTTAATTGTAATTGTTGAAATGATAATAAATCTCCCATTTCATACATATCACCGATCCTTCTAATTCCTAAACTTTCCCATTGATTATATATTTTATCCATCATAGATGGTTTAAATAAAGGATTATTCGCTATCGGTGTTAACAATGATAGGTTTCTTAATTTTAAGGATAATTTTATTTGTTTCCATATTCTTATTGTATCTTGTATAATTGGGTTTTTCTTATATATTGTATTGTTCATTTTTTTCGGGGAGAAGAGGATTGTTCCTATATTACAAGGATAACAATCCTCTTTCTCCATTTTTATCCATTCTGTCTGTTGAGTTGAACTATCCAACCAGTAAATTATATTCTTAATATGTATTGCCCAATAGTAATACAAAAAATTAGAAGAACTGCTCCTTAAACATGAATTGAGTTTCAATGTGGTGTGAAGGAAATCAAATACAGTGAAGATAGGGCATTAAAGTATATGGAGAAATAAAGTAGCAACTGACTAGAATACTTGCGAACCAAATAGACTTGATTATAAGCTGCAAGTACAGGAATCTCAACTGCAAGTAGAGTGAATCTTGATTTCATCTCAGAAGCAAAATTTGGACCTTAGATGATGGAAAAGGTGTAATAAAAGAGCAGGTTTTTCAAAATGCCTAAAAGGAAAGGAGTGAATGGTGTGTTTTGTAATGAAATTGCTTGGAAGGTGGTGGAAATAACTGCCGTTGATCTGCAGAATGTGACGGTTCTTGAGATGATAGTGGAATCCTAACTTGAATCTGGGAAAGATCTGGGACAAATAGAACAGAGTGTAAAGTATATGATTTAAAGCCACAAAAATGCTGCTGGGATATTACTGGTTGAAATAAAAGGAAGATATTTCAGTAATTCTGCTGCAGGAGTTGTCGCCACGAAATAAAAAGCAACAGTATGGAAACATTGATTACACCCTTGACATATAAAGTTATGAACTAAATGTTGGGAGATGGCATTAATAGAGTGCACACTGGTTCACATGGACAAGGTGGGCTGAATGGCCTGTTTGCATGTTGCATGACTCCATGCCAGCCCCTACAGGAAGTGGTCAGAGGAGGAGGAAATATGTATAATCAAGAACCATCAAACCTTAGTTCCAGTCTGAAGAAGGGTCTTGACCTGAAAAGTCAGCCATTCATTCTCTCCAGAGATGCTGCCTGTCCGCTGAGATACTCCAGCATTTTGTGTCTATCTTTAGTTCCAGTAATATTAGTCTGTTCACTGACCCCACTCGTGTCTCACAAACATTGCTAGCTGAATAACCCTCTGCTATTCCAATTCAGTCTGTAGTTTCAGACATGTTACTGAAGCACCGTGCATTAATTGTGCACCAGCTAGAGTACCCCATCCTGCAGTTTGCAGCTGGGTGTGCAAGAAAGGGTATGACCTACAGTAGAACCTATCATTGAGCTTTTGCTACCACTGTATGGCCTTTAGATTTCTGAGGTGAGCAATGCTGGGAGGACAGATCTGTTCAAATGTCTAAAAAGAGTTCCTCCTTGCTTGCTGATTTTAAGTTAAATGAAAAAAAACACATTTCAGTAACTGCATCCAAGTCTGATATCTATATTTCGTATCTGATGAGAATATTGGTTTATTTTTGCAATGCGTGCAATGAAATCAAGATCAGCAAACTTCCATTTATATTTTAGATTATTTTCTGATATTACCCCAATATCAAATACAGCAAAGGTCGACACAAAAAGCTGGAGTAACTCAGCGGGACAGGCAGCATCTCTGGAGAGAAGGAACGGGTGACATTTCGGGTCGAGACCCTTCTTCAGGCCCGACCCGAAATGTCACCCATTCCTTCTCTCCAGAGATGCTGCCCTCCAACTTTTTGTGTCTATCTTCAGGTTAAACCAGCATCTGCATTTCCTTCCCACACATCTAATATAGCAACTTTTATTATACTACCATTATCCTATAATTCTATTCCACTTTAATAAAGTAACCCAGTATATTTTCAAAAGGGATCTCTTACCTCGGGAAATAGAGCCTTTTCTTCTCCAGGTATAAATTAAGGCCTTTCTGGATATCCTCCAAGAGAATATTAGCCTCTAACAATCTTTCCAACATATTTGGCTGAGCTGTAGCTTGCAAGACACGAGTATCTTTTACCTTGTAACAAAATTAGCAAATTGCATTAGAAAACATGCCTTGTACAACATCTCATTGACTTACTTTATTTTAGAGATACTGCACGGAAACAGGCCCTTCAGCCCACCAAGTCCACGTCGACCAGCGATCACCCCGTACACTAGCACTACCCTGAACACTAGGGAGAATTTACATTTTTTACTGAAGCCAATTAACCTGCAAACCTGTACGTCGTTGGATTGTGGGAGGAAGTCAGAGCACCCGGAGAAAACCCACGCAGTCACAGGGAGAACATACAAACTCCATACAGACAGCACCCGAAGTCAGGATCGAACCCGGGTCTCCGGATGTAAGGCAGCAACGCTACTGCTGCGCCACCGTGCCACCCCGAAATATTAGAGCCATTGACAACATTAAAAGTTACACATACTCAGAATACAGTATTTAATCTGAGAATATGGACGGTGTAAATTAATTATACTCTAAACTGTCCTTGGGCAGTAATTTTACTGCACCACTGGGTGAAATTATGCATCTAACATTGTGTTCCAACTTGATAATAAGGCTTGTCATCTAATAGGGACAACTGAGACAATAGATGATGAGAATATTTATAGGCAATGCCATATGATGTATGCACAAGCAAACATTCTCTTACGTAAGTTTAGTGCGTGTACAGAAGGAGTGAAGCTGTCTCTGTTCAGAGCATATTGTACACCACTCTATACTGCACACCTGTGGTCAAACTACAGAAAAGCAAGCTTACAGAGACTTAAAGTAGGTTATAATGATGCCATGAGAATATTACTTAAGAGACATAGATGGTGTAGTGCAAGTTTGTGGCTGCAGGAGTCAATACTTTACAAACTAGCTTAAGAAATCTTATGTATAAGATTAATGACTGAAAATAAAATTATCTTGTCCTTATCAAACCTAAGGTTTAGCACTACACGCTACCAATCCCAGCTGTGCAGACATTGGTATAGTTGTCTCATTGTAGGGCACTGATTTTAAAAAATATATATATTCTTGATCTTAAACCATGTATTGTGCTTTTGTATGCAATTTATTCTATGTAATGTCTTGTCTTTTATCTGGACCTTGAGCCTGTAAAAAAAAAAGTAAGTAAGATGAAGACTTTTTTTGCGTATTCATTGATAAGATGTAGGCATTCAAGAATGGATAGTTATGGATGGACAATAAAATGGAGTACAAGTACTTAGTTTCCTGAAATTTGTGTCGCAGGTGGACAGAGCAGTGAAGAAGGCTTGTAGTCTGCTGGAATTGAGTACATAGGTTGGGACATTATGTTACATTTGCACAAGATGTTGGTGAGGCCTCACTTGGAATATATTAAAAGATATTTGAATGTGTACAGGTATAGGAAAGATTTGAAGAGATCTGGGCTAAATGTGGGACTAGCTTGCATGGGACATCTTGGTCATTATGGGCAAGTTCGGCAGAAGGGCCTGTTTCCATGCAGTTTGACTCTGTGACTCTATAAAATGTTTGGCATGTACCATTGAATATACTGTTATCTTTAAGAAATATTTGTTAGTTTCACATCCCCACATCAGTAACACCTGCAAAGAAGATGGTGGTGTCTTGAAAGTGATCCACTGTTGTGAACCAGTGGCACCTTATTATAATTGGAAATAGTCGCCAGTTTGTAGCACACCAAGTGAAAGAGGGTACTGCACAGAAAAGGCCAGGAAGAAAGATATCAAAGGACGAGTGAAATTGCTCCCCTTCATTGCAATTCCCAATTCAGAAATAGCAAAGTTTGACAAAACTACAGGAGCAGACCAGGGAACAAAATTTACAAGGAAACTAGCAGAAAATAATTTCTGAAAATAGGGAAAACCAAATAAATATTAAAAGTTCAAAGCATTTCGATTAGGCATGGCAGCAATTCCGTACCTGCAGCTCAACATTAACGTAGACAGATACAAGAAAGCCAACCATTGCTTTGAAAGCTTTCCCCAACTTCCTAAGTTTTTGGGATGCTATAGGAAATACATAGTGTAGAAAGGAACTGCAGATGCTGGTTTAAACCGAAGATAGACACAAAATGCTGGAGTAACTCAGCGGGACAGGCAGCATCTCTGGATAGAAGGATTGGGTGACGTTTTGGGTCGAGACCCTTCTTCAGACAAATACATAGTATTTGCTTCACCGCCTGAAATCAATATCAAATTTTGGATTGAAGAGATGGATGATTAACTTACTGCTTCAAACATTATGTCTTTCCAGTAGCCATCTACAATACCGAACTTCCGACCTTCTTCTGGCATTTGAGCAATGATGTCCTCAGAACTAAAGATAGGCTCCAGGTAAAGCCAGGTGGCCTGGCATTTTAACCAGGCATCAAGAATATTCTGCATCAGGACTAGCTTGTGCTCCCATACCTACATTGTTGAAAGTTAAACACAGCATAATTGTTACACTGAGTGCTTTTAATACTTTTTAAATAATAAACAACACCTTGTCTATGTTATAAATGCACAAAAAATAGTCTTTAAAGGATCATATCTACTGATGAACATGAAATATAGCTCGAAGATAGGCACAAAATGCTAGAGTAACTCAGCGGGACAGGCAGCATCTCTGGGGAGAAGGAATGGGTGACGTTTCAGGTCGAGACCCTTCTTCAGACTGACATCAGGGGGGAGGGAGATACACAAATAAGGAAGAGTGAAGGTGTGCAAACAGGGCAAAGGGAATGGAGATCCAGGCAAATGTAGAATAGATCATTGTTAGCTTGGAGAAGGTAACAAGAAAGCAAAGAGATAAAATGTAGTCGGAGACAGTAAGACTGGTCGGAGAACCGGGAAGGGGGAGGGATGAAGAGAGAGGGAAAGCAAGGGTTAGTTGAAGTTAGAGAAGTCAATGTTCATACCCCTGGGGTGTAAGCTGCCCAAGTGAAATATGAGGAAATATAGCTCCTTGTTTCAATTTAGGCAAACCATTATAGAACAGTAATGTGGTATTAAATGAAGATTAAAAAATAAGAGCCAATGTCGGGTATCTTATATAGTTAATCGTCCCAAACAAATTATTTCAAATTGCATTGTAGATGGAAATATGAATATAAAGGTGTATTATTATTTTTTTTTTAATGTACATGCATCATTCTTTTTGGAGGGGAGGGAAACTAAGATTATTACACAGTTAGAAAAGAAAATCAGCGCAAAAGACAGGCATCATTTTCAGTATTGCTGTTTCACAAATCTCCAATGTCTCAAATCCTACCTTGCATTCGTTTTCAACCGGTTTAATATATGGTGACCCACGCATGGTCTGTGTCTTAATGATGTGATCATCCAACAATACCTGGATATCATCCACTGCAGACAGAATGCTTACATCCTGAAAACACAGAAGGTTATATTATCTATAAAATCTCATCTATAAAATCCAGCATTTTGTGCAATTCATGTGCTCCACATTGCATTATTCATCACAAAATGCTTACAGCTTGGAAGGAGAACACTTCACCCATCAACTCTCTACTAACCCTTTTTCCACAGTCCAGCAAATTCTTTCCTTTTAGTTACTTATCCAGCTCCCTCGTGAACAGTATCATTTCACTACCATTACTTCCAACAGACCCCAACCACTTGGTGCAGTGAAAACTTGATGTTTTGCTTCACCTTTGGTTCTTTTGTGATATAATTTTTTATTAGAAGCAAACATATTACAATGTAGAGTAACATATTATAATAGAAGAAAAAACTTTTCATATACATCAATCATTCATACATTATTAAATTTGTCAATTGTCAGTTAATTCTGCTTCTAGTGTTTTTTTTTAATATAGATAGAAAAAGAAAAATAGAGAGAGAGAGAGAAAGAAGAATTTCAATATCAAAAAAGAAAAAAGGTGGAATGAATAACTTATAATACGTCATAGGAGATAAGTTCGTAGATTATGAAATATAATTACATCTAATCCTGAGTTCAAGCTTCAGTCGGGCTTTCGCGCTGGGCCACTCTATCCCTTCAAATAGGCAATGAATGGAGCCCATATTTTAACAAAAAGTTCTTGCTTGTCCATTAAGACGAGTCTAATTCTTTCTAGATGTAGGGTCTCCGACATTTCCACAATCCACATTTTAATTGTGGGGGTTGTAGGGCCTTTCCAGAATTTTAATATTAATTTTTTCCCTGTTATTATACTGTAGTCAAGGAAGTTTCTTTGGCTTGTTGTGAGTGTTAAACTTTGTTCTGATATCCCAAGTATTATTAATTTTGAGTCTGGAGCTAGTTTGGTATAAACAACTTCAGAGATTATTTGAAAAATATCAGTCCAGTAAATTTTAATTTTTATACAATTTCCAAAGGTATGTGTTAAATTGGCCTCTAGATGCAGGCATTTATCACATATAGGAGAAATATGTGGGAAAATTCTATTTAGTTTTATTTTGGAATAATGTAATCTGTGTAAGACTTTAAATTGTATTAAAGCATGTCTGGCATTTAACGAACATTGATGTATATGTTGTAAACTTTCGTCCCAAATATCTTTCGTAATAGGATAACCTAACTCATTTTCCCATTTATGTCTATATAGTTCCATCGGTGGTTCCTCATTATTTAAGAGAATGTTATAAATATAAGCTATTAATTTTTCAGTTAGGATGCTTATTCAAACATTCATCAAGAATTTCTGGTTCCCTAGTCCTATAAACTTGTGTATTGGATTTAACATAATCTCTAATTTGTAAATATCTGAAAAAGTTATTTGAGTGTAGTCCATGATTCTGTTGTAACTCTTGAAATGACAGAAATATGCCTTCCCTATAAAGATGTCCAATCCTTTTAATTCCATGATTTTTCCATTGTATAAAACCTCTATCCAATATGGATGGCTTGAATAGAGGATTATTTACAATGGGAAGACATAGTGGTATATTATTCAGTTTTAAAGCCTTTTTTAATTGTTTCCAAATTCGTATTCCACTATGTATTATAGGGTTTCCTTATAGGTTTTTTTATGCAATTTTGTGGTAGCAAATATAATCGAACCTATTTCAAAAGGTAAACAGTCTTCCTTTTCCATCCTTAACCATTCTGGTTGTTGGTCCATTTCTTCCAGCCAGAAATTCATGTTTTTAATATGGACTGCCCAAAAATAAAATAAGAAATTTGGCAAAGCCAAACCTCCGTTGCTCTTTGACTTACATAAATGTTTTTTACTTATTCTATGATTCTTATAATCCCAAATAAAGCTTGTAACAATGGAGTCGACTTTTTTGAAAACGTTTTTTGGAATATATATCGGAATTAATTGAAATAAATATAGTAGTTGCGGTAAGAAAATCATTTTTATAGCATTAATTCTACCAAGCATTGAAATAGGAAGTGTTTTCCAGTACTGAATATGTTTGTGTAATTTATTAAGTAAGGATGGAAAATTTTGTTTAATTAAAGAGGTATATGTCTTAGTTACATAGATTCCTAAATATTTAAGTTTATCTTTAACTATTTTAAAAGGGGATTGTTGTATTGTATTTAAGTTGAATTTTGTTATTGGCATAATTTCACTTTTATTCCAATTAATCCTATATCCTGAGAACTGACCAAATTGTGTTATTAGATTTAATAGATTTGGAATACTAGTTTCTAACTTTGTAATATATATTAATACATCATCTGCATATAAGGACATTTTATTCCTTGTATCTCTAGTGTTGTATCCATGTATTCCTGGATGGTTTCTAACGCTTTCTGCTAATGGTTCAATTGCAAGAGCAAATAATAGTGGGGATAGTGAACATCCTTGTCTACAACCTCTAGAAAGATTAAATTTGGCTGATGACATTTGATTTGTTAATATTCTAGCTGTTGGATTAGAGTATAACAATTTAACCCATGTGCAGAACTTCTCTCCCAATTGAAATTTTTTCATTACCGAAAATAAATATGTCCATTCTACCTGGTCAAATGCCTTTTCAGCATCTAACAAAATAATTGCTAGATCTGCATTTGGAATTCTATTTGTATATATAATATTGAATAGTCTTCTCAAATTATAAAATGAGTAACGTTTTGGAATAAAACTTGTTTGGTCCGGGTGTATTAATTTATTAATCACTAAGCTCAATCTATGCGATAGGATTTTGGTTAATATTTTCTGATCAGTATTTAAGAGAGCTATTGCTCTATATGAACCTGGGTCTTCAGGGTCCTTATCCGGTTTCGGTATAAGTATGATTGTAGATTCATTTAGAGTTTCTGGAAGTTTCTGTTGAGTATATGCTTGTTTGTAAAGTCTCCGTAGACGTGGAGAAATCAGATCGTAAATTTTTTTATAAAATTCAGAGCTTAGACCATCAGGACCTGCGGCCTTTCCATTTTTTTAAAGATCTAATTGACTCCTTGATGTCTTTTACCGTAATTTCTACATCTAGTGATTCTCTCTCTTTCTGATCTAGACCTGTAAGATTACATTTCTGTAGAAATGTTTCCATTCCTACTGGTTGTTCTGTTGTTTTAGATGAATACAATTTTTGATAATATTGTAAAAATCTATTATTAATATCTTTAGGTAGTGTTAATGTTTCTCCCTTATCTGATCTAATTTTGTAAATTGTTTTTTCCCCGTCCTGTTTACGAAGTTGACGCGTTATTGTTTTTGTGGTTTATCTCCAAATTCAAAATGTAATTGTTTTGTACGTTGATATAGTTTTATTACTTGGTCTGAGTATAACTTGTTTAACTTATATTTCAGTACTGCAATTTTATTGTGTTTTACCATAGATGGTGCTATTGCATTTTCTATGTCTAATTGCCTTATTTCCGTTTCCAAAGACTGTTGTTTGGCCCTATTCTCTTTGTTAATAAATGATTGGGAGGATATTAATGCTCCTCGCACAAATGCTTTAAATGTTTCCCAAAGAAGGGAGGCGGAGATTCCAGAGCTGTCATTAGCCTCGAAAAACATATTAATCTGTTTTACGAGGTATTCATTACATAACTTTTCTTTCAAGATTTGGGGGTTAAGTCTCCATTGTGTCTTTATCTCGGTCATTCCTTTTAGTTTAATCATAAATGTAAGTGGAGCATGGTCCGATATTATAATATTATGATATTGCGAATTATAGGTAAATGGGATAAGTTTAGAGTCTACTAAGAAATAGTCTATCCTTGAGTAAGTTTTATGCACGGGTGAGTAGAATGAGTATTCTCGACCAGATGGGTTTTCAATTCTCCAAACATCCTTAATGTTTGTAGTATTAATATATGAATTTAGGAATTCACTTGACTGAGATTTTAATTTTCTTTGACTTGATGATCTATCCAAGTAAGCATCCAGTGTACAATTTAAGTCTCCACCGATAATTAAATTATGTTGTGTACATTCCGGGATAATGTTAAGTATTCTCTTAAAGAACAGGGGGCTATCAAAATTTGGTCCATATACATTAAGGAGAGTCACTTTTTTTGAGTATAACTCCCCTACTAATACAATATATCTGCCTTCAATATCTTCTGTCGTTGATATATGTTTAAAGGGTATACCTTTACGAATTAATATTGCAACCCCTCTAGATTTATGTGAAAATGAAGAATGATACGTTTTAGCAATCCATTTGGCTTTCAATCTATGTTGTGCTTCCTTTTTAAGATGTGTTTCCTGGAGAAATATTACATCTGCTTTAAGTGATTTTAAATAGGCTAATACTTTACCTCTCTTGATTGGTTCATTAATTCCCTTAACATTCCAGCTACAAAATTAAATTCCTTCACCCCCAATTTTCATATTAACGTCTTGCATCTTGTGATTAAAGTGGTCTATGTTGGAGCAGCTGGATCAGCGCACTAAACCCTACCTTATACTTGAACCTCAGGTAGATGAATAGTAAGATTAAACGAGAACTTACCTAAGTTTGAAGTTTGATCTTTATTTTATGAGGAGTTACGTAGGTGATTACGTGAAGAAGCCCGTCAGTGCGCCTGCGCGTCAATCTTCAAAGCAGCGGTGTGAAATCACAAAAAACAAGAACCGAAGTAATATAGTCTCATACTAAAACGAGTAATACAAGAACTTCCATCTGACCTTTATGATAGAGGGTAGGGTCGTGGCGGGCACGTAATCACCTACGTAACTCCTCATAAAATAAAGATCAAACTTCAAACTTAGGTAAGTTCTCGTTTAATCTTACTATTTTACTTCGGAGTCACGTGAGTGACTACGTGAAGATTTTAAAGCTTTGTGATTTCATGCCGTGGATCAATCCCGGCTTCTCACTGCATAGATTGACTCGGAACGAGAATAATCAATCATGCATTCATAATAACATTTGTACCACAAATGCAGTAATTCATTTCAAGAATGAAATGAATCAGATCCCCTTTAAACCAGAGGAATTTACACAGAACTTAAAATAGTTTCTGCAAACAACCCCGCATTAACAATAGGCCGATGGTAAAAATGTTGAAACATCAACTCATTGGACCACCCGGTGGCTGCGAGGATATGGTCGACGGGGCCGTCTTTTGCCCTGGCCGCCGACATTTCTGCTGCCCTAGTCGAGTGAGACGTAAAAACATAAGTGTTAATACCAGCAGCTGTTAAGACTTCTTTTATCCATCTGGAAATAGTCTGTATTGAAACTCTCTTGTGTGGTTTCTTGTGTGTGATCAAAAACCCAGTTTCCGTATTCTCAAATTCTTTGTGACCTCAATGTATTGTAATAAATATGTCTTAATACAAAGACATGGATCATTTGGATATGCTGCCAGCATAATTTTAAATCCTGTCACACCTGGCCTAATTTGCTTTATTAGGTCATAGATATAGAATGTAACCTTGTCTTCAGTTACTTCCATACTATCTATTTGTAATTTTCCAAGTGTTTGCACTCGTTGTGCTGTCACTTATGCCATAAACATGAATACTTTCATACTGAGCTTGACCAAAGGTAAAGACACACTTGATAACCATCACGAAGTAGTTTCAGTACCACACTTACATCCCAGATTGTCACGTACCTAGGTTTCGGTGGTTTGGAATTAAAGATTCCTTTCATTAGTCTGGAAACAATTGGGTGTGACCCAATTGAGTTTCTTTCTGAATCCAGAACCAAATATGAGGACAATGCACTTCTGGCTGAATTAATTGCACTACAACTCAGACCTTCATCATAATAAAGTTTTGACAGAAATTCTAAACATTTGAAATATCTGCAGTACTTTATTGCACATTCTTTTGTACACAGAACTTTTCCCATTTCTTAATATAAGAAAGGTACTGTTTTTGAGTGCTCTTCCTCCAGGCTGCCGTAAGCATGTCCACAGTATGCTCAGACAGTCCTCGTCCCAGAAAAGGCATTCTTAAAACCTGCAAATCAACAAATCCAAAGGATCATATAATGGATGTTGTTCCCCTGTACAGGGAGCAGCAATAAATTACTCTTTTTTGGGACTTTCATCAACATTTGTGTTGTTAATTCTAATATCAACGGATACCATGGCTGTGTAGGCCAATCTGGTACTACCAATACCCTTGAAGCAGCATCTTGCCTGATCTTAAGCAAACATTGGCTTATGAGGCAGAAAGGTGGAAATATATATGAAAACATACCACCCCAATGTAGCGAGAAAGCATCAATCGCCACTGCTCCTGGATCTGGTTTCCATGAGACATATCTCGATAGCTGATGATTCAAGTCGATGTCGGTCATTCCAAATCTGATGACTATATCATTGAATACCTCTTGATTCAACATCCATTCTTTATTATCATGGAACTTTTCGTGACTTGGTGTCTGCTATCGTTCATTCTACCTGGTAGATAGATAGCTGAAATCCAAATGTTCTTTTCAATACACCAAGCCCAAAGTTGATTAACCATTTTGTCACAAGACACCGACTTAATTCCATATCATTAATATAAACAACTACTGTTGTGTTATCAATTTGAACTTGAACATGCTTATTAGTTGTGTTAGAACAATAAGCTTGGAGCCCATAGAAACATCCTAGAAGCTCCAAATAGTTAATTCCCCATGTCTGCAGTAACAATGACTCTTCCTGATTCCATCTGCCTCCTCAGCTAGACGTTAAGTCAGTTGCACCCCATCCTGGTGCACTGGCATCAGTTTGTAATATCATGGAAGGTTGTTCAATCAGCACTTTGCTGGAACTGCTTGAGACATGTAGAATCCACCACTGCAGACCAGAAACAGCATTTGTTGTTAGTTGCATGGTTCTATCAAAATGACCAACATGCATTCTCGGTGCCTGTTCTTTAAGTCTCTGCAGCTGTTGATAATGTAATGGTCCAAATTGGACTGCTGGGAATGCTGCTACTAATTTTCCCAGTACACGAGCCACCTGTCTAATTGAAGGTTTTTGCTCGTTTAGGAGATTACTGCAATCTTTAATCAAATCCACCCTTTTCCCTGGGCAAAGTGATATTCATTTGGACTGAATCAATTGTGAACCCCAAATAATTAATAGAGGTACATGGTGTTAACCTAGATTTCTGTGGATGAATTAGAAACCCCAACTTTTCAAAAGTTGATTTCACAACTGCAACAGATACTTCTGTTGACTGTTTTGTCTTTCCTATAATCAAGACATCATCCAAATATGCCATTAGTACATGCCCCTGGCTACTCAGCAAGCCCAGAATTGGTTTTAACAATTTTTGTGAATATTCTGAGTGCAGATATTAACCCATTAGGCAGAGCTTTGAACTGCCACAACTGGTTCATCCATTTAAATTTAAGATACTTCCTATCTTCTGAATGAACAGACACTGAATAATATGCATCTTTCAAGTCTATAATTGCCATATAACATGCTTCTGAAATAAGCTGTTTGGCAGTCACAAATGTTTCCATTTTAAAATGTCTAAATTGCACAAAAGGATTCAGATTTATCAAATCTACAAGAATCCTACATCCTCCATCCTTTTTTGATCGAGGGAATATTTTTGACACAAATTGGTGACTTTGGTAGACTAATTTTTCAATAACCCCTTTTTTTATATAGGGTTTCAATTGCAACCTGAACCTCCATCACTTCTTTTTGTACAAAGTGCAGAGTTCGGCTAGGAACATGCTGAACAGGCAACTCATAATTTGGATTGAATTCAATTCGAAATCCTTGTATATTATTCAGGATTACCACATCTGAAGTAATTTTCTTCCAATTATTATAGAAGAAATGTAACCTGCCTCCAACTTTTGGACCTAATCCAGTTAGTATGTTCCCATGAGAACCAGGTCCACCTACCTCTTGAGTCATTTCAGTACCCTGAGATTCCTGGGTTCTCCTGGAAGCACGCCCACTGGTTCTTGCTCCCGCTGCAGGCCGCCAACTACGTCCCTGCGTTGATGAGCGACTTGGTCCAGCATCCGTATGACGTCTGAAAGGATACTTCCTCTTTACAGACTTCACAACCATTGATGTCTTCATCAATCCTGTTTTCGCTTCATCTTCCAACTCTTTAATACGTCTCCCGAGATCTCTCCAAAGAGTAAGTTGGGTAATTTGTATATTACTTGGTTTGCAGAGTGCTACGAATTTCGGATTCATAGTAGACCGTATAGCACTTCTCGAAGTGGGTGCTGCATAGCAACCCCAGTGCTTGCTGATGCAACTTCGTCATCTTTTGGTTGTTACCTGCTATTCTGGTAAAAGCAGTTATTCCAGAACCCAGCAGCTTTAATATTCTCTGCAACTGATTCCAGATACTCTTGCAGTCTCATCCATTTCATGCTGTTCCAGCTAATGGTAAACCAAGTAATTTATTAAGGAGGCCAGTTCTTCCTAATGGCTCTCCTGACCCTGACGGGGCAGCGAATCCTACTACCAGGGTTGGAACATCTGGCAGCTGCCTTTCATCGCCTTGTACAGCCTCACCGTCAGAGTCGGGGTCTGAAATCTCATGACCCGTAGCACGCTCCTCATTCCTGAGGGTGCATTCCATCAGCCCTGAGCCAGGTGCTGTTAAGCTGCTCCTGCAGCTTGGATTACAGTACACTCCTTCCTGAGTGAACTTTTGCTCCAACAACCTATGAAAAAGGCTTCTATTTGGGCAATACGCTCGAAAGCAGTATCTAGCCCTGTACCAGGAGCTGTTTGAGCTGTTTCCAGCAGCTTGGCTTTCAGAACACTCCTCACTGAGTGAACGTTGCTCCAACAGCCTGTGTAAAAGGCTTTCTATTTGGGCAATACGCTCTAAAGCAGTATCTAGCCCTGGAGCTTCTTCATTGCCTGGGACTCCCTCCGTTGGGATTAAACTTTGTCTTTTGCCCGACAGGCACTGACTGTGTTTTCACCAGCCCCAGGTCCACAGTCGCTATGCTCACCGCTGGCGACTGTACCGGGGTTTAGAGGCGGTTGGTCTCTAACCGCGGACTCCCGACTTTCCCGACTTCTGTCGGCTATGTCGCTCGCCTCTTCCCCCTGTCCGTTTTTTCCCATGGCGTCTGTGGAAAAAATCGCCATAGACCCACAGTAAACGGACCTGGAAAACCTGTAAAAAAGTTTTTACTTACCTTGTAGTTGAAAAACTACAAACCACTCGAGGAGCACTGCTCCTCACGTCCGTTTGCGTCAAGGCGTCTGACGTAATGACGCGCAGGCGCACTGACGGGCTTCTTCACGTAGTCACTCACGTGACTCCGAAGTAAAATTCTAAGTCTCGTCGGTTTTTCATCCGGACATATCTCCCTAAATAAAACATATAATTCCATTCCAAATACAAAATATAATATAACATAAGATAGAAAAGGTAATAAAATGTTGTATTAGTAACGTGTAAAAAATAGAAAAAGAAGAAAACTACAACTATGATTAGTGCAGTTAGTGATAGCCACCCTAGTGTGGCTAAACATCTAAAGACTTCCGTAGCTTTTGTTAAAAAAAAAAATATTACTAGCTCCGTACTTTCCTTAAAAGAAATGTTTCAATTACAATGAAAACAATTTATGGGGGGGGAGGGAATCAATAGTTTTATTCCATAATTGAAGTATTTGTTAGTCTCCAATTCAAATGTTAGTATCATATAGCAAGCTAAAAATATTTTTCCTCCTTTTTTTCTTAATTTAAAAAAGAAAAAGGGGGAAGACACTGTTAAAGAGTAATCAAAAAACATTATTAAAGAGTAATCAAAAAAACATTGTTAAAGTGTAATCAAAGTCCAAAATATCCAAATATCCAAAAATAGCAAGGAAAAAACTTCCTATATTTTATTAATTAATTATTTGGATCACACTTTACTCATATTTCATACTTTTAATCAATTCTGAGTTGGTCCAGTTAACAACAATTAGTATTGATTAGTATTTGTGATTAGAGTTAATTGTTAGAAATTAGTACTAAAATATAAATTTTATGTATCAGTAGCGAGATAATTGCCCAATTCTTCCCGCATATCTTGGACAAAATCTGCAAGAAGAATGGGGACAGTTCTTAAAAATTATTGTTTAAAGTTCCATCTCTTCTCTGCAGGATAACAGTTTCCACTGTCTTCAGGTGAATGTTGGGTGTAGAATATTATTCAATCTTCGGTCTTATTCACAATGCTCTGGGCAAATTCAAGTGCCTCTGTATGCTTGACGAAGAAATGTTCCTTCTTCTCATAGGTCACTCTTAATGTTGCGGGATATAACAGTCCATATCTCAGATTGTTTATATTCTTAAGTATTCTTCTTGTTTCTGTAAACAGCGCTCTCTTCTTGGCGACTTCCACAGGATAATCTCTAAATATGCTTATCTTGTCTCCTTCAAATGCGAGGTTTCTGCTTTGAACAATTATCTTCATCATATCATCCAAAACATGGTCATATTGCACCTTCACTATCAGTTGTCTTGGGGGGGCGCCCACCCCTGGGCGACGTCTTGATACTCTGTGCGCTCGGGCAATTAACGGTGCTTGATCCAGATTCAAGACTTTTTTCAGCAGATCTGCAGCAAATTCGCGAGGGTCACGATTCCCCTCTCTGCCTTCCTGGACGCCTACGATTCTTAAATTCTGCCGTCTCTGTCGTCCCTCCAAATCAATACATTTTTCAGTTATTTGATGTAATAACTTCGATAGGCGTTTGTTCTCGGCAATAAGTTTTTTTGTTGTTTCGGTGCTTGTCTCAGCAATTTCCTCCAATTCCTTTACAGCCTCGTGGTGTTGATTTAAAGTCTGGAGGATCGGCTCCAACTTAGCATCAAATCTGGATTCCATCGAATTCAGTTTATCATATACTTCTACAGTATTTTGATGCATATTTTCTTCCATGGTTAATTTCCAGTCTTCCAGAACTTCATGCACAGAAGCTGTAACCTCATCTTTAATTTGTTCTTTAATTTCATCTTTTAAAGATTTCAGCTCCTGTTTAAGATTTTTTAAATTCTATCATTATTTTAGAGATTTCCTGTGTCAGGAAGGTTCTTAATTCTTCCACATCTGTTTTTTTCTTCCTTGAGATATCTTCTTGGGATGCTGTTAAAACTGAGCCCGAGGCTTCAGTTGGGCCTGCCTCTTTTCCCTTACCGATTTTTCTCGTCTTGGGGGGGGTGTGTTGAGTCGACATGCTGCCGGTGTCGCGCACCTGATGACGTCACGGACGTGTTGCAAACACTCGGTGCCGTTTTCTAGAGATAGGTCCCGTCTTTTTCCCCCGTTTTCAACGTTTTTTTCCCGGAGCTAGTTGGCGCGAGTCTCTCCTACTCCATAGCGCCACCGGAAGTGACCTTTGGTTCTTTTGAGAATTAGTTTCATTTTTTTGTCCTCGGTTCTTTACCCTTCCACCCTGAAACAATGGTTTCATTTAGGGATTAACTCCCTTTCCCTCAACCCCTTTCCCTTTTCTTTTTGCTTCGCTCGAGGTATCTATGCTTCTCTTCTTTCTTTGGCATTTCCTTCTGAACTCTCTGTCACCAGCCTTTGTGTTAACAACCTGGCATCTGTCATATGGGGCTTCTTGTCTGCTCTCTCTTAATGATTGTCACTGTGAAGGAGGTTGGTTAATGCAACATGGTAAATACATGATAATTGAGAGGATTTACTAGATACCTGACTGCTCTGAGGCAGGCATAATTTGATATTTGGGGAAATTGTGCAGGATTAATAACCTGAATTTAGTAGAATGACGGTGAGGAAACAATTATCTAAGTTGGCTTAGTATGAAATATACCCACCGTATCCCGATACTTTGTAAAGCTGAAGGTGCCATCCACCCATTCTGCTTTCATCTTAGCAAGGGCTTTCTCCAGTGAATACTCTTTGCTTGCTGCTACTCCAACCTCTTCCAATCTAGACAAGGTTGTTTATAAGTCATTTCATTGTGCAATATGTGGAGAACTAACATTTTGTAGCTTTCTACAACAGTTTTTACTTTTACGATTTGCTGAGACAATATCACAATCACAATCACAATAATACTTTATTAGCCAAGTATGTTTTGCAACAAATGAGGAATTTCATTTGCCAAGTCAGTCACACAAATAAAAAGCAACGGAACACACAAAATACATTTTAACATAAACATCCACCACAGTGACTCCTCCACATTCCTCGCTGTGATGGAAGGCAAAAAAAAGTTCAAATCTCTTCCCTTGATGCGAAGATGATGCGAAGGGAGTGGTTTCTGCAGAAGGTGGAAAGAAGTGGGGATGGGAAGATTTGACTGGCGATGGAGGAAGAAACAAAGATGTGTACAAATAAACATTATCTAATTTTCTCAAATCCTTTTCCTTCTTGCCCATTAGACATCCTAAATGTTTTAGAGCAAAACACAAAGTGCTGAAGGAACTCAGCGGGTCGGGCAGCATTTGAGGAGGGAATGGACAAACGATGTCTCGGGTCGGCACCCTTCAGACTGACTGCAATAGGAGGAGAAAGCTGGAAAAGAGAGGTGGGTGGATACAGATGAGGGGAGTTTGATTAGTAGATGGGTGGAGTAAGTGACAAAGGCCAGGCATGAAATGGAAATAAACGTGTGTCAGGTAAGAAGAAGAGGAGAGGAATGTAAAGCCAGAGGGAGGGGTATAGGTGGAAGGGACCTAGGGGGTGGAGAAAGTGGCCAGGCTGGTGGGAGAAATGGGTGCACACAGGGGTGGGGGTGGCAAGGCAGAGGAAAGGGGTGGGGGAAAGGGGTGGGTTTGAAGAATGAGAGAATGCAATGTTCATACCGTTAAGTTCTAAATTACCCAAGCGGAACACATGCTGCTCCTCCAGTTTGTGTCTGGAAGAGACCCAGGATAGAAAGGTCAGTATTGGAATAGGAAGTGGAGTTAAAGCGGTTAGCAATCAGTGAAATTGTTGACAGTTCTACAATTGGTCAATCCAATGTAAAGGCGGTCACATCAGGAGCACCGAATGCAGTTGCTGAGGCTGGAAGGACTGCTGGAGCAGGATGGAAGTCTAGGGGCAGATGCTACATCGCCTGTGATTGCAGTATGTACGTACCTGGGGAGGGGGCCATTGGGTGGGAAGAGATGATTGGAAGGGAGTGGTTTCTGGAGAAGGTGGAAAGAAGTGGGGTTGGGAAGATTTGACTGGTGGTGGCATCACATTGAAGGTGGAAATGTCAAGGAATGAGGTGTCGGCTGCAAAAAGTGCTGGGGTAAAAGGTGAGGATCAGAGGAATGCTATTCTTGTTCCAACATTACCTTAAATGCCTTTAAACCTCATTTGTTGATATAAGAACATGAAATATCTTTCATATTTTGCATGAACTCTGTTACAAAAAAAAATAATTCCGTCATACTTTTAAAAAATGCTCGTCTGGCCTTTAATTAACCTAAGATTCAGCTAAGAGACGGATATCACTAACTGACTGAAGGAAGCGCAACAATGTCTTCAATACCATGGATCGGTCTCGGGGCTCCTCTCTACCCTTTCTCCAATGGTTCCGCCTTACATCTTTGTAACCAGGACTGGACACCACACCTAGTAGTGTGGAAAAGGGTCCCGACCTGAAATGTCACTTATCCATGTTCTCCAGAGATGATGCCTGATCCACTGAGTTACTCCAGCACTTTGTGCCTTTTAAACCAGCATCTGCAGTTCATTGTGTCTCCACAATACTCCATGTTTGGTTTTGCACTTTAAACATGAATTGCTTCATGCTGATCGTTCTTTCCATTGCAACAATATTTGTTTTACTATTTTGATAATAATTAGGCATGTTAAACTTTCATCCAACAACAATTGGTTTGGGCTTTATTATTCATTATTTCAATGCTATTCATGAAGTATTCACAGTCTGGATTCAAGGCTATGCATAGCACAGAGTCGGCTCTGCTAAGGGTCTTCAACGACATCCTCCTGGCAAACGACTCAGGTAATTATGTGGTTCTTGTCTTGCTGGACCTATCTGCCGCCTTCGATACAGTGGACCATGGAATATTAATTTCCAGACTACAGCACCAAGTGGGCATTTGTGGCAGTGCCCTGGAATAGTTCAGGTCCTATCTGGCAGATAGAACCATGTGTGTAAGCCTTGCTGGCTTTGAATCCTCCTCCACTCCCTTGGTATATGGGGTTCCACAGGGCTCAATTTTAGGGCCCCTGCTCTTCTCCTTATACCTACTTCCTCTGGGCTCAATTTTAAGAAGGCATGGCATCTCCTTTCACTTTTATGCAGATGATAGCCAGTTATATATGCCACTCAGGAAAGAAGATGATTATTCTCTAAAATCACTTCTGTCTTGTCTTGAGGACATTAAGTCCTGGATGGCCTTAAACTTTCTGGGACTTAATGAAGAGAAGACAGAGGTGATTTTGTTTGGCCCCAATGGCTGCCGTGAACCTCCCTTTGTTGATTTGGGTCCACTGGCATTGTCTGTAAAGCCAACCGTCTTGAACCTGGGTTTTAGGATGGACGGTGATTTTATACTAGACAAACAAATAGGCGCGGTGGTTAAGTCCAGCTTCTTTCACCTAAGGAAGCTGGCAAAGGTGAAGCCCATTCTCGAGCGGGAGCATTTTGAAACAGTAATCCATGCCTTTATTACATCTAGGCTGGATTACTGTAACGCACTCTACTCTGGAGTCGCACGAGCTTCATTGGCTCGCCTCCAGCTTGTTCAAAATGCTGCCGCTCGCCTTTTGACTGGAACTCGAAAGAGGGAGCACATTACGCCAATTTTGGCCTCCCTACACTGGCTCCCAGTGCACTTTCGAGTTCATTTCAAAATTCTTTTATTTGTTTTTAAATCCTTGAATGGGCTCGCCCCGCCTTACCTCTCTGAGCTGCTCCACCTATATGCTCCTGGCGGTGCCTCAGGTCAGCTGATCAGCTGCTCCTTGAGGTACCAAGTTCTAAGCGGAAGCTCAGAGGGGATAGAGCTTTTTCTGTTGCTGCTCCGGCACTCTGGAACACCTTGCCGCTGCACATCAGACAGGCCCCCTCACTGTCCATCTTCAAATCCTCCCTAAAAACATATTTTTATTCTTTGGCTTTCGACACTGGCTGAGGCATTGCCCCTGTTTTTAGTGCTTTTAATGTCTTTTAATTTTTGTGTGTTTTTATAGTCCTTCGTTTTACGGTTTTTAATGGTTTTTAATTGTTTGTAATAGCTTTTTGTTCGTGATTTCTCATGTACAGCACTTTGTGGCAACTGTGGTTGTTTAAAGTGCTTTATAAATAAAGTTATTATTATTATTATTATTATTACATTTGTTCAGTTGCTGATGGGGTGCTAAACACAAGACATCCAATGTTGAACAACATGCATCACTCCATTCAGAATACCCACTCCTCAAACAATCCTTCAGGCAAGTAAAAACAACATCGAGATTTTCTTTGAATACTGATGATTCAGATTTGAGGCAGAGCATGTGTGTAGAATTCTGATAAAGGGATTTCAGAACACTCACAAATAAAAATTGCATGCCGGATTCCAAGCTACTAACTCATAATATTATATAGTTGAAGTTCATTTCTCTTGCCATGCATAATATTCCCCCAGAAAATATTAACTGGTTAATAAAGGGAATAAAATTGAAGAGAAAATTTAATTGCATTTGCCAATTGATTACAATATTTTCGGCCCGAAACGTTACCTATTTCCTTCGCTCCATAGATGCTGCTGCACCCGCTGAGTTTCTCCAGCATTTTTGTGTACCTTCGATTTTCCAGCATCTGCAGTTCCTTCTTTAACACAATATTGACGGAAATGTGTAATAGAGCTAATGTGAAATCATTACAAATCTGGTTTTGTATATTATGTGTGGAGAATACAGTGCAAAGATAACCAGAAGAAATGCCGGGATTGATCATCAAATTTGCAAAGAAAAGGTTATGCATTGAAGTTTGAACCTTTAAAAATCCAGAAACTATAAAAATCCTCAAGCTCAGTGATGCTGGATATCAGACGTTGTGTCACACCGTGAGTATCTCATACCACCAACAACATCATAGGGAGTTATTAGTAGAGATTAAACGGTCAATTACTCTGTGCAGGTCCCCTGGACTGTTCACGCATGAATAGACTGCTCTCGGATCAGTATGGGAGCCATAATGGTGTCAAAGTTATGTAAGACCGTTCTTTTAAGGGGAACTGTGCAGTTCATGAGAAAATAGCTGAAAAAGAAATTGAAAAGCAAGTGTATGAACTGCTTACTGCTCAAGGAACTTTTCAAGTCCAATTTCTAGCATTTCCTGCAAGGTGGTCTCTTCATGGGGTTTCACTTCAAATCCAACAATTGCACTGATCTGTAAACAACACATAAATCAGCACAAATTATATGATGCCGAGATTTGTAAAAGACCTTTCCACCTTATTAATTTACCTTATGGTTTGCTGCAGAGTAACGAGTGGCTAATTGCTCAAGGAGCAACTAGTTTATATAAAAATGATTGCACTACAAAGGTAATCCATTTTTAGTGAAATGCTTTAGAGCCACCCATCTCACTAGTCCATTTTTTCTTCTGCAATACTTCAACAACACCAATCTTAGGGCAGGTATAATTATTGGCATGAATTTAAGGTTAAAATGTAGGCAAAAGTTGCTTCCAGTGTATTTGCCAACTATGCTCCGATACTCATTAAGTTCCAACTGGAACAATAGCGTATAGAGATTCTCAACCACTCATCATCAAGATTGTTTCTGGTTTTTTTTTAACATCTGAAACATTGGCCTAAAGTCTACCATTAGTCATCCATACTTACCAGTTACTACTGAACAAAGCTCATATTTCTCTTGTGCAGATTCCCCTGCGGGAATTTAGAGTTTAGAACTGGTCCCCCCCCCCCATCCTTCTCAACTCCAACTTCAGTGATGGGGCCCTACACATCAATAGACCCTTCTACTATGAAAGAGATTTACTTGTGGAGTACAAAAATGAATGCCAAAGCAAACAAACAGCTGGCTAAATATCATCTCCTTGTTTAGATAACTGACAAAACTCAAATATTTGAAACTCTAAGAATCCAGACAATCAAAAACGTTCAAGATTTTAAATCCAGGGTTGGGATGCATTAGGATTAGCAGGGATAGAACATCATGCATAATCTGGGACTTTACTGGGATTATGCCAACAGTAACTTGGGAATATATCAACACAAACATGCAGTACATGCCTCAATCGTTCCAGGTAAATTAGAAAGTGTGACCTAATCCATTGTCAAAATTTTGGAGGTATGCACAAGTAGAAGGGTGTGCTATTTAGCTCCAGCACTTATTTCACTATGATGGAGACCTTTGTATTGTTTATAAGTTCTTAAGTGATAGGAGCAGAATTAGGTCATTCAGTCCATCAAGTCTACATCGCCATTCAATCATGGCTGATCTATCTTTCCCTCTTAACCCCATTCTCCTGCTTTCTCCCCATAACCCCTGACACCTGCACTAATCAAGAATCTACTTATCTCTGCCTTAAAAATTGAGGGCGTCCACAGCCTTCTGTGGCGATGATTCCACAGATTCACCACCCTCTGATTAAAGAAATTCCTCCTCATCTCCTTTCTAAAGGAAAGTCCTTTTATTCTGAGGCTGTGGCCTCTGGTCCTAAACTCTTCCACTAGTGGAAACATCCTCTCCAAATACACTCGATCCAGGCCTTTCACTATGCGGTAAATTTCAATGTGGTTTACCCCCCCCCTCCCCCCCATCCTTCTAAACTCCAGCGAGTAGAGGCCCATTGCCGTAAAACACTAATCATATGTTAACTCAATCATTCCTACGATAATTCTTGTAAACCTCCTCTGGACCTTCTCCAGCACCAGCACATCCTTCCTCAGATATGGGGCCCAAAATTGCTCACAATGCTCCAAATGCAGTCTGACCAGAGGGTTAGTCAGAGGGTGGTGAATCTGTGGAATTCTTTGCCACAAAAGGCTGTGGAGGCCAAGTCAGTGGATACTTTTAAGGCAGAGATAGATAGATTCTTGATTAGTACAGGTGTCAAGGGTTATGGGGAGAAGGCAGGAGAATGGGGTTAGGAGAGAGAGATATGGATCAGCCATGATTGAATGGCAGAGTAGACTTGATGGGCCAAATGGGCTAATTCTACCCCTATCCCTTATGACTATGATCTTATGACCAGCACCTGTGAAGGGCTTAGCCACGGTAGATTAATCCAATATTTTTCCCTGTATTTCCCATTGGGGACAGTAAATGTAGATTTTGATTGGAAGTCTGAGGCTCATCACGAACAGAAAGCTCCCCCCTTAGTTTTTTTTTGTTCCATTCAGGGGTATTTCTATCAGCAGCAGACTTGATTTCAATCATAATTCAGTAAGACTTCACTCACGGTCAATTTTTCAATCAATTTAAATTTCAACAACAAACACCAAGTGATAACTAATTAATTACCCATTGTACTTGTCCCTCAATTTTCTTATATATTAATTTATTTCAAAAAATCAAATTCCCTGTATGTTTACATACTTGGCTAATAAATTAATTACAATGATGAAAGTTGATTCTATCTCCAGTTTATGGTAAATTGCAGTTCTACCGAGTAGAAGCATGTACACCCAACACTGTTCACTGTCCTTTACTCAATGCATTAATTTATCAAACGTTACCTCTTCCCAGTGTCTCTCCTTGATGCCAGGATTGCAAATAGTTGAGATAATAGGTAGATGTGGCTTGAATTTCTCAATTTTAAATTTTGCATTTTCTGCTACACGTTTAGGTCCAGAAATATCTGCGAACGTCTTTGTCAATTTGTACATTGTTCTCCACATATTTGAAACTTCGTTTGTAATCACTTCAGCATCTAGACCTTGGAAGGGTCCTAAAAAGAATGGAAAAATATGGAAGCATTTGTATATATTTATATATACAAATATATAAATACATACCATTGTGCACTTCTGAAGAATCTAGGTTTTAATAATTCTCCTCCAAGATGTGACTTCACTAAAGTAAATTTTGTTTCTTATATTCTCTCTTCATGTGAACTCTTCTGTCCTCACCCTCCCCCCCCCCCCCCCCCCAGCCCTCACCCCCAACCTATACCCCATGCTACCAATGCATGCAACTGCTGATCTCACCCATGATTGACACGGGACCGACTAGCCATCTTCTTCTTGGCCACTTTCCCCCCAAAAGTGGCCACTTTCCCACACCTCCAAAATCTGATCACTCAAACCCCCAACATATCTAAACTCAGCAACTCTTCCCCAAATTCCTTTCCTTTCCGGTCACCCCTGCCTCCATCACGGCTTTGATTTCCAGCCACCTTCCAGAAAGTGCAAAGAAGCTATTTCCAGACTACACACAGAATAGTGCATAATGGATGGTCAGTAACAAGGCCTTCCCGCACTTGTCATTTTCAAGTCTGCGACTGAAACAGTCACTGGTAGCTTCCACAGTGGCCTTTTGCCTTTTAAGGCTCACATCAGTTTCTAGGTCCTCCTCATTTTCGGATCCTGAATGTTTCTTACTCAATTATCTTTTGAAACTCACCATTTAGCCATGCTTCTGATTTGGTATAAAAGTTATATGCAGTGTTCCACAGTTGTTCATAAGGTTGCTTCTGTGCCACCGTGGCCAATAACTGTGGGAAATGGGACACCTGATGCCCCAACAACTCCTCTTCTCTATTTATAGTCTTTAAAAAGAGAAAATGAGATTCATGATGCACATAGCTGGTATCAGAACTTAAAAACGGCATATTAATGGGTAGAATGCAATGCATTTGAGTAATTCAGCGGGTCAGGCAGCATCTATGGAGGACATGGATAGGCAATGTTTTGGGTTGGGACCTTTGGTCTAGACACTAATGGGTACATTTTAATCTCTAGGTTTCATTGGTTTATAAATTTAGCAAAACTCTACTTAAGAATAGTTCCATTATTTCCGTCAACATCCAGAACTAGGAATGTTACAGATGTCAATGAAAGGTAAGAATAAAGCAGATAGAGTCATGGGGTAGCTTGAGATAATGCTTTGCTTTTGGTTTCAATCTAATTAATTTAGGTGCTTTTGATTTACAGCATGTTGTTGGTATCAGGTTGCTCCCTGTATTCACACCATTGGACCCAATTGCCTTCATCTGATGTAGAAACAAGGAACTGCAGATGCTGATCTACACAAAAGAGCACAAAGTGCTGGAGTAACTCAGCAGGTCAGGCAGCATCTCTGGAGAACATGGATAGGTGACGTTTTGGGTCAAGACCCTTCCCCTCTTGGGGGAACATCACCTATCCAAATTCTCCAGTGATGCTGCCTGACCCACTGAGTTACTCCAGCACTTTGTGCACTTCCGTTTATACAATGATAAAATTATAAACCCACACCAAAAATACTGATTAAATAATTTTCTTGCATCTGAAATTGAATCATTGCTATTATTTAAAAAAATAATAGTTCCTTTTACCTGCTCTTAGAGAATTGTGATTGACGATTGCATTTGCATCCACAAACACATATAATAATATTATGAAGCACATATAATGTCATAAACTCTAATGAATAAACCAACAGAGGAAAGTTTTGGATACACGTTCCTATCCCCGAAGATTATTATGTATCATCAAGAATAATAATTAAATACATTCCATGAAATATACAATGATAATTATTTCTAAATATATTACCAGATTGAAAAAGAAAGAGTATAAATGTCTGGTATAGTAAAGTTGTCTAGAAAGGTTGTCTTATGAGGAAAGATTGAACAGCTTAGGGCTTACTACAAAGATCTGATTGAAATATCTAAGATTCTGAATTGACTGTTCTGGCAAAATGCTGAGAGGATGTTTCCCTCATGGTGGAATCTAGTGCTGGGAACTATACCTTCAAACTGAAGTTATCCATACAACCAAGCGGTAGAATGTTGAATTCTCTAATTTAAGGTTACTTCTACAAACATTCCCCCCCTCCCCCCCAACCCCTTCCTCTACATAACATCAGTTAAGGGCCTGTCCCACTTTCCCGAGTTACTCATGAATTCTCCCGAGTTTTCCCCTTGATTCAAACTCGGAGAATGTCCATAGCGAGTCCGTAGGGAGTCCGTAGCAGCTCGTAATGCCAGCCGTACGTACTCGGGGCATCAGGTAAGTCGGGATGTTTTTTCAGCATGTTGAAAAATGTCGACGAGTAAAAAAAAACAAAACACACACACACTCACACACAGAACAAGGGTCCCAATCTGAAATGTCACCTGTCCATTTTCTCCCGAGATGCTGCCTGACCTGCTGAGTCATTCAAGCACTTTGTGTCTATATGGGATCAGCCATGATTCTGTCGAATGGTGGAGTAACCCCAAAAGTAACACCTTTGTTTCTATTTCTTATGTTCTCATAAGAACTATCTGATTATTCCTACAAAAGGCACTTAATTTAGATTTCTAAAGTGCCAGAAGAAAATAACTTATCTAAGAACTAGATAAGAACTGTAAATGAATGAAGGTGGCAATGGCTGTGAAGTGCTGACTATCTGACATTATAGAACTCAAATGTCAACCACAGATGAGGTGCTCTTCCCCGAGCTAACTTTGGGCTTCATTGTAATGAAGCTTAAGGAGACATAGATCATAGAAAGACTGAGACACAATCTCAAAGTGATATGTAGTTGGAAGATATTAAATTATAAATGGCTGTAGACAGTCAAGGAAATGACAAAAACAGCGAGACTCGGCAGGTTAGGTGTAGGAAGGAACTGCAGATATTGGTTTAAACCAAAGATAGACACAAAATGCTGGAGTAACTCAGCGGGACAGCCAGTATCTCTGGAGAGAAGGAATGGGTTATGTTTCGGGTCGAGACCGTTCTTCAGACAGGTCTCGACCAGAAACGTCACCCATTCCTCGCCAGAGACAGTGCCTGTTCCGCTGAGTTACTCCAGGATTTTGTGTCTATCTGCAGGTTAGGCTTGGTTCCTGATGTAATTTTACCTTCAGGACAGTGTTTAGAGATACTTAATATATATAATTTTTCTTCTGGCACTTTAGAAATCTATGTTGTGTCTTTTGTAGGAATACTTAGATAGGGAGAGAAAATGAGGGGAGTTCAGTGGAATAAAAGTAAATCACCCCAGATTACAGAAAGGACTTAAACCACAGAAGCTGAACATGTGGCTTTTTGAGAGTGTGTTCCAAAACCTCTACATTGAAGTGGACAAGAAAGCATGCTCATGTACTGGGAATACCAACTAAATAAATCAGAAAGGTTACATCTAAAGGTCACATTACACATCAACAGGTTACCAACATCTAGTTCATCCATTGCAGCAGTCAGATTATCAGAGAGTTCACTGAGCTTCTCCACATTATTCTTCATTTCGTCAATTGTTATAATTTCCTTTTTCTTGAAGCTGTCTACATCTTTGCCATATGCCACAACTTTCTTCTGAAATTCTTTTACTCTAAAAAGACAAACAATGGCATTAGTGGGAACAATTTTTCACAAACAAAATGTCAGCTGAAATTGATTAAAAATGTGGGGTGTTTTCGGAATCAGTGATGGGATTTATTGAGCTGATTCTGTCCAGGTAACGTTACAATTTTCACCAGCGCTTTGTTTTAAACATGTGCGTTTAAAACTCTAATACAGTGATTGAAAGAGTGAAGAAATGAGAGCCACGGGATATAAGCAAGCTTTAAACTTTAAAATATATATAATTCAGGATTACAGACCAGCTTGTCCAGACCAGAATAGATAGGGTCAATGTAGTCTTTCTTTCGTTAGAGCAATTAAAAACCAGAGAACCTATGTTTAAACTAAGAGGGGAAAGATTTAATGGGAATCCGAGGGGCAACATTTTTACACAGAGGGTGGTTGAACAAGCTGCCAGAGGATATTTTTGAGGGAGGTACAATAACATTTATAAGACATTTGGACAGGTACATGGATAGAAATGTTTTGTGAAGGATATGGGCCAAGCGCAGGGCTAGCCTAGACAGTGTGTCTTAGTTGTAATGGACAATAAAAGGAAAACCTGATCAAAGCTGAATATGCAGAGAGGCTCCCGTGCAGGACACTTAATTTCAATTTGTCAAGAAGATTCTGAGATTTTACTGGAATTATTCCTACCACATTGCTTAAAAGGGAACAATTCAACTTTATTTCTGAAATTCATGGAAGATTTTTTTTTAGGTACAAACCGATTCCTCAGGTTATCATCTACATCATCTCTCTTGCTCAGCAGTCGGTCCCGATGTGAATCAAGCAACTGTACAATCTGTCCCGGCCAGTTGAAGACTTGACTATTCAGCTTCAAATCATCCTCTATAATATAAACGGGAAATCTCAGTCAGAAAGAATCATCTGAATGATGCAAGTTATTATAAAAATCACATCATAACACTTGTTTTTTAACCGGCCGAATAATTTCAATAGACAATAGGTGTAGGAGTAGGCCATTCGGCCCTTCGAGCCAGCACCGCCATTCAATGTGATTATGGCTGATCATCCCCAATCAGTACCCCGTTCCTGCCTTCTCCCCATATCCCTTGACTCCGCTGTAAGAGCCCTATCTAGTTCTCTCTTGAAAGTATCCAGAGAACCGGCCTCCACCGCCCTCTGAGGCAGAGAATTTCACAGAATCACAACTCTGTGAGAAAACGTGTTTCCTCGTCTCCGTTCTAAATGGCTTACCCCTTATTCTTAAACTGTGGCCCCTGGTTCTGGACTCCCCCAACATCGGGAACATGTTTCCTGCCTCTAGCGTGTTCAAACCCTTAACAATCTTATATGTTTCAATAAGATCCCCTCTCATGCTTCTAAACTCCAGAGTGTACAAGCTCAGCCGCTCCATTCTCTCAGCATATGACAGTCCCGCCATCCCGGGAATTAACCTTGTAAACCTACGCTGCACTCCCTCAATAGCAAGAATATTTCAACATATCTAGCTTGCTTTTGGAGTGATGTGGCCATTGTACAGATTAATTTATCAACATCAGCTTTCACACCAGCTTCATGGTATAATAGTTAACTCCTATTTCCATGTGTAATGGAAGAATTTATGACATTCCTCAGATACTGAAACATGATCATCAATATCGACTTGTGAAACCAGGCAACCTGCAATTTAATAAGTAGTCACAGTTAGATAAATGACACCAAAATTACAAGCGGCGTAGAATTGGAAGAGAAAGCTCAGAAATAACTAAATGTATTGAACTACCCTTTGAAAGTCTTTGCCCGTAGTTGATCAGGTAAACCAAATTTCATCAGTGTACAAAAAATACAATAATGACCCGATTGAAACAGGTTTATAAAGAATTCCACTCAGTTTTCCAATATGTAGAGCAATTGGACCATCATCTAAATGTTACCGAACAGAACAATTATAAATGAAATATGCTGCAATCAAATGTAATGTTTCTTTCATCTGCCTCATCACCACTTTCTTTATGCAATCTCTCCTGCCTTCCATCCCTTTGTCTTTCCCGGCATGTTAAAATGTATTCTATCTTTAAAAACTTAATTCATCTCTAATATTTCCCAATTCTGATTTACTGTCTTCAACCTGAAACATTAACTCTGCTTCTCTCTTCACAGATGCTGTTGAAATAACTGCTAATGGAGTATTTGTAAGTTTGACACAAAATTATATACAATTACTGGATAATGTCAAACAAAAGGTTATTTGGATAGACAAGCAGAATATTGTTGGATTCTCCGCCTCATTTCATTCATTTCACGTTAAGATGACCACAAACATAAAAGGGCTGCTTTATATTCCACAACATCTGGATCTAAACAAAAAACAGAAAAAAATCATCATGCCAACTATCACATTCCAGTGCTTGGAACAGGGGTCCAGGATTTGACAAGTTTTGGGAACCATTTCAGCTTCCTCTAATAGCCTCTAAGGTGTAATGTAAAGGTTAAACAGACTCGTCAGCTAAAATTGAGCTGTCAGCTAAACTAGCAGCCTCAGTCTCATTTCAATCTCTGCTTTGGAAAACAAGTCGATTTGTTCGAAGAATGCTGAGGCTAAATCGAAGGGACCAGTATATCATGAGGACAACTGCAAGGTCAGTAAGATAAGCTTTGCCTTCCTAGAGACATCCGAGCCTAGCTCAGCATCTGATAGGGCATATAACTCACGCCATTATGGTACCAAGGAGGATAGCTAGTTTGACACGTTGACCTGTTGTTCTTAGAGATAAAGTTATTATATAAGTGCACGCTTCTACCAATAGAAGATATCTTCACCAGCGGGGGAGATAGAGAGACAGAGAGCTTGGACTGTAGTGTGTGCCAGTCAGTGCAGACCGGAGACTCGAGTATGCAGAGGAGCGTGAGGCCAGTTATTTTGTATTGTTAATCTACAGATAGTTTTTCTGTACATTACATGTATTTTACTTTAATAAATAGTTATTTGTGCTCTTCATGTTGTTCTTTCTCCTATCATTGTTCCAAATCCTTGAATCCTGCATATATTTTGTTACATTTTGGCGTAGTTGGCAGGATTCGATGAAAATGTGGAGAAAGAGGATTGAAGATGTGGAACCCAAGACGTTTCAGGTCCCAACATGGGAAGATAATTCTGAAGGTTATGGTAGTTTGGCCAATGTGTTAAGCGAATGAGGACCTCCTGAGTGTTGGGAGGGAGAGTTAAAGGATAAGTCAACAAAGCTTGTACTCGCTTGTACTCGGCTTGTACTCGCTTGTACTCGCTTGTTTCGGCTTGTACTTGCTAGAATTTAGAAGATGGAAGGGGGATCTTATAGAAACTTACAAAATTCTTAAGGGGTTGGACAGGCTAGATGCAGGAAGATTGTTCCCGATGTTGGGGAAGTCCAGGACAAGGGGGCACAGTTTAAGGATTAAGGGGAAATCCTTTAGGACCGAGATGAGAAAAACATTTTTCACACAGAGAGTGGTGAATCTCTGGAACTCTCTGCCACAGAAGGTAGTTGAGGCCAGTTCATTGGCTATAATTAAGAGGGAGTTAGATGTGGTCCTTGTGGCTAAAGGGATCAGGGGGTATGGAGAGAAGGCAGGTACAGGATACTGAGTTGGATGATCAGCCATGATCATATTGAATGGCGGTGCAGGCTCGAAGGGCCGAATGGCCTACTCCTGCACCTATTTTCTATGTTTCTATGTTTCTAAAGCTACCACACTTGATTAATAAATGTTTGGAGAAAGTGGGCTTTCCAAAAAGGAAAGAGGACCTCCCACGGATGGGATGGATATTTGCTACTGCACTAAGGCAGCAGGGTCTCATCATTGACAAATTGAACCAGTGAAAATGAAAGATTACATTTAACTGATCTGGACAGACAATGTGTGACCTTGACTGAGACAGCAAAGACTGCACAGAAACGGGCTGAGAAGGTGGAATTGAAACAAATTAATACCACGTGTAGATTAGCCACTGTGAAGCAGAAATTAAATAGGAAGGAGTGGTATGTGGACCTAGAAAAAGTGTGTGCAATGTTATCACAGGATGACTGGGACCCCGACCATTGGGACAGGGATATTTGGCACTCAGATGAGTCAGATGCAGAATAGACAGAGGGGGGAAGAACGGGATAATAGACCAGTGATAGGATCCAGGCCTCTAGTCTAGACCAAAGTTAAGACTGAACAAAGAGAAAATAATCAATTGGCTTAGCCGGACCCAGGGACTGAAACCATTGAGACTGTCGTCAGGGATTACAGTGCGGCTGAATCACAAGAATGATTGGCTAGAATGAGACAGCTACCCGGTGAACCCCTGGCCACCTGGCTCACCCAACTGTGGGAACAGGGTGCTGGCCAGGTTCACTTAAAAGACACTGAGATTAGATGCATGAGTGCTTTAAGTACAGATCCACTCGTGTTGGCAGCAATGCGTGCCGATACAGGGACGTATTATCTCTGGTACTGGATCACCCAGGCCAATTCAAGATCGCATACCCCATAGGAATCAGAACTCCAGCCCTGGCGCACAGCTCAAGATGCTGTTTCAAGACTGCGAGACATGGCTTCAAAAAAGGGGATGTATGGGACATTGATCCCCACTGCTATCAGACTCCTGAATCCATCACGTCTTTCACATCCTCATCCCTGAGGTACTGCCACATGTTCTTACTGTGCACTATACTATATTCGTATATTCCATTATTGTATTTTTAGGCATTGCTTCAGGTGCACCATTCTGCTGTTTTACACTTGCCATGATTATTGCTGTATTTGGAATTAATTTCTGATTACTGTTTACCCTACGAGCTTCAAGTGAACAGGGATTTCATTGCACCCGGCTGTGTATAACAATAAACTAGTGTGAGGGAAATGGTTAATTTAAAAGCAAAATACAGAAGATGAAGGAAATGTGAAATAAAACCACAAACACTGAAAATACTCAGTTGGTTAGACAGCATATGTGAAGAGAGAAGCAGAGTTAATGTTACAAGTTGATGGCATTCCAGCAGAACTGAGAGAAAGACAAAGAGATAGAGGGCAGAAGAGATTGTATGATGACAGTGATAATGATGTAGGTAAACTAAGGTAGAAATATCAGGAGGCATTCCAGATAGAGCAAGACCAATAAAATCTGAAATTATCTGGAAAAAATGAAACATTAAATACTGAAATACTGGCATTAGTCATTACTTGAAACTATTAAATGCAATGTTGAATTTGTAATGTTTGTCATATTTTAAAATGGAAAATGAGGCGTTGTCATTGAGTTTACGTAAAACTTAAGATCATCATAAATAAATAATTAATGTAGCTTCGGGGAATGTGAATATCTATTAAAGTTAGTTTGAAACTTCTATTCAAAGGTCTGACACACGAGGCCAAACAATTGCACAGGAATTAATTAAAAATCATAGTTAAAAACATTGTAGGAAAGACCACATCGGTCAGGGTGGAACTACCCGATTAAACAAAGAGGTGACTTTTTAATACAGGTACAGGCTAGGCGTACGCCGTCAAGACGCTGTGTACGACGTCAAGACGCTGCGTACGTCAAGACGCTGCGTACGCCCGTGGAGACGCTGCGTACGCCCTCATTGCGCCTGTGGGCCGACAGGCCGTTGATGCGCGGGATTTTCGGAAGGGGAGGGGAGAGGAGAGGGGAAGAGGGGGAGGGGAGAGGAGAGGGAGATTAGAGGGGAGAGAGAGAGAGTAGAGGGGAGAGAGAGAGTAGAGGGGGGAGGGAGGGGGAGAGAGAGGAGGGGGTGTGAGGGGAGGGAGGAGAGGGGAGGGGGGGATGGAGGGGAGAGAAGAGGAGGGGAGAGTTGGAGGGGGAGAGAAAAGGAGGGGGGAGAAGAGGAGAGAGGAGAGAGAGAGAGAGAGGGGGGGGAGAGAGAGAGAGAGAGAGAGAGAGAGAGAGGGGGGGGAGAGAGAGAGAGAGAGAGA
>CM075981.1:50454765-50497265 GCA_038087875.1 Malacoraja senta
CTTTGGTTTCCCAGGCTTTTCCTTGCAGCCTTTCTGGTAAACAGACGCAACACATTAGCCGCTCTTTAGTCTTCTGGCACCTCATCCTGGCACCTCATCCATGGCTATTGATGACACAAATATCTCTGACATGGGCCCCACAATTTCTTCCCCTACTTCCTAATGATCATGACCAGGATTTATCTACCTTTATCTGTATTTGGATCTCCAGCACCTACTTTTCTGTAATGTGGCCTCTCTTCAAGACAGCACTAAGTCCCCGTTCCCTCGTGTTCACACTTTTCTCCACAATATATACAAAATATTCATTTAACCTGTCAACCATCTCCTCAGGCCCAACAGACAGACAGCCTCGTTGATCTTTAAAGGGCCATAGTCTCTCCATGAGTACTTCTTTGTTGTTAATATAATTTTAGAATCTCTATGTGTTCTCATTTGCCAAAGCCTTTGATCTTCCTATTTTCCTCTTGTGCATTCCTACACCTTATATATTCTTCAAGGAACTAATTTGATTCCATCAACTCATACCTGACACATACCTCCTTTGTTTTCTTGACCAGAGCCTCAATATTTATCATCACCCAGGGTCCCCTACTTCTGCCCGTCTTGCCCTTCACTCAGGAACATGGTGGCCCTGAACTCTCCCTATTTCACTTTCAAAAGCCTCCCACTTGCCAGATGTCCCTTTACTTGCAACAGCCTCAGCTTTCAGCTTTTGTAAGATCCTGTCTAATATCAGAAAAATTGGCCTTGATCCAATTTAGTCAACTGTCCTATCCTTTTCCATAATTATTTTAATTATGGTCATTTGTCCCAAAGTGCACCCCCACTGACACTTCAGTCACCTCTTTATCTTGTTTCCCAAGAGAAGGTTGAGTTTTTCTCTTCTCTATGGTGTAATTGTATCGAATTATAGAGAACATTTTCCTCCAAAAACACGTCACAAATTCCACTCATCCACTCCCTTCAAATTACAGCAGTCCCAATCGATATTTGGAGTTAAATTCCCCCACTGTTGCAACCATACAGTCCTCTTTTGACAATGAATGGGCATCAAAACACTTTTTTCTGGAGCAGTCTAGAATATAGTTCAATTTTAGATTGTGGCAGGCTCCATTGTAATGCTAGTGTTAATTTTAGGATTAAGAATGAATGGAGTTTAGTTTTGGATTTAGTTTCATCTTCAATGGTGGACAGAAATTTGAAGTTACTTCAAAAAACAGTCAAGGGGAAAATGAAAACAAAAAAATAGCTGTAGATGCTGGAAGTCTAAAACAAAAACAGAAAATTAGAGAAACATTCAGCAAGTGAAATCTTCAAAATCTAAAATGTCTCTGTGTCTCTTTCCACATTTGCTGCCTTACCCACTGAGCATTTATTGATCAAAAAGTTGAGTGCCGTGGCACTGGATACATTTCCTTCACCAAATCTGAACAACCGGCATTCTATAAAATGCCCTGAGACAGATAGCATTTTTATATTCAGTACGACTTTACTGGAAAATAAAAAAAGTCCTAAGACAGCAGGTCTGTAAACATACAGCACCTTGTTTTTCTGCAGGTAATTTGATGCATCCAGAGAATGAATGAGCATTCAGAGTGCAGAGGTCTCTGATTTTCACCATTGTAATTTACATGGCTATTCCTTCTGCAACTAGAATAAGCTGCAAGCTCCCAGAAGCCACATTGGAAATTCAGGATGACTAGGATAATTAATTAGAGCCTAGTTTTATTACAGTACCTTTTTTTCCATGTGTTAATCACAGAAACATTACCCATTTTTCAACAACATTGCAAATGTCAAATCGTACAATTTACCTTGTGTTTAATTTCCGATTTTCCTGCACCACAGACTCAATCAAAGTCTCCTTTAGCTTCATAGCATGAGAGCAGAGATCAGCATTCAGGCTGACAGCATCAAGGCAAAACATGGCAAGTGGGACAGTAACGTGCATCAGGGATATTTCATTGCAGAGTTTCTGCAAACTGGCTATTTTCTGGCAGTGAGAAGCAGCGGTTAGTAAAAAATCACAAGATTCAGCAAACAATCTATAATGCAACAACTAATCTTCAATAATTCTAAAGTGCAATACTGCATCAGTAAAGCATAAACATATCAGGGCGCATTCACAGGTAGCATGGGAAACTCAACCACATGCTTCCCCCTTCCCAAGTGGAAAAGCACAAGGTTTCAAATTTTTAACCAAATTTCAAAATTATTCACCTATTTCATCAATTTAATTAGCATCATTATGGAAGAACTTGCTTAACCTCAGTATTCAAACTATCAATGTTAATTAAATGTGGTTGCAGTACTACTTATCATTTTTAATTACCAAACAGAATAAAGAAGAAAATGAGGGGAACTTTAAAGTGAACAAAATATGGCGTCTCTTTGGTAGAATGAAGCACTGTATAAATTAAAACAGGTTTCAGATCCCCCTGGGTTATTTTTTGGATAAGTGCTGGTAATTGCTACAACCTGCACTGCAGACTTCAAAGCTAAACACCTCTGTTTGAGTATGGAAACCAAACCTGTAGATACTTCAAGAGGTCTGAATGTGGAACCATTATATTGAGTCATTGTATTGGTTCATCAAATAATTTAATGTATAATATTGTTCTCAGTTGCTCTTGTGATGGGAGGGTTCACCAAATGCAGAGTAACCAAGCAACATTTATTTAATTTATGTACTGAAGTGGAGACACCAGTTTTCTCAGAATCAGTGCTAATGATGTTAATTGATAGCTACAGGCCAGTGTCAGTCAATGCAATAACAGTCACTCATTGAAGTGATTTGCCTTCTGTTATAGTTATTCTACTAATTACAGTGGAATTGAGACCGTACTCAGATTCCTGATCAATTTATATTGCTATTTGTGCATGTCAGGTGCAAAATGTACAGAACAATGAAATCCATTAGAGTCATAGAGTAATATAGCGTGGAAACAGGCCCTTCAGCCCAACTTGCCCACGCAGGCCAACATGTTCCAGCTGCACTAGTCCCACCTGCCTGCGTTTGGTCCATATCCCTCCAAACCTGTCTCATCCATGTACCTGTCTAACTATTTCTTAAATGTTGGGATAGTCCCAGCCTTAACTACCTCCTTTGGCAGCTTGTTCTATAAACCAACCACCCACTGACAAACCTTTTAGCAAAAGTTCTAAAGTGTGTTCTGAAATAACACCAGAAAGGTTAGAGAGATAAACATGTTGTGGCTTTGTTCCTGAAACAAATGATGATTTGTAATCTTTGAAGTATACAAATGACTACTTATTTGGAAAGGTCTGAAGCAACTGGAATATGTAAACATACCTTTATAACTGCTTCCGTTGAATGTTTCTGTGACAAAAAAGTAGTAATTTCTTGTTCTGCCTTATTATTCAAAAGATCACTGTATATTTTATATACATTTAGATAGCTAAACAAAAGGGAAAATAATACATTTACTTGCAGGTATAATAAACGGTATCTGCAAATGAACCTATGATATGATCATTTAAAAAATAATAAAATAAATTCACATAAGTCTTAATGAGCTCCAAGAAAATGTAACCTTAACTCTGGCAATCACCAGCCTAATCAATGCTTTGGTTGGAATTAGTGTTGACGTGGGAGGAGCTTGTTATGGGCAAAACCACCATAAGCCTCACTATGTATAATAATTATACTAACAGCAGAGATGCAATGTAATGATTGACATTCTGTGAACAGAAAATAATGTGGAGAATAACATTTCCTATGCAACCGGAGGAACTTATCCATTCACCTTTTCCCTGCCCATCATCCAGGGATCCAAACAATTATTCCTGGTGAAGAAGCAATTCACTTGCACTTCTAATTTAGTCTACTGCACCAGTGTTCACAATATTGAATCCTCTGCAAACCAAATGTAAACTGGGTGATCACTTTGATCACTCTGCAGGGGTGATGATCCTTAACGTACTGTTGCATGCCACGTTAATTCTCAATCCCACTCCATTCTGATCCGTCTCTCTGCAGTCTACCCCATTGCCATTGTGTGGCACAATATAAACTGGAAGAACAAAATCTCAGCCTCCATCTTAGCACTTTACAACCTTTTTGGAAGGAACACTGAATGTTCAAAATTCAGGTAAGCCATGCTCTCATTCCCATTATCATGCTTTGTGTTCCTTTCTCCCATCCCCTCATTTCTTTAAAATGCCTTCTCATCGGTCAGTACTCAAGCTCCATTTCACCAGATCTTTCGTCAACAATCTCTATGTGGTTTGAAGAAGGCAAAATAAATTGTAGGTGCTAGAATATGTAACACAAAAACAAATTGCTGGAAGAACTGTCAAGCAGCATCCATTGAGGGAAAAAACATAAGTCAATGATTCGGGTCAAGACATCAAGAGGGATACACAACCTTGCCAAATTAATGAAAACAAATCACAAATATCAGTGTTACTGTACACTCCCTTGTTTTTGGAAGGTTAACGGTTATTATAATTAAATAATCCAAGGATTTAGTCAGAATGCAGACTGAACACCTATATACATACTTGTAGATATGGCGTTGGAGTACTCAAACCAAGAAAAAAAAATTAGTAGGAAGCAGCCCATTCATGTCTTAAATTAGGAAACACATTCGCACAAAGGATAGAAAAAGCGTGTGATTTTCAAATTTAAGAGGCTATGGAATCTGGAAAATTTCCAGGAAGTCCAGTGGTGAGTCTGTGGAATTCTCTGCCTCAGAGGGCGGTGGAGGCAGGTTCTCTGGATGCTTTCAAGAGAGAGCTAGATAGGGCTCTTAAAAATAGCGGAGTCAGGGGATATGGGGAGAAGGCAGGAACGGGGTGCTGATTGGGGATGATCAGCCATGATCACATTGAATCTGGCTCGGTGCTGGCTCGAAGGGCCAAATGGCCTGCTCCTGCACCTATTGTCTATTGTCTATTGTCTATTGAAAGACCAACAGATACTTGCTATGCAAGGAATGTGGAATAGAAGAAATAAGCTGTTGAGGTTGAAATTAGCTGTGGTCTTGCGGTGGTATAGGTTCAAGCAATGAATGTGTTCTTCTCCTTCTGTCGTAAACTTCATCTCAGTATTTATTAACCTTGCCAAGTATACTATGAATGAGGCTGATAAATTTATTCTGTTTGGTACTCAATAATACATTGGATTGTGTGGTATAAAGTATTACAATTAAATCTGTGTGGTTCCATTAGTTTATTGTTTGAGAACTTAACATCCTGTCTTGAAATACTCATCAATTACACGTAGATTTACCTTTGAGGCCCAACAATATTTACATTAAAAATCTCCATGGATTTATTGATAATTTCATTGACCAGGGCCTCCTCTTCTTGAACTGTACGAAGGGTGAGCTTTTTGTCCAAGAGATCAGGTAACAATTCACATTCCACCTGTGCCAAAAAAAAAAGCTAAATAAATCAAAAGCAACTAAGCAGCCCTCTGAGTTTACAAGTATTCTTTACTGCAATCAGAATGTTAACCATTTTTCTGAAATTAATATTTATTCCTGAGAGAAGATTGTTCTCAGATGTTGTAAGAAGACGGGAAGAGGCACAGAGAAGTATTATTTTGCAATCAAATCAAAAAATGTCCCTGCAGCTGAATAGGAACAGTTTGACATTGGCCAAGGAATGGATAATTGATCAATTCTACTCTAAAAAACTAGAATCTGATATGGTTAGATATTCAACAGCTAGAAAGATTAAAAAATAAATAAAAGTATTCAATCCATCTACTTTCCAGCCACCTGATCACATATTATTTAGGACCACTAATGCTTTAGCTACCAAAAGGACAAAAAGTGCTGGAGTAACTCAATGAGTCAGGCAGAACGTGGATAGAGTCACAGTCAGAGAATGATACAGTGTGGAAACAGGCCCTTTGGCCCAACTTGCCACAACAAACATGCCCCAACTACACTGGTCACACCTGCCTGTGCTTGGCCCATATCCCTCCAAACCTGCACTCCAAAGAAATAGAGACCCGGTCTACTCAACCTCTCCCCAAAGCTCAGACCCTCTAATCCTGGTAAAATCCTCGTAAATCTTCTCTAAACCCTTTCAAGCTTGACAATATCTTTCCTATAACATGGTGGCCAGAACTGAACACAATACTCCAAATGTTTAGGAAAGAGCTGCAGATGCTGGAAAAATCGAAGGTAAACAAAAATGCTGCAGAAACTCAGTGGGTGAAGCAGCACCTATGGAGAGTAGGAATAGGCGATGTTTCGGGTCGAGACCCATCTCGGCCCAAAATACCGCCTATTCCTTCCCTCCATAGGTGCTGCCTCACCCGCTAAGTTCTCCAGCATTTTTGTCTACCTACAATACTCCAAATGCAGTCTCACCAACGTCTTATAAAACTGCAACATGATCTCCCAACTTCTTTACTCAATACTGTGACTGATGAAGGCCAATGCCAAAAGCCTTTTTGACCACCTTATCTACCTGCAACCACCTTCAAGGAACCATGCACCTGGATCCCTCTGCTCTACAACACTCCCCAGAGGCCTACCATTCACTGTGTAGGTCCTGCCCTTGTTCGACATCCCAAAATGCAACACCTCACATTTCCCTGTATTAAATTCCATCAACCATTCCTCAGCCCACCTGGCCAACCGATCCAGATCCTGCTGCAATCGTTCACAACCATCTTCACTATCTGCAAAACCACCCACTTTTGTATCATCAGCAAACTTGCTAATCTTGCCCTGTATGTTCTCATCCAAATCATTGATGTAGATGACAAACAGTAACGGGCCCAGCACCGAACCCTGAGGCACACCACTAGTCACAGGCCTCCAGTCCGAGAAGCAACCTTCCACCATCACCCCCTGCTTCCTTCCATGGAGCCAATTTGCTATCCATTCAGCTATCTCTCCTTGGATCCCATGAGATCCAACCTTCCAGAGCAGCCTACCATGCGGAACCTTGTTGAATGCCTTATTGAAATCCATGTACACAACATTGACCTTTTCGGTTACGTCTTCAAAAAACTCAATCAGATTTGAGAGACACGACCTCGCACGTACAAAACCATGCTGACTATCCCCAATCAGCCCTTGCCCATCCAGATGCCTGTATAACCTTTCCCTCAGAATACTCTCTAGTAGTTTTCCAAATACAGACGTTAAGCTCACCGGCCTATAGTTCCAAGCATTTTCCCTGCAGTCCTTCTTGAATAGAGGCACAACATTTGCCACCCTCCAGTCTTCCGGCACCTCTCCTGTATTGAAGGACGACTCGTAAATTTCAACCAGGGCTCCCGCAATTTCCTCTCTAGTTTCCTACAATATCCTTGGATATACAGTATCTGATCAGGCCCTGGAGATTTGTCCACCTTCATACATGATAGTACATTCAGTACTTCTTTGATGCTAACACTGGCTGCTCTCAAGACATTTCCATGGACTGCCCCAAGTTCCTCCTACTATCTTTCTCCTCGGTAAATACCGAGGAGAAATACTCATTGAGGACCTTGTCCATCGCCTGTGGCTCCACACAGAGATGACCGCTTTGATTCCTGAGAGGTACCACTCTCGCTCTAGTTACCCTTTTCCCCCTTATGTATTTATAAAATCTTTTGGAATTGTCCTTGAAATAGGTGACATATCGGGTTGGGACCCTTCTCCAGATGGCTTCTTTAGCTACCTAGCTTGATAATAAGTTAAAATATTCTTTGCTCATGCTATCCAGCCCAGCAGCTGGTTACTCCTGCTACATTAGTACGGTCGTATGGCACTAAGAAGCCATGTTCAAGTCTGACAGTCTCGTTTCTCAGTGTTTGCACGATTTCTCTGGAAGGACATGGATTTCCTCCAGTTTCCCTCCACTTCTCTGAGATCTGTTCCTAGGTTAATGGACTCCTATAAATTATCATGAATGCAAGGATTGGCAAAGGGCTTAAAAGTGAATTGATGGGCATATGTGGGACTACACATATGTAGGCCAAATGGCTTCCTTCTGTGTCTTTCTACGTGTAGACTCTGGTGATACATGAAACAAGAAATCAACTACCAACCCTTCAAATTTCAACAGAAAATAAAAACAAACATTCAGAACATCTAACATTTAATCCAGAGGGCTGGCAGAGTAGGATTTTGATCCCCATGTTCAATCAACAGTTGCTAGTTATTTTATGACTAATTCATAATAAAACCCATTCAACATTCCCTTTATCAGATTGTTTTTTGGACAAGAAATCAAAAATGCTCAGTACCTTAAGAATTCCGTTGGCACTGTTTAAAATTTCCACATAACATCGATGAATTAGATCCCAACACTCATCCAGGCTCGGTTCAAAAATGATTTTAGGCTCTTCCACTTTCAATTTGAGTATCATAATCTGTGGCCTAACATATCGCAGCTCATGAAATTCATCTCCAAAGTCATTTCCATCCTGTTTGAAGAATAGCAAAGATTCAAATGCACATTTCAAACCTTCGAGCATTAGCAATTGATGGATAATTCATGTCAGGATAATGAAGCTTCGTCCGACACTTCAGACACTGTATAGGAGGGTTCCGACCCAAAACGTCACCTATTCCTTTTCTCAAGTGAGTTGAAATCGAGGATAAGAGTCAAGGCATTCCTCAACATGGTTTAAGCAGGTCAGGAAGCAATTTGGAAATTGTAGAATGGGACTGTGCAGGTTATGGTCTGATGGAAATGTTTTAAGTGACTCAAGTATACTTAGGGTAGAACAAAAGAGACGAGCTGGGAGTTCATAGTATAGCAGTGTCCATTGGTAGCAAACATGAGGTGTATATCACATGTGTACTGCGTGAGATAAATATTATAATATCAATATCATTTTCTTTGTCTACCTTGAATAATATTCCTAATGTTTGCTGAATATCCGCAATGCTTATTCCGTAAAATACACTTTTTAAGCCCCTTGATTCATGCATATTTTATGCATATTGACGCATACTGCATGGATTTCAAAAGTACCTTGTGTACTGTAAAAAACAACAGAAGATCCTCTAGAGATTCGATAACAGCCCCCCTTAATTGCAGGGACATAATGGAGGCAGCACATGCAAAGAATTCCTTCACTTGCTGAGTAGAATCACAATCATTTTGCGGTACTAAATGCATCCATTTTTCTTTGTGAGCAATGAAAAGATTGGCACAGGTTGGAATCCATCTGCAATCACAAATTAACAAGCTAATTTGTTTCATAGAAAAAAGTTTGATCTGAAAATCCAAGATAGACAAAGTCTGGAAGAACTGGGCTATATTCTCATTTGTAGCTTATTGAAACATCAGTGAACTTTAAGACAGACACAAAATGCTGGAGTACCTCAGCGGGTCAAGCAGCACCGCTGGAGAAAAGGAAGAGGCGACATTTTGGTTCAGAACCCTTCTTCAGTCTGAAGAAGGGTTCTGACCTGAAACACCGCCTATTCCTTTTCTCCAGAGATGCTGCCTGACCCGCTGAGTTACTCCAGCATTTTTTGTCTTTGGTATAAACCAACATCTGCAGTTCCTTCCTACACATTAGTGAACATTAATATGCTTTTCATCAAGTTTTCTAATTCATTTTTTGGGAGCTGGGCATCACAATAAAGCGAACTAAGGAAGCCAACACAGTAAGGAAGCAGGGTCGCAACCCGAAACATTACCTATCCATGCATTGGTGGGTTAGGCCAGATCAGGTAACCATTGAATAACCTGACAGAAACTGATGAGGGTTTAGTACAAGTTTGTTGGTCCACCATGACCATGCTGTCTTTCTGAGACTTGAACTCAGATCTCTGAATTGTTAGTCCAGGGATCTGAATTTCCAATCCAGTAACTTAAACACTGTACACAGGAGGATTAGTTCCACAACATCCTGTGGAAGTTGAATTAGTTTAGTTTCTATGCAAGCCACGATCATCATCCAGTATGGGATGGGATAGGAATGGAAAGGATGATTGGACCGCAATAAATAACATTATTTTATGTCTCCTCTTAAGCCCACAAAAATATTTGAAATGTCATTTTTGTTATTTCAGCAGTGGTCCCATAGAGAAACAATGATCACGCTTCATAACCAGCAGAGTCAGTTTTACGCTGTTACCTCAGAGATACAAAGGAGTCATTTCTATGATGAGTATAAATTAATGAGGTTCCCTGTCTAATTATAATGAGCTTTGCCCTGCTTCCAGTCCAGCTTTTAAAATTGTGGCGAGCCAGACTTTGTGGAAAAAGAGTGGCAAACTCTTAATATGATCTGGGTATCACTGCTCTTCAGTTTCCATGTACAATAAGCAGCTATTAAGACTGTTCAGAACAAAAATGCCCATCTGGACAAAGTGCAAATCTAAGAAGCAGAATCATCATCTGAAATTACCAAAATGTCATAAACAAACGGTGAATTATCAAAAATTAATGAATTCCAGTGTTTAATCCAGAAGATTGAATTCTGTCTGGTTAAGTGAGCTGTTGTTCTTGAGGTTATGCTCCTTTTGATTTGGAGGTAATAGTAAATTTGCAAACAAAATGAAGGGAATCTTTACTTGTGATGTTCCTCATCATGTTGTTTGAAGAATATTAACTACATGTCTTTTTCACTGGGACCCTTCACCTCAAAGTAAAACTGAATCACTGATAGTGTAAAAGATTTGCACCGTACTGGTTCAACATGTCGTCTACATAAAATATACGATACTGACATGGTTTCAAGAATATCACGAGCCTCTGCACAGTGCTTCCTGACAAGACCTTCAAACTCCTGAGGAAGCAGTGGAAGATCTTCTTTGTTTATTTCCTTCACTCGAACAAATCGGAAATCGTTGAACCTGTAAGCAGTAGAGAGGCGAGTTATAAAAACAGACTGAATTGCACCCACCTGTTACTATTTAAGTCTTCTTGTTCGATACTCCATTAGGATCATTAGAAATGTTTAAATGCAAGTTGAATTTCTATCAATTCAAAATGCTGTGGTGGTTCTTACAGCATACTGCAATATGCTCACAGCACCAAATATGGGCCTTCATATTGAATACTTGCGGCAGATTAAACTAGGCAGGAAAGATCCCGAGACAAAGTGCTGGAGTAACCCAGTGGGTTGGGCAGCATCACTGGACAAAAAAGGTCCTGCCCCAAAATGCCACCTCCATGTTCTCCAAAGATGCTGCCTGACCCACTACTTTGCCTGACTCCAGCACTTTGTGTCCTTATGTGTAAACTAGCATCAGCAGTTCCTTGTTTCTAAACATCTAGCAGAGTTGGATTAACACAGTAAAAGGATGTGTAATGGATAGGCATAGAAAACTATATTTTATTATGGTTTATGCAAAACACAGATTTTACTTTTACAAATAAAACTTTAAATATCCTAATATGGAATTTATAACTAATTGCAAAACTTTACATTTACCTTGTATTATCATTTTTTTTCCATTAGATGTTATTAGCAAAATTGGAAAAATTAAAATACTAAAAAATTGATTATAGCATTCGTAGGGTGAATATTTAAAAAATACTAATTTGACCATTTATTGCATTAAATTTAACCAATGACTAGTCAGAAATGAATTTGTATTGCCTTAATCTTGAAATTATATATTTATAATTAATTTTATCCTTGTAATATCATTGCTGAGGTGACCCGTTGTCTTGTCAAACACATTTCATTGTACCGTTGACCCTATGTTAACCTACATATGGCAAATAAAACTGAACTGAACTGAGGACATATTCATGATCCAGTTGTATTTGAAGAGACATCAATTTCTTATTATATTTTGCATGTTATTAAAAGTATAGGTCAGCATTGGAAGATGTTACAACTAATGATTTCCAACAGGGAAATTAACGAAGGACAATTTAAATTTATAGGTGGTCCAGAAAAGGTTTACATATAAACATTTTTAAAGTTTGTAGGAAAAGCTGATAAGGATGTTAAATGAACATGTTGAGGACTGTCTTTTACTAATAATAGCATTGAATACATAGGCAAGTTATGTTAGTTCTTAATAGATCACTAGTCAAGCCTGAGTTTGGGTAATTTTAAACCTATACTGCACATTAGGACTCCAGCTAGAATGAGTGCAACATTAGTTTTATACTCCACCTGATTGTACTCTCCATACGATCAATCCATTCGCAGATACTCTTGTAAGGAAGTTAAAATAATATTATCACACTATGTTTGTTTGTGTGCCTGTTTTTTATATTATTGACACATGTACTGACATGTGGTGAGAAGCTTTGTTTGCATGCTGTACCATCAATTCACATCATATATACATAAGTCAAGCCATACAAAGGATAACGGGCTGTGCAGAGAGAAAAATACCAGAGTGCAGAAAGTATGTTACAGCATTATAGTATTATGATTACAGCGAAACCGTCAAGAAAAAGTGTTATTGGAAAACTACCCTGGGAAAACTATGAGGCAAGCATCTGTCTCCTCTGGGTAAAGTAGGTACTCAAAGAGAAATTAGGAATTTTGATTGAATAGATGGAAACAATCTATTTTGCATTGGCAGGGGGATCAATAAGTACACGTTCAAGATGACCGACATTAAAAAAATAGGGTGCACTGGGGTGGGAAAGATTGATGTAACGAGGAAGCATCAAGATAGAAATATACTGTTGTACATATTATCCAAATGCAAAATATAGTTGCACCTACATATTGTAGTCTACTTCTGAAATTTGGTTCAATTCTTAGATAAGTGCATCAATATGTTTATATTACAACACTGCATGTTCAATTAATTAAAGAGGCAAATTTGCATCCTACTGATTTTTTAAAAACTCGACAAGTTTCTTATATCTGGAATCTAGTCCGTGATCAAATGGGACGAGCTCAGGAAGGCACCTTAGACAGCGTGGACGCGGTGGGCTAAAGAGTCTGTTCATCTGTCCAACTCTATGACACTGTGAATAGTGGAAGAACCAGAATATCTTTGGAAGGTAATTAAGTATACAGTTGAGAAGGAAAAATCAGCAGAGGAATGGGGAAAGAAAGGGGTAGTAAGACCGAGGAAAGCATCCAATGGGTTGGTACAGGAGCAAGAGAGCAAATTATCCTTCACTGCACAAAGTAATCCTATTCAATGATCAAGGAAATAAAAATGATTAGACTGTGACAGCAAATGCTTGAAATGTGTAGGAAGAGTTCATCCTTTAAAGTTGGAATTTTGTGATCATGACCCTCATGGAAGAGTACATCTGAAATGGATGTAACTGGAAATATAAAACTCATTCAATTTAAAGGCTGACTAGACAGTAAACCATGCAATGAATTATTAACTCATAAAAGCTGTATACTTACTTTATTTTCATTAAAGTGCTTTTAAATTTCCAGTAGCACATAATTTCCATTTATGTGCTGTAGTGCAAAAATATGTTTCTGTTTTACACAGAAGAGAAACCAAGTACAGTTTAATTGGCCAGTCCACATTATTTTATAATCTGGTGAATGGAATATTGTAGGAAATTTCTTCCACCAGTCATACTGTCGCTGAGATTGTACATATGCACTATAGAAAGCATATGTTGCATCACAGCTTGGTTTGGGAAAAACTGCCCAAAACTGTGAGAAATTGCAGTTATAGATGCAGCTCAGTCCATCACACAGATCACACTTCCCACCAATGACTCCATCTCCACTTCATGAAAAGCAGCCAACATAATCAAAGACTTGTCCTATCCTGGTCATTCCTTCTTCTCCCTGCTCCCATCCGGCAGATGGTACAGAAGCTTGAAAGCTTGCACCACCAGACTCGGGAACAGTTTCTTCCCTCTGTAATCAAAGCTTCTGAACAGTCCTTGAAAAAGCCAGGATACTGTCCAATTCACCACTAACCCATCGTGGCCATAGAACTCTATGAGCCATGATGCACTACAATGCTGAGAATTACACTCTGCATGTTCCCCATCCCTCTATCTATTGTACTTGAGTTTGACTTGATTGTATTATGTATAGTATATCTGATCTGTTTGGATAGCATGCAAAACAAAGCTTTTCACTGGGCCTTGGTACATATTACAATAATAAACCTAAACTTAGGAGCCCTGCAAAGTTAATGGATGAGCATCTTGGACATGAATTACCAGTGTTTGCAGCAACTTCTGTTCCTAAATTAACTACTTACTTTGTGCGCCATAATTGCTGCAGCAAATTCATCATTGGATTGTCCACAAAGAGATGAGATTCATTCCATGCCCTAGTTTTGGTGTTGTCATTGTGCCAAGGAACTGGTGCACGAATGACTCTTTGAGGGAATGGTCGAGGCACAGAAGAAATAAAAAGACGCATCCTTTCAGAAGGATCCTTTAAGACATAGTCAACTGAAAATAGAGTATGACACAGAATTAACTCAGTAAATATGCAGTAAAATAGACACGTAATAGTAAGGTAATTATTTTAGTATAGCAAAATTATTTAAAGTTTAATATAACATATTTAATATAGTAAAGATGAATTCCCACCATATTGAAAGGGGAAAAGAGCAATCACATACAAAAATTTAAAAAAAAAATGCTGGGAATATGTAGACAGTCAGATAGCATCTCTAGAAAGAAAAAAAGTTAACCTTTCACAGCTGGGACCCTTCGTCAGAACGAGGTAATCTTCAAATACACGCAAAAATCCATTGAAAAGCGCAAATAGTAGATGCTCCAAATCTTAAATAAAAACAGGAAGTACTAGGGATAGATAGCATCTCAAGCAGCATCAGTGTAAAAAAGTACTTCTTCCTTCCAATCTTGATTGTATTCTTTCTCCTCTTGTCCAGTCCTTCTCATTTACATCCATGACACCTCAGGTAAGTTTTTAGTTTCTCAATCTATGCATCTTTGTGATTAACATCCAATTGTTCTACATGTCCATCTGACACCAAGGATTAAGGACCCTTCAATTCTTACTTGAACAGAGACTCAACCAGTTTCCTCCATTATCACTCTCCTTTGCCCTTCCGCATTCATTCTTACATTGAACATCAACTCCATTCACTTGCTGTTCCTATTACCCTAACTCCTCACCTCAGTCCAACGGTGACCTCTCTGTTTCTGGTCTCCTTTTCAGTTTTAACAACACCCAACATCATCTAGGGGAACTTATAATGACACATGAGGAGGTTATTTGGCTCATCAGGCTCTTGCTTGTTCTAGTTGAGCAACTCAATTAGTCTCACTCCCTCTCCCTTTATTTCCTTTATTTAACGTATTCCCTCTCAAGGTCCTCAACGCCCTTTTGATTCTTTTCCTACTAACCTATAATAAAAAATAATTGATAATAGCCAGTTAATCTACCACCTTTTTTTGGGTTGTGGCAGAAAACCAAGGCATCTGGAAGAAACCCACATGGTAACAGAGTGAACATGCAAATTCTATCTGGACATATCCAAGTTCAGAATTGTACCAAGTCCCAGGATCTATATGGCACAGCACTACAGTGCCCTCCATAATGTTTGGAACAAAGACTCATCATTTATTTATATGCCTCTGTACTCCACAATTTGAGATTTGTAATAGAAGAAATCACATGTGGTTAAACTGCACATTGTCAGATTTTAATAAAGGCCATTTTTATACATTTTGGTTTCACCATGTAGAAATTACAGCAGTATTTATATAGTCCCATTTCAGGGCACCATAATTTTTGGGACACAGCAATGTCATGTAAATAAAAATAGTCATGTTTAGTATTTTGTTGCATATCCTTTGCATGCAATGACTGCTTGAAGTTACGATTCATGGACATCACCAGCTGCTGGGTGTCTTCTCTGGTGATGTTCTGCCAGGCGTATATTGCAGCCAGCTTTAGCTTATGCTTGTTTTTGGACGCTAGTCCCCTTCAGTTTTCTATTCAGCATATAAAAGGCATGCTCAATTGGGTTCAGATTGGGTGATTGACTTGGCCACTCAAGAATTTACCATTTTTTAGCTTTCAAAAACTCCTTTGTTGCTTTAGCAGTATGTTTGGGATCATTGTCTTGCTGTAGAATGAACTGCTGGCCAATACGTTTGGAGGCATTTGTTTGAACTTGAGCAGATAGGATGTGTCTATACACTTCAGAATTCATTATGCTACTACCATCAACAGTTGTATCATCAATGAAGATAAGTGAGCCAGTACCTTCAGCAGCCATACATGCCCAGGCCATAACACCCCCACCACCGTGTTTCATGGATGAGGTGGTATGGTTTGGATCTTGGGCAGTTCCTTCTCTCCTCCATACTTTGCTCCTGCCATCACTCTGATATGTTAATCTTCATCTCATCTGTCCACAAGAACTTTTTTCCAGAACTGTGGTTGCTCTTTTAAGTACTTCTTGGCAAACTATAACCCAGCCATCCTATTTTTGAGGCTAACCAGTGGTTTGCATCTTGCAGTGTAGCCTCTGTATTTTTGTTCATGAAGTCTTCTGCGGACAGTTGTCATTGACAAATCCACACCTGACTCCTGAAGAGTGTTTCTGATCTGTCGGACAGGTGTTTGGGGATTTGTCTTTATTATAGAGAGAATTCTTCTGTCATCAGCTGTGGAGGTCTTCCTTGGCCTGCCAGTCCCTTTGCAATTAGTAAGATCACCAGTGCTCTCTTTCTTCTTAATGATGTTCCAAACAGTTGATTTTGGTAAGCCTACGGTTTGGCTGGTGTCTCTAACAGTTTTATTCTTGTTTCTCAGTCTCATAATGGCTTATTTGACTTTCATTGGCACAACTTTGGTCCTCATGTTCATAAACAGCAATAAAAGTTTCCAAAGGTGATGGAAAAACTGGAGGAAAGACTAGGTGCTAGAGCTCCCTTATTCCTGCATTAAGGAGCCAATTAAACCCACACCTGAGCAATTACAAATGCCTGTGAAACCATGTGTCCCAAACATTATGGTTCCCTGAAATGGGGGAACTATGTATAAACACAGCTGTAATTTCTACACGGTGAAACCAAAACATATAAAAATAGCCTTTATTATAACCTGACAATGTGCACTTTAATCACATGTGATTTTTTTCTATTGCAAATCTCAAATTGTGGAGTACAGAGGCAAATAAATAAATGATGGGTCTTTGTCCCAAACATTATGGAGGGCACTGTGACTGCTGCATCACCATTCACCATGCCACCGAGTTGCTTAACATCCATCTAAACATGGTACAGCCCTCATGACACAATTTCGAATAAAAAAATTATAGATAAACCCTTTTTCTGTTTCAGAATTGGATGAAGTAAGGTCATCCTCTTGTAACATTGACTCGGCTTTTTCTCTCCACGCATGTCATCTGATCTGCTGAACATTTCTGGTATTCTCATACATTTTAATTTGCTGCCTTTGTTCGCTTTACCCGCCCTCATTTATCTTCTATTTACACTCACCCAGACAGATCTGCTATAAATGATGAGTTTTCATTTCCTTCTCTTGGGCAACACTGAAAGTAATTGCTTTACCTAGTAACCTTGGTCTGCATCTTATTATAGACATTCCTTTGCTTTCTCCATCACTCTACAACTTTAAATGTTTTTTTCTTACGTTTCCAAATTTAATGGAATAAATGGCCTGAGATATCAGCTGTTTCTCTTTTAGAAGATGCTGTCTGGTCTGCCGAGTTTCCCCAGTATTTCCTGTTTTTTTTAACTTCAGATGTCTGTTTGCAGACTCGAAACAATCTCATTGTACATGGTAGTTGGAAAATTACCATGAAACGCTTACAATACCAGTGATACTATAAATAACTATCTCCTATAATCTCCTACTCTCTACTCCTTCTCTTTCTCTCTTTTTTTTTAAACTTCCCCTCTTTCCCCCCTTTTCCTTTTCACACACCAACACATCACACGTTTTTCCTATTTTTTATTACCTATTCTTCCTTTCTCTCTTTTATTATTTAAAAAAATACGAAGCTGTACATAAAATGTAAGATGCCAATATATATTAGGCACCTTGGTGCCACATTACTGTACTTACTTCTAATAAAATAAAAATATAAAAATATATGATGGTAACACTTCCTGCTACTATGTTCTTTAGTTCAGTAATTAACTATCTAATATTGTAGGCAAATTGCCCAAATTTGTGAATTAATTTAGTTCTTAATCCTGATATGGGTGAGAAATATTTAAAGAATGTGAACATTATTTTAAGGTCATCAGCAAATCCAGCCAAATTTCTCAAACAGAAATGATAATATTTATTCTCACACGTAGCACTTCTTATATTTGGAAACCATCCAAAAATATATTGCTTAACACTTAGAAACAGAAAGACCAATTCTAACTCTCAAAATCAAGGCCAGGCCACAGCATAAAATTAAAAGTAACAGGAGTCTCAGTTTTCTTCTGCCATGCCTCCAATTTGACCAGTAGACCTGCAGGGTGCAGGTGGGATCTGACTTTAGATAAGTGCAACACGGTGGCGCAGCGGTAGAGTTGCTGCCTTACAACACTTGTAGCGCCAGAGACACGGGTTCGATCCCAACTATGGGTGCTGTCTGTACGGAGTTTGTACGTTCTCCCGACCTGTGTGAGTTTTCTCCGTGATCTTCTGTTTCCTCCCACTCTCCAAAGACATACAGGTATGCAGGTTAATTGACTTGGTGGGCTGAAGGGCCTGTTTCCGTGGTGTATCTCTAAAACTAAAACTAAAACTCATCCGTTGGTATCATATTAACCCAATTTAGAAACTGCATTATAAAACTGAGGTCTTGAATGCGAACTGCATATCAGGGCAGATAATGCCCAAACTTGAATATAAAATGTACTTCCTTTGTGAACCAGAGGAAGCAGGAATATTTTACCTGTCTGCACAAGGAAGTCTTGCCTTCCTTTTATGTGGTTCCTCACCCACTCCTGATCACAGTCAGTTTCACATCCTTGCCCTATTGCATTCCCTGTTGCTTTTCTTTCCCCACCTCTGGTAGCTGGTGGGGATTCTAGACTGTTGTTTTCTTGTGCTAACTGATACTCACTGTCCTCAAAGGTTTCAAAGGTATTTTAATGTCACGTGTATCAATTAAGGTACAGTGATATGCGAATTACCATACAGCCATACTAAAAAAGCAACAAGACATACAACCACATAAAAGTTAACATAAATATTCACCACAGCAGATACCCCACATTCCTCACTGTGATGGAAAGCAATAAAGTCTAATCTTCTTTCCTCATTTTTCTCCCGTGCCGGGGCAATCGAAGCTCCCGCGTCGGGGCAATTGAAGCCCCCGCGTTGGGCCGGTCGAAGCTCCTGCGGCTTGAAGTTCCAGAAGTCAGTCTCTAACCAGAGACCACGAGTTCCGCAATGTTAAAGTCCGTAGGCTGCCGAGGTAGAGCTCAGAGATTGATCCCTGGCAAAGGGCTCCGTGATGTTAAGTGCCGCAGGCTTCCGCGGTGGAGCTCTCGAAGTCGGTCTCCAGCAAAGGTCGCCAAATCCTCGATATTAGGCCGCAGTGCGGACGGAGATACGATACGGAAAAAAATCACATCTCTGTCGAGGTAAGATATTAAAGAATGTTTCCCCCAAACCGCTCCCCCACCCCCACATAAAAACAAGCTAAAGAACACTAAAAACATACATTTAACATATACTAAAAAAACAACGAAGAAGAAAGGGACAGACAGACTGTTGGCGAGGCAGCCATTGCTGGCGCCACCTGGTGGTTCATTTCCTGTGTCAGGCTGTCAGTCTGGAAGGTGATTGAAATGAGACTTTGACTTTCCGATTGCCAAAGCCTCCATGTTTCCAATCTTGTTGACTTTTCTCAAATAATTCCCTTCTCCCACCACACGAATATCACAGGCAATGTTGCTAAAGCATTAAGAAAAGTAGTAAATAGTATTTTTCAAAGGAGGGAAATATAGGGTGAACGATCCATAAAAGTTTTTCCTTGCAGCATCTTATCTGCTACTCTTTATTTTAAGATTTTTATCTTACCAATGGCTTTCCTTAGGCTACTATTGTAATCATTGTTAACTTCCTCTAACAATTCCATGTGCAGTGGCTGCAATTCTGGCACACTTTTAAGCTCTCTTGACAAAAGTTGTTCTATCCGGTTTATCTGTTCAGACTTTTGTGGTTCAATCATATAAGATTGGATGCCATGATCAATGTAGTGAAGATACCTCTGTGAAGAAAAATAAAAAATTTGACTACGAGTGTTGTCTACGTTTATATCAGTTTTATTTTCCTACTATTACATTACAATTAAATTTTTTGTTCCATTAAAATTGTAAATGGACCTTTTTATCTTTATCAGTTCAGACTTTGCAGTAACATTGCTAGAAAAACTTTTAGCATTTACTGTCAGTAACCCAAAATTAACAACTTCAGATACCCACATGTACACAGTTAAATCAAGAACTTGCTGTTCACATGCTGCACCATGTGCTATGATGATACATTTAATTAATTAACACTGAAATCAATGAAATCCATCAATAACTTTAGCTTCTTAAATATTATTCACTCTCTAAAATCCATTGAAAACCTTGCATGTTGCTAAAGGATGATGATAGCATAAAGAATGAGATTTCTTAATGGCCTACAAAATGGTAATTGTAGCTGAACAATCTCTTGGACGTGAAAACCCTACATGCATCTACCTTACATGCACAACATGTATTTCCTCAGTATTCAATTATAGTTATTTCCCGATGCTTTAAGTAATCTGACAATTTTTAATCTGTCATCTTCTGTGCATTGAAAAGAAAAATTATTGTTAAAGCAATGAGAATATAAGGTCAATTGATACAAATATGTATGTTAAGTGGCAGATGAGTCAACAAAACAAAAACAGAAATAAAATCTATAACTCAGCAAAAAGGGATGACTTTGAAAGGAATGTAGAAACATTATAAGGAATTCCAGACTCAGCATAGGAAAACTAGGCATGAGGATCTAGGAATTCATTGCTCTCTTCTCCATTGTCATAATACTCAAGGCACAGAAAGTTAATCAGCCTATTAAGTCTATGACAGTTCTTAGAGCAATCCCGTGCCCCAACTCATTTCCTTGCAACCTATTCTCTCTCGTATACCCAACAACTCTACCCTGATTCCTCCACCACCCATGTACACTGTGGTTAACATAGAATAGACAATGTATCTATCAACCAGCACATCTTAGGGATATGAGTAGAAATCCCTCAGCTACTCATATCCCTAAGATCTATCAACCAGCATATCATAGGGATATGAGTAGCTGAGGGAAACCCAGAGAGCTCCAGAGGGAAAGTGCAAACTCCACACAAATAGCACCAGAGGCTCGGATCAGGATTGAGCTTGTCAAATCTCTCCATAAAGAGTGGTAGATCATGGGCTACTGGACACTGTATTTACTAAAATAGAAGCCATCCTGGCCTGTGATCCACATCACCCCTTATCACCCTCAGTAGTCGTTCCTTTCCTGTTAATTCAAGTTTTCAGACAGTTAAACGTCGAGGATGATTTAATGCATCCAGAAGTTAGTCTTACTCCTGACTTCCAGTAACAGATCCCAATTATGAGCAGTATCAATCTTTATAATCCATTCTTATTTATTACAGGAAAGCGATGAGAAATTCAGATGAACATTCCATTCCATCATTAATTTACCAAAAGGATGAAAGTTGAAATGATGCATTCAAAAACGTCCTGTTTCCATTTACCAATCATCTTTGATAATACGAGGGTTGAACATTTATGTCTTATATCCCTTACAATTTACTGCAATTAGCAACCAGGATAAAGAACATAGGACATTGAATAACACAGCACAGAAACAGGCCCTTCGGCCCATCATGTCTGCACTGACCATGATACCAATCTAACTTATACCACTTGCCTGCACAAGGTTAACATCCCTCGATTCATTAACTATTCATCAACTTATTTAATCTAGTCTGGTTTCAGACACAATTTACTATTGACATTCCCACGTGCATATGCCGCAAGCCAGAAATTGTATCCTAAATTTTATGGGGAGAATCATTTTCATAATCAGAGCAGGACATCTATAGTTGCAAGAGCACCCTAGAGGCCTCAGGCCCAAACCAGCTGTTCCAAATAGAATAAATTCATCTACACAGGATGGGACATCAAATCATTTACATTTGCAACAGTCACTGCAATTTACTTAGAAATGAAAATGGATCTCAGCTGTCTCTTTCATTTATAGAAGATGTAAAAGAAGAATATTTTAGTGAAACCTGCACACTGCACAGTAATCAATGCTTGATTTATTGACCAAAATGTCCATCAAATGCTCCCCTCAGCTCATATTAAAATGCCAATGTAAACAGATTGGAATATTGTAAAGAGATCTCACACAGTAATGATAATGTAGAATATTGTAGAAATCAGGAAATAAGGGTTAAATGTAACAGGGTAGGAAACCATTTAGGTTCTACCTACCACTTGAGTGGTATAGCTGTATAGAAGCAGTATTAGAAGGAATTCCCTTTATGAGTGATCTACATCTGCTCACATCTGTCCACACTGTACATGTGAAAATATACAGGGGGTGCATTGTAATTAGTGCTGTGAATTACATGTAAACTTCCATCAATGTTTTCTATTCCTTCTTGCTTCTTGGCACAGAAAATCTAGTAGTAGAATCATTTAACGAGGAATTAAAATTCATTCTCTCTGCTGCCTTGATCCATTCTTTCATATCACGATTTCTCATATTTTCCATTTAGCCTAACCTTTCTAAAAGTTAACTGTTGATGTACTGTATTTAACTCCCCACCTTGGTCAAGATAGAGCCACACCTCCAACGAGGCTAGACACAAAAAGCTGGAGTAGCTCAGCGGGACAGGCAGCATCTCCAGAGAAAAGGAATAGGTGACGTTTCAGGTCGAGACCCTTCTTCAGACTGAGAGTCGGGGGAAAGGAAAACAAGAGATATAGACAGTGACGTAGAAAGATATAGAACAATGAATGAAAAATATACAAAAAAGTAATGATGATAAAGGAAACATGCCATTGTTGTGTGTTAGGTGAGAATGAGTTATTGACAATGAGGCTCAACAAAACAACTTTGAAGCTGATATGACTTGGTTGGGGGAGGGATGGAGGGAGAAGGGGGATGCAAGGGTTACTTGAAGTTAGAAACATCAATATTCATATCACTGGGTTGTAAGCTGCCCAAGCTAAATATGAGATGCTGTTCCTCCAATTTGCATTTGGCCTCACTCTGACAGTGCAGCAGGCCTGGGACAGAAAGGTCCGTGTGGGAATGGGAGGGGAATTAGAGTGTTTGGCAACCGGGAGATCAGGTAGGTCCAGGTGGACTGAGCAATATTCCAAAGATTCATCACTCTATAAACAAAGTTCTTTATTAAAGAATCAGTGTTTTTTTTAAGAAGATGTTTTAGATTTATTTTCAATCTCTAAGAATAATTAAAATTATTGTTGGAATGAGCTCTTCATTCGCAGAATTTAATTTTCAATAGAAGAGGACTAATCAATCAAGACTTTTCTTATAATTATAACTTTACTTCCACCGAAATGACCTAGAGGTGTTTGTTGGGCACCTTTCAGGCAAGATGCAAAACTTCACCACGATTCTGGATAATGTTGTAGATACTGATAAAGCATATATTCTGGGAAAGCAAGGGAACTTGGACAGCAATTTCCCAATTTCCACATTTAATTGTGCATCTGTGATCATGCCAAGTACCAATCGGATAAGGGTGTATTGTTATTTGAGTTATTGATCAAATATTAATGCCAAATCTTCAACTAAACCTACCTGATCTAACCACTGTCTGAAAGATGGGTAATTTTTCCACATGATGTTTTCCCACATCTTTCTGGGCAGTTGTAAAACAGATTCATTTCAAATTTTGTTCCATTACATGTGCAATAAGAATTTTTTTTATTTTTTTATTTTTAAAAATTATAAAGTTCCTTTTAAAAAGTAATTCAGAAAAGAATAACCTCATAATCTCTATCCGTAGGCTCTCCTTCATGCTCAATAATAGCGTTCTCTTGTTCAAGTATTAAATAAATTTGCTCCATAGGAGTCATAGGTCGACTTTCGGTAAATTTGTCCTTTCTCGCAGGTACATATCCACGCTCTCCATTCCAATTAGTCAAGTCCCTAAAAGAAACCACAGTTTTATACTTCTCTCACAGAATCACAGAGTATTTGCAGCACAGAAGTGTATTTAGCCCTTCATGTCCTTCACAGCCCTCTCTACTAAAACTAATTTGTTCTCTAACCATCCTTTTTTCAGGACGCTGCAAATTCTTTCACCTTCTTTTACATTCAAATTCTCTCAAAGGCGACACCAGAATAGACTTCCAATTCCCACCACACACTGCATAAAAAAGTCAAAGCCTCATCTTCCAAAGAGGTCTATCATGTGTTTCAGACTCAACAATGAATTTAACAATTTCACATAATCAGTCATGCCAACCTTGAGTCTCATATTTCCAGCATTTAGTTTTTCTTAATCTCTCTTGCCCTCTGGTATTTCTGATGTCATTTACCTCTTCAGTTTAGACTTTCCACAAACATGCCGTCCGTTATTCATTAGCCTTACCACCCTCTTTCAGCTGGCACCAATCGTGCTATTTAATCTCTCCGGATCTCCAGCCTAACAAACCCTTCCCCATTTATTATACAACCTACTTGTTGTTAATATTTCATGTCTATTGAAAGGTCATTGACTTTAAATATTAATGCTATTTCTCTTTCCGCAAATGCCGCCTGCTCCATTGTATGTTTTTAGCACTTCCAAATTCCAGCATCTGCAGTAATTCTTAGAGTCATATAGCTTGGAAATAGTCCCTTTGGCCAACCAAAGTGCCCCCATCTAATCCTCTCTGCCCACAGTTGACCCAAATCACTCTGAATCTTTCCTATCCATGTACCTGCTCAAACATTTTTAAGTGTTATTGCACCTGCCTCAATACTTTCTTCTTCACTTGTTCCATATTCCCACCATCCTCTGTATGAAAAAGGTGCTCCTCAGGTTCCTATTGCATCTTTCCTCTTTCACCTTAAGCCTACACCCCCTAGTTCTTGATTCCCTGACCTTGTGGAAAAAGACTTTGTAGGTTCACATTCCCATATGATGTTATATATCTCTATAAGATACTCTTCAGCCTCCAGCACTCCAAAAAATGTCCTAGACTGTACAAGGTCTCCTTGTAGCTCAGTTTCTTCAGTCCTCGTAAATATTCTCTGCACTCTTTCCAGCCTCATGATATATTTCTTATATCAGGTTAACCAGAACTGAGCACAATTCTGTAAGTGCAGCCTCACCAATGTTTTGTACAACTGCAAAATAATGTTTCAACTTCTATACTCAATTCCCTGACTGATGTGAGCCAGCATCCGAAAACCCCTCACCATGCTATCTATCTGTGATACCCTTTGTAGCCCTAGATCCTTCTGCTCTACAATACTTTCTAGGATCATATCATTCACTCTTAAGTCCTACCCTAGTTTGACATTCCAAAATGCAACACCTCACGCATCCGAATTAAACTCTATTTGCCATTCCTCGGCCCACTTGCCCAGCTAATCAAGATCCTGTTTATTTTTTGACAATCATCTTCACTGTCTACTATACTACCTATACTAGTGTCATCTGAAAACGCCTTGTACATTATCATCCAAATCATTGATACAGATGACAAATAACAATGGGCCCAGCACCAAACCCCGAGGCACACCACTAGTCACAAGGTTCCAGTCCAAACATCAACCTTTCACTCTATCATGAAGCTAATTCGGTATCCATTTAGCTAGCTCACTCTGAATGCCATGTAATCTAACCTTCCAGAGCTGCCGATCATGCAGAACCTTATCAGAAGTCCATATAAAATGTCAACTGCCTTGCCCTCATTAACTTTCTCAATTATTTCTTTAAAAAACTCAATCAAATACCTTGTTGAAGACTAAATTGAAGAGGGTCTGAAGAAGGGTTCTGACCCAAGATGTCACCTATTCCTTTTTTCATGAGATGCTGCCTGACCCGCTGGGTTACTCCAGCATTTTAGTGTCTGTCTTCCATATAAACTACATCTGCCCTCAACAACCTTCTTGGTTTCTTCTTCAAAACCCCAGTCAACAACACAATCTCAAACGTACATTTTAATAATATAAGATCATCAAATCCATTCAATTCTTCAATAACTTTTTTGAATTCTTAATCACAATAGAAATGTATTAGTCTTAACCAATTACAAACTTAATCATTCGGCAGAATGTGTTTATTTAACAGTAAGTTCTTTGCAATATGAATAGAATTTGGGCGGCATGGTGGCGCAGCGGTAAAGTTGCTGCCTTACAGCGAATGCAGCGCCGGAGATCAGGGTTTCGATCCTGACTACGGGTACTGTCTGTACGGAGTTGGTACGTTCTCCCCGTGACCTACGTGGGTTTTCTTCAAGATCTTCGGTTTCCTCCCACACTCCAAAGACAAACAGGTGTGTAGGTTAATTGGCTTGGTAAATGTAAAAATTGTCTCTAGTGTGTGTAGGATAGTGTTAATATGCGGGGATCGCTGGTCAGCACGGACCCGGTGGGCCGAAGGGCCTGTTTCCACGCTGTATCTCTAAACTAAACTAATAGAGCTTAACTAAGGAAGAGACATTATGGTCTCGTGGTTGCAACTATTATGCTCTTCCTTTCTCTAACTCTCACTTTACATCTACTATCACGTAGATTATATATAATTGTTTACAATAACCAAAGCAAATTAGTGACCTTAAATGAATTATCGTTTGTGAAAAAAAAAAGTATAAATGACCCACTTGGTGCTGTTTGAAAGTTTCTGCCTCTTTGGGGCAGGTTGAGATGCTCTCGGAGCTGAACAAATCGGTTAAGGTTAATCTATTATTCTTTCAATTACATTTATGCTTTAGATAGCAATGTTTTATAACATGTATGAAACAATAAAACTTTAGACCCTTTGAACAATTTTTGCCTGGATTTTATTTACTGAAAGAAAATCATTTTTTTCCTGTAGATCATTGTATTTTTGACAATTTTGCTTTTCAGGAATAAGGGGAGTTCTCATTGATGTGTATGAGAGTAATCAATTGACATTCTGGACCCTTAATTTCACAGATTTTACTTATCTGTGGCCATTGCTTCCCCCTTCACCTCTTCAGCTGCATGTTGACACCAAAGTGAGGCCCAACTGTCGTGATCACTGCCGAGATGACATCAGCTGTAGTGCAAATATTGTCAGAGCTGTCACGTCCAGTTTGGAAAGGAATATTTGCATTGTTTCTGTGTCTCTGAAGAACACCCATAATTAGCAGTAGACACAAAATCCTGGAGTAACTAAACCGGGCAAGCAGCATTTCTGAATAGAAGGAATGGGTGACGTTTCAGGTTGTGACCCTTCTTCAGACTCTTCAGACAATCTGAAGAATGGTTTCGACCCAAAACCTCACCCATTCCTTCTGTCCAGAGATGCTGCCTGTCTTGCCGAGTTACTCAAGCATTTTGTGTCTATCTTCAGTGTAAACCTTCCTACACACACATCATTAACAGCAATTGGAAACGGAAGCACAATTGATTAGGTAGATCGAGAATGTTTTCAAATGAAAGAGAGATGCTTTCGGGAACTATACTCGGTAATTAAGATTAAGGTAGCTAAGGAGAGTGTAAGGAGGCCTTTAGTAAACCTTACCGACAAAGAGATTGCAGCTTCTGGAAGCTGGAGAACCTGCCATCTAATCTGGTGTTTCCTCCTTCACCACTTGAATAATTATATGCAACTTTTCAGGACATCTAGACAAGTCACCCAATAACAAAGATGTCAAGTCCTTAGTAGACTATCATGGCATTTTTCTCTTGCTGCAGTCTTTGCTAGATTGGTGTGGTGAACTTGGTCCACGTTGTCGCAAAAATTTCCAGAATTTAGACCAACTAAGTCGATGTAATTTATTTCAAGGTTTCTCATCAATTTAACAGGATGATTTCATTAAATCAAGTGTTTGGTTTTTTCCTAAAAACCTTGACAAATTCTACATTTCACTTAATTTAATACATACAGTTAGAAATGAAGTAGTATATAAAGAACGAAATGGAAATCTTTCTATTAGCAAACAGCTCCCAACATTCACGTAAAAATGCCTGACAGTTTCAGCTCAGTGCCACTGTGTTAAAATACAAATTTATATAGGGCTAAATACATTATTATTCTTTTAAAAGTCACCATATTATGCCTCAGGTAAAAAAGTACAAAACAATTTCAGCACCGAGACTCAATTATAGCACATTATATAAAAATAAAGCATTGCTAAGGAATCAGTTTTTTGTTCTTTTATGTGATTCAGCCACAAATAAATTGATAAACAGATTGCTTCCCTTGATAGGATAAAGAAAACATATCTAGCAATTTTTATTGAAAAGATACGTGAATAATATTTAATTGCGCAGGTTGGCATTTCAGGAACTGCCTTATGAATACGACATGACCTCTTCAAATCTTTTATCTTCAGGTTGTTTGCAGTTGGTGTGTAGTTGTTGCCAATTGATTCACTTGGGCTTCTATGGTAGCGTTGCTCTTTGAAAGGGATTGCCAAAGGCCACGATATGTCTTGCATGATGGGAGGATACTGGCTGTGATGCAAAACAGTCTGAAAAATAAACCATAGATTAGAAAATATCATGCAATGTATTTTAAAATATCCTATGTATTATAAGCTTGGCCTAGGTCCACAATATCTTTGGCACATTTATTTATAAAATACATCACTCCATCACTTTGCTTTCAACTCCCATTCCTTTATTATTATAAAAATTCACAATCACTAGTTGTTAATGGATCCTATAACTTCCTTCCAATATGTCATCTAGGATAATTTAAAAAATATTCTCCACAAATCACACTGAATTTTCACTAAATTAACAATTGCATTCAACAGCTATGTAGCATTTCTAAATCATGCCAAATTCTAATAATTAAGTTCTTGCAAAAATGCTGAATTACATTTTAATTGAGCTTCCTTTTGGTCTTTGGCCAATGCACATCAGGTGATTAACTAACTAATCGCCTGGGACATACTCCAGATAATTTACTTTAACTTTTAAACCTGCTACTGTGATTTTTAGCTTTTTTAAAGTTTAGTTTAAAGACCCTTCAGCCCACCGAGTCCGCACCGACCAGCGATCCCCGCACACTTGCAATATCCTACACACTAGGGACAATTTACACTTATACCAAGCCAATTAACCTACCGACCTGTACGTCTTGGGAGTGTTTTGCAGCTGTGAGGCTAATAATGAATGGTTTCCCACTATTGGTGTATGCCATTGTGATTATACTGAGCCGAATAGCCCATAATTAAACATCAAATTTGCCCCATGCACAGCAAACAATTGGATCGTTTTTGAAGAGCGTGAACATTGCCTTTGTACACTAAATACAAGGACAAGGCGGCACAAGGAAACAAATGGCGACAAATCTAGCAAACAATTGATTTTCTAAAGTTTAAATAAAATTAACTGCATATTGAAATGTTGCAGTTCATTTATTTTTTTAAACAATGCGAAAGTAGTTTTCTGAGAAGTTCAATAAATCTGTGCTCCCGTTTCAAGGACTCAGAGCCCTGAACATCAATACCAAATGTTTTTGTTCAGAGGGCATTTGCATCATATTTCAATTACATGGAAGACTTAAGCAATGTTTACCACCAATCAATCCATCAGATTCCTTTGAAGAACAGATTAACCCTATCAATATATTTCCAAGAAACTGAGAACAGAGCAGTTATTATTATTTCCTCCAGTCATGATGGTCTTGATTTGATAATCAGAAATACTGCCGAGGTTGTTTTCAAACTTAATGGCCAATTTTAATTGTCCTGCCTTTTGGTAATGAGGTAAGAATGTCAAAATATGATTACACTTCACCGTGTCATATTTATAGTGATACAGTCATGCAGCATGGAAACTGGACTTTTGGCCAACTTGACCATGGCAACCAGGATGCCCCTGTTTACCAGTTGTGGAAGACCTTAACATCCTCTTTTGAGCTTCATTTCTCTCTTAAGTAGCAGACCACTTATTTTTAAAATGAAATACATTATTTTAGATTATTTCTCAAGAATATTTCTACATCCACCCTGTCATGACCCTTCGGTATCTTGTTTCAATCAAGTCCTCTCTCACTTTTCTAGAATCCAGAAGATACAACCAGGCTAGCCTGTCCGACCTGCCCTCATGACAACCTGTCCAATCTCATAAACCTCTGAACTCCTTCCAAAGCATTCATATTTTTCCTTAAGTAAGGAGAAAAATGTACACATATATTTATGAGTGACAAATACTGCATATACTATAACTGAGTCAGAACCTCCTTGTATTAATTCCCCTGGCAAGAAGTGATAGCACTTTGTTAACTTTCCTAAATACTTTCTGTAACTGCACACTGGCTTTTTGCAACTCATACATGAGGACACGCAGATCCTTTTGCAGTTTTGCAGGCAGGCAGGCAAAGCCAGGAGTCCATGAACTTGTCTTCATCAGTGGGACCGCAGTGGAGAGAGTCAACAACTTCAAGTTCCTGGGCGTGCACACTCTAATGATCTGCCCTGGGCCCGGCACACTGCTGCAATTTCAAAGAAAGCTCATCAATATCTCTACTTCCTCAGAAGTTTGAGGAGATTTAGAGCGTTATTAAATACTCTATTGAGATACTACACTTGTATAGTGGGCAGCATTGTAACTGTCTTGTAACTCAAACATCCAAGAACAAATTAGACTGCAGGAAGTGGTGCATGCTGCTCGGTCCATCCATCATGGGTTTTGCTTCACCACTGAAGGGATCTGCAGGAAGTGCTGCTTTAGGGCAGCTGCTAATATCAAAGACCCACACCACCCAGGCTACAATTTCATCTCAGTGCTACCATCGGGAAGAATGGTACAGGAGCCTAACAACCATTGCCACTAGGTTCAAGAATAACGTCTTCCCGTCAACCATCAGGCTATTGACCCTTAAGAAACCTAACAATGACCCTCCCTTGACATGGAATTATTATGGATTTTGTACAAGGGTTGTGTATATGCATGTGTATATATGTGTGTGTAATTTTGTTTGTTGTTCCTGTAAAAGTTGCGGCAAGTAAGAATGTCATTGTTCCATTCCTGCTACATATAACAATTAAACACTCGATCTCTTGAACTCAGAGCTCCACACCTTCTCATAAGGCAATTCTTTAGTAATTTTCCTAATAAAATTACTCATTTCCCCATCTTGCCATATCAGTTGTTACGACTTGCCAATCAGTAAAGAAGGGCGGCACAGTGGCGCAGCGGTAGAGTTGCTGCCTTACAGCACTTGCAGTGCCAGAGACCCGGGTTCAATCCCGACTATGGGTGCTGTCTGTATGGAGTTTATACGTTCTCCCCATGACTGCATGGGTTTTCTCCGAGATTTCGGTTTCCTCCCACACTCCAAAGTCCTATAAGTATGTATGTAAATTAGCTTGGTAAATGTAAAAAATGTCCCTAGTGTGTGTAGAATAGTGTTAATGTGCGGGTTTCGCTGGTCGACACCGAAAGGGCAGTTTCCGCGCAGTACCTCTAAACTAAACCAAATTCATTTATGCCCTGTCTCTTTTTCCCCATGTGCCCATTAATCTTCCATCCATGCCAATAGATTAATTTCTACAGATTAATCTTTTATTCTCCGCAATAACCTTTGACGCAAGCATATTATCATATTTCTACTGGACATCCACCTGTTCCCTTTTATCCACAGCTGCTTCTTCAAAGAACTCAAATAAATTGGAATTGATGTATTCATTCCACAATACACGATTAAATAAATGCACCTTAGACCATCCTTCTTTGATGGCTCCTTTTATGTAGCTCAAACAGAATAATTGCTCTGCCAATCCTATAGTCTCACAGTAAAAGTATATTTTCATTGCCTTTTACCTGGCTGACTATAAAATATGATTTGTGACTCCATATATTGTCCTGATCTTATCATTTTATTTCACAGACCAACACACAAGGTTCTACATCACCACCGAACAAGTTATCTTTTGGAAAACCACTGAATTATTTATTGTTCAGGCTCTGAAAGATTTTAGTACATTAACTCTAGTAATTGTGTACATTTAGTACATAATTTTAGTACATTAACCACTGTTTGATTGCCTCTATAAAACAGTTGTAAATATACATTCTTATTGAAGTATCCAGCATTAAAAATGATTATTCTTCCAAGACTCTGCAAAATAACCAGAAAATTAAAATATGTGGCAGAAGAAGGGAAAAGTAGTGGGTGGGAAGTGATCACTGTGGAACACTAAGGAACTTTAATAAATAATCAGACATCCTGAAAACATTATGTGTAAGAAGGAACTGCAGATTCTGGTTTACACTGAAGATAAACACACACACACACACACACACACCCATATACATACATCAAAGTCTATCCTGAAAACATTGCTGGGTTCCCCAGTGTGCGCCAGCAGTAGCACTTTGATGTAGCATTCAAATGCCCATTTTTACATTGATATTTAGAAATTAAGCTTTAAACACTACTTATTAAATCCTCCGTAACGAGTGAAAATTTACTTAACTATCTTTTCCTATGACAATATTGTATCCAATATTTTAATTCTTTTTCTCTCACTACAAAAAATATTTTACCTTATATAAATCTGAAGTTTCAGAACAGCAATCAGGAGGCATAGGTGGTAAACCAGGCAACCCTCTTGTGTAACTACTGGGAAGTATTGGATAATCCTGTGACTGAAGTCAACAACAGCATTATTTGCCTCTCAAATTTTTCAGAAATAAATCTAACCTAATAAAACTATATTTAAGAGTTAATAAAAGTTTTGATATACAAAAATATCAGCTTCTTTATTTTGTTTTTTTTCAGTTCTAAATACTTACAACTACAGTGACTAAACACGAAGGCATTAAACTGTCTTATGAAACTTGGCCCTGCATGTTAATTGTTTGGTTTTCCATTAATCTGGTCCAGTTTGATGATAAATTAATGTTTTCTTATACATTTTTGTTTAAAATAAAACTTAGATTTCCAAGAAAATAAACACGAGGGAGATCTTAGAAATTCCCATCCTCAAGTCTGAAATGAAATAAACTTATTTTGACCGATTTTCAAGCAGGAAGATCATTTCCTAGTTGCCGTCAAGCTCAGATGCAGAGAAATGAAGTTCTGTATTTTTTTTAGCCTTTGGTCACTACCTTCAGTGATTGCTGGGAGATGTTGGAAGCCAAGGCTTAGTGACTACACAGTTGTTCTAAGCTTGAACCACAGAAAACTCAATTGTTAACCTGCTGCTGACTGAATAACAATTCAGAATAATTGTTTCTAAATAAAGTGATCTTCAATGTACCAACTTTCCTCATGGTCTTAGGCTCATGATGCACACTTCCATGTCTCTCCTATTGAGCATTTTGAGAGTTACCTGTTACTCTTTCCCGTTCGTTGCACCTCAATCTTTCTGACACACTGCACATGTACAAGGCAGCATCTACAACCAAAGATAGCCCAAAACAAAAGAGTTCCCCTGCAAATTGCTGCAGTTGATGGGTCATTTGCTGACCCCAAGATCCCTCTGTACACCAATGCTGTTGTGGGTCATGCATTAATTGTATATTTTCCCCTTACATTTGGCCTCCCATTGAGCAACATCTCACACTTGCTTGAATTAAACTCCATTTGCCATTTCTCAGCCCATTTGTGTAGCTGATCTTTCTCCCGCTGTGTACTTTGACAGCCTTCGTCACAGTCCATGACCCCAGCAATCTTGGTGTAAATTGCAAACTTACTACACAAACCCATCTACGATTACGTCCATCATTTATATATATATATCCCAAACAGCTGAAGTAACAGCATGGATCCCTGCAGAACTCCACTGTTCAAAACAGAAAGACTTTCTATCAAATCAGCTAAGTATTACATAATCTCCAAATCGCACACCTTTCCTATCTGATTCAGTGTACAAATGAAATGAATGTAACCATACCTCCACCAGTCAATAGCCTTTTGAAAGATTTTAAAGCAGAAAGACTCTCTACCAAATCAGCTAAGTGTTACATAATCTTTCAATTGCACACTTAGTGCTCAATTTGGTGATTATGTGATGCAGATCTGCATGCGGAGAATCAGGAAGCCCCGATCTAAGCTTCATATAATCCTTTGAAAGTCAGACGGGATGTTGATAACCTGCAGTGATCATAAAGTTATCTTATCTTTTCCTTGCTGTGTGAAAGTACAACATTGGAGGTTGGTGCCAGACCTATTCATATTATCTGACACCAGATGGCTTGCTAGAGAGGCTGCACAAAGTGAGCTGAGCACTTTGTGGTATACACCTGTCAACCTTTTTTCTATGGACTTGTCCTTAGCAGGCATGTGTTTGTGGGCAAGCTGGCTCCTGCACACCTTATCCCTTTGTATTTACACAATGTTATTAGGCAACTTTCCTAATGCAGACCTCTCTAAGTAACACTCTAATCTGTCTTCTTTGTTGATTTCTGATAAGGTTCCTGCAAGAGTAAGATCAGGTGACCGTGTGTCCAGAACTGACTTCTCTTCCTTCTCTTGCCTGCTGCATGAAGGCAGGAACTTAGCAAGAGATTGTGGTAACATTTGAATGGCAGCAACATGCTAAAGCTGACTGTGTAAAAAAAAATAGCTGACAAGAAATGGAATAATATGGGCTAACGTCAAGATGTGTTCCAGTCATTTCAATTGGAATAATTCCAATTTCAAGAGTCAAGAGTCAATTTGTTCATCTGCTGTTTCTAATGCGGTCACTAGTGTTGTGGATACTGATTCCCTGGCTTTGAGTAGACACAATGAACCGCAGATGTTGGTGAAGGATCCCGACCTGAAACATCACATATCCATGTTCTCCTGAGATGCTGCCTGACCAGCTGAGAAGTGATGCAGCACTTTGTGTTTTCCCTGGTTTTGAACTTTAAGGAGGAATGGTGCATGTCAATAGAGTAAAGGTTTATGATATGGTGCATGTCAATAGTATATTAAAATGGCATAGGAAACTGCAAAGGTATTAATTATGGTTGTAGCAGCAGTAGGTTCAAAGAAATGAGTTGTGATTGATGGAAAATAGGGAAGGAAACTGGAAATAGTGCAGCTATAAGTATTTACCATTAAGCCCTTCTCATTAAATTTCCCTCAACAATACAGCCTGGTCTAGGGTGCTGTAATTCACAAAATCATCTGTTCACTGAAGCTAGAGAGTTTACATAGATAATTTATTGCCTCCTTTTGTAATTAGCATAATGCACACAACACTTGAACTTCCAAAACAACATCAGGAACTCTTGCTCCACCTGCCATTGGCATTGTACAGACTGACTCAACTAAGGAAAACTGAAGTATGTCTCTCCTTAATAAATGCAAGGCTCCTTTAAATATCACTGTTAGCAAACATGGAAGTAACACTGGCTAACCATTATTGAATACATGAAGCGCACACACTCAACTTCACATATGCTTCTCACGAATGTCATCGGGGCATGCACATTAGAGAGATATTGTTTCACTGAAAAATATTTTTCCCCACAATTTTTTTCCCCTAATTTACACTCTAGCATAAATCCAGAGCAAATTAATTCCAAGTTCATTTGTTTTTTAAAGCTACTTTATATTGACACCTAGGGATCAGATTTGTGTATTTTGGGCTACAAATCTTGCAGACATTGCATCATCATAATATTTATGTGTGATGTCATGATATATGGAAAGAATAATAAAGAGTACATGGCACTGATAAGTTTCAAATACATTTCATCCATAATCAAGAAATATTGTAGCTTCTGAGAAAATACAGGATATCAAACTGTAAAAACACTGTTTTCAGCTTCAGCTGGTGGAAGCTTGAATGAGCATTCAGCATTTCTTACAAACAGAGAACAGGATGAAATACGATGTTTGCTGAGAGTGCTGATCTGACTATATCAGTTAATATGTTTTTAAACAGAAATTCTGGAAATATTCAGCAGATCAGGAGCAATTCTAATGGAGGGTTCGTTGACCCAAAACTTTAAAACTTTAAACACAGGACTTAGGTTTGTGTCAGGTCTCCAATGCCCGCTTTTCAAACAGAGGATGACATTAGTTATCACCACATATCAATGCCATAAATGCGATAATATCCACCAAATCAATCCATGGCGCATCCAAACATTTGGCAAATTAATCGTAAACATTCCATGTTTGACCACAGAAATAGTAACATCTGTATAACTTTTTTAAAAAACATTTGCAATTCCTAATTTCTGGGTGGTTTTAGTCAATACTCCTTGCTCCAGAAAAGATGCCCCTCATAGCTTCACTTACATCTCAAATTTTGACACCCAAAAAATTAGTCAACTAACAGTATTCATCTAGTTTAAAAAGTTGGAAACTGTAGAACATTAAGCAGAGCAACAGATGCAACCAATCGCATTAATGTTGCTGCTTTTATATATGTTACGTGTATAATTGTGTTCTGAGGTTCAATCAAGATCGGAAATCGTGTCGCAATTCAAATTTGAAAAATAATGTTCTTCTATTGTTTAAGAACATGAATATTAATTAATAACATTTCTGCATTTTATTATTTGCCATTTCTGATTTAAATCTAAACTGTGGTGAATACAAGGTTTAAGAATGACAGTGGAAGTTACTGGCTACTCTGCAATTAAATTGTTATTAAGATAGACTCCTTTCAATAATATTGCCACAAATTGATAATACAATAATCTACCACAGTTAAGTAGACTATTTAAATAACTAACTCATTAAGTGAATGGTTACCTGTCATGCTCTGCACAATGATCCATAAAATACACAATTTGCTGCTGATTATTTATGTTTAGGTAATAATGAACAAACTAACAATCTCCTAATCTGAAGAAGGGTCTCGACCCGAAACGTCACCCATCCCTTCTGTCCAGAGATGCAGCCTGTCCCGCTGTCCAGCATTTTTTTGATTTAAACCAACATCTGCAGTTCATTCCTACACAAACAACCTCTTAGGGTGAACACTGATGTGCCTTCCCGAGCCCCCATTCGCCATGATGGTATTTCGGTCACAGTCACAGAGGCCGATGTCAGAAGATCCTTCAGATAGGTGAACCCTCGGAAAGCGCCTGGACCCGATGGTATACCCGGGCGTGTTTTAAAAACCTGTGCAGACCAACTGGTTGGAGTTTTTATGGACATTTTCAACCTCTCACTTCTGGGAGAGGTCTGAGGTTCCCACCTGCTTTAAAAGGGCATCAATAATACCAGTGCCCAAGAAGAGCAAGGTGACATGCCTCAATGACTCTCGACCAGTGGCACTAACGTCGGTGGTGATGAAGTGCTTTGAGAAGCTGATCACGGCGCAAATTAACTCATACCTTGACAAAAACCTGGACCCTCTGCAGTTCGCTTACCGCCACAACAGATCAACAGTGGATGCGATCTCACTGGCTCTTTACTCCACTCTGGACCACTCGGACAACAAAAACTCATATGTCAGGCTGTTATTCATTGACTACAGTTCGGCATTTAACACAATCATCCCCTCCAAGCTGGTTACCAAGCTCTCAGATCTGGGTCTCTGCGCATCCCTCTGCAATTGGATCCTCGACTTCCTCATTCAGACCACAGTATTGGAGGAAATGTGTCATCCTCGATAACAATCAGCACGGGAGCACCTCAAGGCTGCATGCTCAGCCCCCTGCTGTACTCACTCTATACTCATGACTGCGTAGCCGGACATAGTGCGAACTCCATCATCAAGTTCGCCGACGACACCACTGTTGGTGGGACGTATCACTGATGGGGACGAGTCAGAGTAAGGAAGTGAGATCGAGCGATTGACCAAATGATGCCAGCACAATAACCTGGCCCTCAAAACTAGCAAAACCAAGGAACTGAATGTGGACTTTGGAATGGGTAGGATGGGGACCCACAGTCCCGTTTATATCAACAGGTCGATGGTGGAAAGGGTCAAGAACTTCAAATTCCTGGGCATGCATATTTCTGAAGATCTCTCCTGGTCCCAGAACACTGATGCAATCATAAAGAAAGCACATCAGCGCCTCTACTTCCTGTGAAGATTACGGAGAGTTGGTATGTCAAAGAGGACTCTCTCAAACTTCTACAGGTGCACAGTAGGGAGCATGCTGACCAGTTGCATTGTGGCTTGGTATGGCAACCTGAGCATCCAGGAGCAGAAAAGGTTGCAAAAAGTTGTAAACAGTGCCCAGTCCATCATCGGCTGACCTCCCTACCATTGAGGGGATCTATCGCAGTCGCTGCCTCAAAAAGGCTGCCAGCATCATCAAGGACCCACACCATCCTGGCCACACATTCATCTCTCCGCTGCCATCAGGTAGAAGGTACAGGAGCCTGAAATCTGCAACATCCAGGTTCAGGAATAGCTGCTTCCCACAGCCATCAGCAATTAAACACAATTTCAAACAAATTATGGTATATGGACACTGATCTGATCTGTATTTATGACTACAATATCCTGTTGTGCTGCAGCAATGCAAGAATTTCATTGTCCTATCCGGGATACATGACAATAAACTCTCTTGACTTGACTCTCTTTAACTTGCTGTTAACTTGCCACTTTTAAAACAAATACTAGTTGCAGAATTCCTATCTTCTAGTTTCCACATCAGTTTAAGAAAATACTTGAGCACAAAATAATTATGTTATTTTCCAGTAATGAAATTAATAATGGTTCAATATATCTGCAAGGATAAAAACTGAACCTTGATGACTACCATCTACCAATGCATAATTGGTCAGCAAGTCCCATGAAATAAACCATTTAAACAAGACTGGAATTTTATTTCCAAATTTGATGTGAAATTACATAAATTTCTCTGAAGAATAAAAGAATTTGGTAAACAAATGAAGATGTATAATCAGTGTAAATGTAAAGTTAACATTCATTCTGATGATATATATCTCATAGTATAAAATCATCAGAGGAATTGATTGGGTAGCTGCACAGAGTCTCTTGCCCAGAGTAGGTGAATTGAGGACCAGAGGACACAGGTTTAATGTGAAAGGAAAATATTTAATAGGGATCTGAGGGGTAATATTTTCACACTAAGGGTGGTGGGTGTATGGAACACATTGCCAGAGGAGGTAATTAAGGCAGGGACTATCCCAACATTTTCAAAACAGTTCGACAGGTACATGGATAGGACAGGTATGGGGGGATATGGGCCAAACGCAGGCAGGTGGGACTAGTGTAGATGGGACATGTTGCAAGTAGGGCCTAAGGGTCTGTTTCCACACTGTATCACTCTATGACTATGATATGCTTAGAGGCCTAGAGGTTTTGTTACTGATTTAATCTTCCAGAGGGCTCTTTTCACATTATATAAAGGCATAATGTTCCTAAATTATTACCACTGTATCTGCTTATAGAATGAATAAGATATTAATAACAAGCAAGTCATCTGCCTTAAATGGATGAAGATAATACGACGATTTTGTTCCTCCCAGCACAACAATTGCCACGGTGAAACAAATAGTCTGTTTCCATTATGCTTTACATTGGCAAGACCAATCGTAGACTAGGTTACCGTTTTGCAGAATACTTGCACTCTATCCAAGGCCTGCTGGGGGTTCTGGGTACTAACCATTTTAAATCCCCTTCCCATACTGACCTTTCTGTTCTGGGCTTCCTCTATTACCAGAGTGGGGCCACTCACAGAGTAGGAGAAAAGCATCTCATATTCCTCTTGGATAGCTCAAATTTCAAGTAATTAACCCCCTCCCTCCTCCAAAACAAAACACCAGCAGAAGGACTTGCATTTTGTTTTCTTAAATTTTGGAATGAAGATAAATTAAATGAAGCATTAAAAATCAATATCATCCTGATATGGGGTCTCGAGTCCACTCGTGGACAATTCCTTCCTTCCCCCACAGATGCTGCTCGACCCACTCAGTTCCGCCAGCACTTTGTTTTTCGCTCCAGATTCCACCAGCTCCCATTAGAATTAGAACTCCCGACGCTGTATTTCACTCAAGGAAATATAAAACTCAGTAAGCAAAAGAAAAACATTTGCAGCGAAACACATGCAAAGGAAAACGCGCACAGGTGGTTTTGAGATTGTACCTCTTCATCTTCCATTTTTGATAGTTGTAAGTGAAGGAAGATACAACGTTTTCGTTCACAGCTTCTCTCGGTCCCCAAGGAAAGTCGTCAACATCGCCTCTAGTTAGAAGTCTAGTTGTGTTCCGTCACAGACAGCGGGCTCAGTGACGACGATGTGACCTTTCTTAACCTGGCACGCAACTTTTCCCAGGTGTCCCCTTCAATAAACTTTCCATTTGCCAAAATGTCATTATCACATTCTCTTCTTTGACCCAACCAACGGTCTAAATTTACTGTACTTTTGCGCGCTTCATAAAGTTACAGTCCTCCCATCGCCTGTATCGACTTCCAGTTGTATAACATCCGGCAACACTGTTGCTGTGAGTTACCGCGTTCTTGTTGCTAGGTTCCCGGGGATCTCACAGGAAAGTGATAGACACCAACGGAGGGGCTTATCCAGTCCTTGTTCTGAGAAGTTTACTTCAATGATAGGCACGCGTGCCCAAAATACAATATTGTGCATATGCTCCCTCAACTATCTGACCGAAAAACGCAGTCAATACATAACAATAATAATAATAATGAACACTAGTTCTCTCGTGCATCATGAATATAGTTCAAATTCAAGTGAGTTTATTGTCATGTGCCCCTGATAGGACAATGACATTCTTGCTTTGCTTCAGCACAACAGAACATAATAGGCATTGATTACAAAACAGATCAGTGTGTCCATATACCATTATATAAATATATACACATGAATAAATAAACTGATAAAGTGCAAATAACAGATAATGGGCTATTAATATTCAGAATTTTGTCTGAGCCAAGTTTAATAGCCTGATGGCTGTGGGGAAGTAGCTATTCCTGAACCCGGTCATTCCAGTCTTCAGGCTGGAGGTAGCAGGGAGATGAGTGTGTGGCCAGGATGGTGTGGGTCCTTGATGATACTGCCAGCTTTTTTGAGGCAGTGACTGCGATAGATCCCCTCGATGGAAGGGAGGTCAGAGCCGATGATGGACTGGGCAGTGTTCCTTGACAAACCGACTCTCCGTAATCTTCTCGGGAAGTAGAGGCGCTGATGTGCTTTCTTAATAATTGCATCAGTGTTCTCGGACCAGGAAAGATCTTCAGAGATGTGCACGCCCAGGAATTTGAAGCTAGAATATAAACCGACGTGCTGTTTTTAAAATTTCAATAGATGTGAACGAAGCGAAAATAAAAACAATCTTTTTTCTGACCATAATCACATCATTTTGATTATCCCAAGACTCTAAAAGTGCATTAAAGCAGTGGAGATATTGCAGACAAAACCTACCAAACTGAACCCTTGAAGATCTCTAATTGTTAAGAAAAGCTGGAGATATGTGGGTATCTCTTCAAATGGAGAAATACAAAAATGTCATTGGCATATGTAAACTTAATCCAGGGTTCAGGAAGTAGTAACCCAAGGACAGACTCTTTAAAACATTGGTCACACCTCACATTGACTACTGCATGCAGTTTTGGAAAAATACTCCATTGGAAAGATGTGACAGCAATGGAGAGGATGCAGAGGCAATTCACCTGGATACGGACTGGGATGGACCATTTCAGTTATGATGGAGACTGGAGAGGCTGGATCTGTTGTCCCTGTAGGAGTGGTTAAAAGGGGGGCATGATTGACGTATATACAATTATGAGGGCAAATGAAAGGAAAATGGTCAGGGACAGAGAAAATTAGAGGATGTAGCTTTAGGGTAAGAGTGGATCTGAGTGGAACCTTTTTCACTCAGAGAATGGTGAATGCCTTTAATGTATTGCTTGAGGGAGTGGTGGAGGCAGAGTCACTAACAGCATTTAGGGAGTGTTTAGGTGAGCACATGAATCGCCTAGGCATAGAGGCGATGGGCCAAGCGTTGGGAGATGGAATTATTACAGATGGTACGCACTGGTCAGTGTGTACATAGTGGGCTGAATGGCCTGTTTCAATGCTGCATAACTCTATGATAGTTCATCAAATGGAAATGACATTTTATGATTGGAGGTCAATAACAAAAAAAACCTGCAGACGCTAGAAATCTAAGGCAAAAACAAAAAGTGCCGGAAATACTCAGCAAGTCAGGTCTCATCTGTAAGAAAAGAACTGAGTTTCGTTTCAGGTTAAAGACACTTCAATAAAACTGTGAAGTTGGAGTTTTATTGAGATTGGAGCATCACCTGCAAGACCAAAATTTATTACACTTATTAAAAATAATATTTTCAAATTACTCTTTCACCCATATCATTTATTTATGATGAAGAACAAACCTACACTATAGAACCATGTACTAAAAAATGAATTATATAATTAATAATTGGGAACTATAATTCCAATCCCAATCATGAACGACAATCCCATGCAGTACAAGAAACCTATGTATGACCTTTGTAAAGCAATCAGGGATGCCAGAAGGGAATTCCATACCTGGCTAGAGTCCCAGGGCTACAAAGTGAAGTTGGGCAGTATTGCT
>CM075981.1:50502265-50634525 GCA_038087875.1 Malacoraja senta
GCTCGCAATGTGAGCTCTTCACCATGTGGGTATAATGCTGGAAATTTAAATTAAAAGCAATAAATGTTTTAAATACACATCAAAAGAGCAAATCTCTGCAATTTATGTTTAATATTATAACTTGAATTAATAGCTTGAAATGGTATCTCCATTTCAGTCTTCAAATCAGTCAGATTCTGTTTAGTATTAGCATTTTCTCCCTTAATTTGAAATTGGTATGCTTTACATGTTAAGAGAGCATGAACAATGCACTACTTTGTGCTAGGAAACAATTTCCTGGTTATAAGTGTTTGTTGCTGTTGCCATCAATTTCAGATTTACATATTATCCATGACCCACAGTGGCTGCAATAGATAATAGAAGGATTCTAATGTCAAATATTTGTTGAGCAAATATTAGTTGAACAATAGTATAGAAAATTTGGTCTGTGCATGTGTAGAGCATAATTATAGTTCAGTGAAGATCCTTAACCAAATAGCAAAACTCTATTATTTATTCAAAAGTAATCTGAACTAAGTGATTGTATTACAGTTTGCATCACTAAGCAATTATGGGCTTATGTATACATAAAACAATATATCGTGTGAATTGTGATATAAATTAGATTATAATTAGGGCCAGCCCCAAAGTCACCATATGATTCTAGCCATATGATATGGTCGGAATTGCAGGTATCAAATAATAACATTTGAAATGGATTAGTGTAATAGAACTGAATGCATTATTTTGGGGGTAGTCTGTTGTCTGTGTTGTTTCAGTGAGCAGATTGAGTGGTTACTTCTAAAGCAGAATGTATTTTCTTATTTTTACCTATTTGACATTAAATAAAATGTGGGAAAATTGAACACATTTTGTAATTGAACAACTTGGAGTTTCCTTTTTTTGTTTTGAAAATAGAGAGATCAATGGCAAAGGGAACCAAAAGGCAATGGCTGTAATGGGAGATTTTAATTTTCTTACAGACTGAGATACAGAAAATATCATAAAGGCAGTTAATTTCTGGAGTGTATGGAGTGGAATTTTCTGAAATAGTGGCCTGATTCTTAGCCTCTCAAAAGTGGTAGGTTGGTGTCAGGTCAAAAGTTAAAGTAAAAAATGCGAACACAAGTGAGTTTGCCTGCTTCTAGTTTTACAGATATGGTTGGTACAAGAGATGGATGACCAACGCACTCAAAAGAAGTGATTATTCATTTATATATGATGACGAGGCTGTTGTCTTAATTTTAACAGCTATATTACAACTGACTGGGTTTCCTAGATCTGGAAGAGCCATTGAAGGTGTGTGGAAGCTGATGTACAGGGAGCTTTAAAAATCTTTAGCCCCACTATACCTCTGGTGAAATTTCATTCTTATTCCTATAAGGCAATATATTATTTCCGAGATGAAGTACACAAAACCAAATGCTGTCCTTCTTAGGGTTGCTACGAGTCAAAATACATCCCCCCTCATTTGTATTCCATCCTCTTTTTAATTTGAAAAATGTTCTGTTCATGTACCTTGAGTCATTTTACAGATGCTCCATTACAGTTCCTGAGCATTTACTATTAACATATTCTAATTTGTCTTTCATTGATTCAAAGTTTATGACACCTGATTTACCACAGCTTTGCTCACTGGCTTAATTGATTTTGTTCATTTCTAACTTTCTGCTCCAATCTGAGCAACTTATTAGCCCAATGTTGCTTCGAAAAGCTTCGACTGTCCACTGGATCCTACTTTTCTTTGTGTTTGTGTAATTCTTAATTGTGTCTCCTATATAATTGTTATTGATGGTTACATAACTACTTATGTGAAGTTTTTGCATTTAGAGATAGATGTACGGATTCTTTGAGTCTGAAGCACAGATTCAGTCTGAAGAAGGGTCTCGACCCAAAACGTCAACTATTTCTTCTCCAGAGATGCTGTCTGACCCGCTGAGTTACTCCAGCTTTTTGTGTCTATCTTGATTATTCGTGCTTTCTGTGAGTTTATGCGTTAGTAAACCGGGGTGAATTATTATATAGTGAATTTATTTCTCAACCCATTGAAGATGTAAAATTTTAAACCTACATTCCTCAAATCCAGGTTTATTTTATGGTGTCTATAAGATGTTTCTTCACTTTCAGGATACCAATTCGAGTTTGATGCACATCACTAATTCTAATACAACCTACTCCCTTGTTGGTTTTGAAACTAAATATTTTACATAAGTGCTAGAAAACCGTTGTCATTGGAGTTCACATGATGACCAAAATCACTCATTGTAGGTGTAATGTTTTTGCTATTTGTTTCTCTAGTTTCTAGTTACCCTGTTGCACCTGTGCCACAATCAGTAATTGGGAGACAACCTTCACTGGAAATGTTCATTCTTTGCAATTCCTTGGTCTAGTGTAACAGCTCATTCAAAATATAGCATTTTCAATCGTGTTTCTGGATTTTCTTGCACTCAAAAGCATTCATAGAAATTAACTTTTTGAAATTGATTGGAGTTTTAGGTTATATATCAACTTTATTATGTTGAATATGGGTATCAAGCAGGGCATCCGGCTGATAAAGGTTAGAATAAGGATGAAAAGAGACAATTTAAAAGAGATTTAAAATGCAGCTGGAACTGGTCCAAATGTTCATTTTTATTAACCTACTTAAACACAAGCTTGAAAAAATTATGCTGTTTGTGAGCACAAATAACTGAACCATTTGTATAATATTTATTGGTAGACACAAAATGCTGGAGTAACTCAGTGGGTGAGGCAGCATCTCTGGAGAGAAGGAATGGGCGACTGTCATATGCTGAGAGAATGGAGCAGCTGGGCTTGTACACTCTGGAGTTTAGAAGGATGAGAGGAGATCTCATTGAAACATATAAGATTGTTAAGGGCTTGGACACGCTAGAGGCAGGAAACATGTTCCCGATGTTGGGGGAGTCCAGAACCAGGGGCCACAGTTTAAGAATAAGGAGTAAGCCATTTAGAATGGAGACGTGGTGAGTCTGTGGAATTCTCTGCCTCAGAGGGCGGTGGAGGCCGGTTCTCTGAACGCTTTCAAGAGAGAGCTAGATAGGGCTCTTAAAAATAGCGGAGTCAGGGGATATGGGGAGAAGGACAAAAACGGGGTACTGATTGGGGATGATCAGCCATGATCACATTGAATGGCGGTGCTGGCTCGAAGGGCCAAATGGCCTACTCCTGCAGCTATTGTCTATTTTTTCGGATCGTGACCCTTCTTCAGACTGATGTCAGGGGAGGGGGCGGAACGAAGACAGAATGTAGTCGGAGACAGTGGGAGAACTGGGAAGGGGAAGGGGATGGAGAGAGAAAGCAAGGGCTATCTGAAGTTAGAGAAGTCAATGTTCATACCACTGGGGTGTAAACTATCCAAGCGAAATATGAGGTGCTGTTCCTCCAATTTGCGCTGGGCCTCACTCTCACAATGGAGGAGGCCCAGGACAGAAATGTCAGATTGGGAATGGGAGGGGGAGTTGAAGTGCTGAGATCCGGTAGGTTAAGACGGACTTAGCGGAGGTGTTCAGTGAAACGATCGCCGAGCCTGCACTTGGTCTCGCTGATGTAGAGAAGTTGACACCTGGAACAGTAGATGAGGTTTGAGGAGATGCAAGTGAACCTCTGCCTCACCTGGAAAGAGTGTTTGAGTCCTTGGATGGAATCGAGGGGGAAGGTAAAGGGACAGATTTTGCATCTCCTGCAGTTGCTGGGGAAAGTACCTGGGGAGGGGGTGGTTTGGGTGGGAAGGGACGAGTTGACCAGGGAGTTTCGGAGGGAACGGTCTCTGCGGAAAGCAGAAAGGGGTGGAGATGGGAAGATGTGGCCAGTAGTGGGATCCCGTTGGGGGTGGCGAAAATGTTGGAGGATTATATGCTGTATGCGACGGCTGATGGGGTGGAAGGTGAGGACAAGGGGGACTCTGTCCTTGTTACGAATGGGGGTAGAGGGAGTAAGAGCGGAGCTGCGGGATATCGAGGAGACCCTAGTGAGAGCCTCATCTATAATGGAAGAGGGAAACCCCCGTTCCCCAAAGAATGAGGACATCTCCGATGACCTGGTGTGGAACATCTCATCCTGGGCGCAGATGCGGCGTAGACGGAGGAATTGTGAGTAGGGGATAGAGTCTTTACAGGAAGCAGGGTGGGAAGAAGTGTAGTCAAAATAGCTATGGGAGTCAGTAGGTTTGCAGTAGATGTTGGTCAATAGTCTGTTTCATGTGATGGAGATGGTGAGATCTAGAAACGGTAGGGAGTCGGAGAGGGTCCAAGTGAATTTGAGTGCAGGATGGAAATTAGTGGTGAAGTTGATGAAGTCAGCAAGTTCTGCATGGGTGCAGGAGGTAGCATCAATGCAGTCATCAATGTAGCGGAGGTAGAGTTCGGGGATAGGGCCAGTGTACGCCTGGAACAGGGATTGTTCGACGTACCCTGCAAAGAGGCAGGCATAAAGAGGCACCCATGCGAGTGCCCATAGCTATGCCTTGGATTTGGAGGAAGTGGGACGAGTTGAAGGATAAGTTGTTGAGGGTGAGGACCAGCTCTGCTAGGCGGAGGAAAGTATTGTTCAATTGAAATTGGCTGGTTCTGCAGTCGAAGAATAAACGGAGGGCTTTAAGACCTTCCTGGTGGGGGATGGAGGTGTAGAGTGACTGGACATCCATAGTAAAGATGAGGGAGTGGTGGCCTGGAAAACGGAAGTCATTGAGGAGACGAAGAGCATGTGAGGTGTCCTGGACATAGGTTGGGAGGGACTGGACCAGGGGGATAGGATGGAGTCGAGGTATGTGGAACTTAATTCGGTGGGACATGAACAAGCAGAAACAATGGGTCTGCCAGGACAGTTCTGTTTGTGGATTTTGGGGAGAAGATAAAATCGATAAGGTTGGAGGCTTTAGAGGGCGGAGAGCCGGAAGTGATGAAATCAGTAATGGTGCTTGAGATTAAGGCCTGGTGCTCATCTGTGGGGTCGTGGTCCAAGGATAAGTAGGAGGAGGTGTCTGAGAGTTGTCGCCTGGCCTCAGTCCGGTAGAGGTCAGCGCGCCAGACTACCACAGCACCTCCCTTGTTGGCGGGTTTGATTATCCAGTCAGGGTTGCTGCCGAGTGAGTGGAGGGCTGTACGTTCGGGGGGGAGGGGGAGTGGTTAGAGTGAGTAAGAGGAGAGGAAAATTTGAGGTGGTTGATGTCCGCTTTGATTGTACGCTTCCAATGAAGAGATTGGTTCAGAGGATTGACAGTACAGAAACATAGCTCTAGTTGCAATTCTTAAATGCTTGCAAAGAGAAATTACTGCAAGTAAGAATTTCATTGTTCCATTTTGGAACATATGACAATAAAACACTCTTGACTCTCTAGAGGAATGGGGAGTCCAAGTACAGGGGGAACCCGTGTACGGGGGGAACTATCTCGGTCAGGTCGGGGGGCGTTCCCATTCCAGGGGTACCATGTAATCCCGTGCTACCTGCTCCATGGTCGGATAGTCGGCGACTAAACCGTATCCCCAACCTGGTTTGCCAGGTGAGGAGGGGGCTGTGGATCCCCAGCAGGACCAAAAACAAGACCTGTCAAAGGGCGACAGCTCCTAGCGAGCCAACGGTAGAAGTTGCGATCACTGTCGGACAAAGCATTGTAAAGCACCGTGCTCATTGATGTTTTCAACAATGATGATGATGATGATGATGTATAATCATGTCTCTATGCTACCTTCCCACATTAGCCCCATATCCCTTGTATCTAAAACATCGCTTTCTTGAACATATTAAGTGAGTATACCCAAGGAAATTGTTTTGAACAAGCCAGAGTTTGTGATAACTATAGATAGACACACCAAAGATAGACATTAAATGCTGGAGTAATGCAGCGGGACAGGCAGCATCTCTAGATAGAAGGAATGGGTGATGTTTCGGGTCGAGACCTTTCTTCAGATTGAGAGAGAGGAGAGAGGGAGACAGACGGGTCGGAGAACTAAGATAACTATATATGTGGCACTGGTATGACATTTTCAAAAACTAAAACTGAATTTCAAGCCAACTGTAACTTCACTGAATTTTATTTGATTTTCAGCAATTGTGATCGTTCATTGTATATTTTTCTTTAAATCCTCTTAACGGAGCATATTGGCTATCTCTTAACAATTCTCTCAGCTGGAAATAAATGATATGCAAGGTGAAATGTCAAATATCGATGGGTTACCGTTATCAAGAGAAATGCAGGATCTACAGAATCGATTTAATACGATGATGCACACTATCAACAGCAACTCAAAGGTATGGTTTCTTTCATGTTAGTTATAATCACTCTGGTCTGTTAAAGCTGCGCATGGCGCATGTATCACACTAAAAAGTAAATACATTATGCTATGGAACATTTTATGGCATGAAGTAAGCAAGTAAAGAGGGAAGAAGATTAGACTTTATTGCCTTCCATCACAGTGAGGAATGTGGGGAATCTGCTGTGGTGGATGTTTATGTGAACTTTTATGTAGTTGTGTGTCTTGTTGCTTTTATTTTAATATGGCTGTATGATTAGTCGAATATCACTGTTCCTTAATTGGTACACGTGACAATAAAAGGCCTTTGAAACCTTTGAAGTAATTGTTAGCAAGGCAAGATTTTAACACAATAATTCTATTTACAATCAGAGCACTTGCTGTAAGGCATTCCTATTCGAAACATTGTCACTTTAGAGTTATGATGGCCGTTGAATGCGAATAATACTTTTGTAAAAAAGATAATTCATTATTATAGAATTTTAATTACTTTATTTTAAATAATACACAAATGATACTGTAATATTAATGAGTATAAATGTCTTTAAAAATATACCTTTATTTTAAGTTGGTTTTGTAGCCTGGCTGGAAAGTTGTTTTGAACATGCCAGAGCTTGCATTTCTTGAGTACTGCTGTAGATGCTTGGTCATTGAGAGAGATCTAGCATGAATAAATAATTAATATTTGATTGTCAAACACAAACCACATTGCATTCATTTTCTAATGGCCTAATTTAGTACTGATGTGTTAATATAGAAACATATGAAATGGAATTAAATATGCTTTTGTGAGTGAAAGTCAACCAGATACTGTGGAACTGTAATTTTTTTAAATACTGTATGTCCAATCTTGCTCTAGCTGAATTTAAACCTGTAAAATCTCATTGTCATAATTCAGTACCATGTAAATCTACCATTTTGTTTGTTAATAATTGGAATTTAACTTGTTCAGAACATAGAACAGTACAGCATAAGAATAAGCCACTCAACTAACTATTTCTGTGCCGAACATAATGCCAAGATCACCTTATTTACCTGTACATAATCCACATCCCTCCATTCCATGTCCCTACATCTCCATATGTCTATCCAAAAGTCTTTTAAATGCCTTTATCGTATCTGCCTCAACTACCACCCCCAGCAGCACATTCAAGGCACTCACAACCCTCTGAAAAAAAAAAGTGCCCTGCACATCGCCTTTAATCTTTGCTCCTCTCTCCTTAAAGCTATGCCCCCTCTCGTATTTGATTTTGATTCATTCTTACAGAAAAAAGTTTCCGACAGTCCACCCTATCTATACATCTCATGATTTTGTTCACTTCTAGCAGGAGTCCCTGAAACTTCTGGCATTCCAGAGAAAACAATCCGAGTCTGTCTAACCTCTCCCTGTAGGTAATACCCCCTAATCCAGGCGTCATTCTGGTTGACCTGCCAGTCGTGATCCTCTCACAACCATGTTTCTGCATTGGCCACAACATCATAGTCTCAAGCCATGATCCAGGCTCAAAGTTCATCTGCTTTCACAATACTCCTTGCCTCGAAATAAACATACTTTAGCTCATCAGCGTCATCTCATCACATTCCTCAACTCACTGATCCTAACCTCTATCATCCCATCACTCCTTTTTATTTCTGATCTTGTACTCTAGTTCTCACCCCCCTGCCCCTCTAGTTTAAACCCTCCCTTAGCAACACTAGCGAACCTCTCTGCAAGGATATTGGTGCCCATCCAGTTCAGATACAATGTGTCCTTCTTGTAAGGGTCACCTCTGCCCCAGAAAAGATGCCAATGATCGAAAAATCTGAATTCATGCCCCCTGCACCAATTTCTGTGTCATGCGTTCATCTGTCCTATCTTCCTATTCCAACCCTTACAAGCATGTGGCACCAGGAGAAATCTGGAGATTGCTATCCTCAAGGTCCTGCTTTTTAATCTTCCTAATCTTTTAAAATTCTGAGGATGTAACTAGGAAAATGGACATGGGAGAGCCAGTGGATGTAGTGTACCTGGACTTTCAGAAAGCATTTGATAAGGTCCCACATAGGAGATTAGTGGGCAAAATTAGGGCACATGGTATTGGGGGTAGAGTGCTGGCATGGATAGAAAATTGGTTGGCAGACAGGAAACAAAGAGTAGGGATTAACGGGTCGCTTTCAGAATGGCAGGCAGTTACTAGTGGGGTACCGCAAGGCTCGGTGCTGGGACTGCAGCTATTTACAATATACATCAGTGATTTGGATGAATGGATTCAAAAACATTAGCAAATTTGCAGATGACACAAAGCTGGGTGGCAGTGTGAACTGTGAGGAGGATGCTATGAGAATGCAGGGTGACTTGGACAGGTTGGGTCAGTGGGCAGATGCATGGCAGATGCAGTTTAATGTGGATACATGTGAGGTTATCCACTTTGGTATCAAAAACAGGAAGGCAGATTACTATCTAAATGGCGTCAAGTTGGGAAAAGAGGAAGTACAACGGGATCTGGGGGTCCTTGTTCATCAGTCTATGAAAATACGCATGCAGGTACAGCAGGCAGTGAAGAAAGCGAATGGCATGTTGGCCTTTATAACAAGAGGAGTCGAGTCCAGCAGAGGAGGACAAAGGGCTTAATTAGGAAAGGGAAAATAGATTATGCAAAAAAACTGGCAGGGAACATAAAAACTGACTGCAAAAGTTTTTATAGATATGTGAAGAGAAAAAGATTAGTTAAAACAAATGTAGGTCCCTTGCAGTCAGAAACGGGTGAATTGATCATGGGGAACAAGGATATGGCAGACCAGTTGAATAACTACTTTGGTTCTGTCTTCACTAAGGAAGACATAAATAATCTGCCGGAAATAGCAGGGGACCGGGGGTCAAATGAGATGGAGGAACTGAGTGAAATCCCGGTTAGCCGGGAAGTGGTGTTAGGTAAATTGAATGGATTAAAGGCCGATAAATCCCCAGGGCCAGACAGGCTGCATCCCAGAGTACTTAAGGAAGTAGCCCCAGAAATAGTGGATGCATTAGTGATAATTTTTCAGAACTCTTTAGATTCTGGAGTAGTTCCTGAGGATTGGAGGGTAGCTAATGTAACCCCACTTTTTAAAAAGGGAGGGAGAGAGAAAACGGGGAATTACAGACCAGTTAGTCTAACATCGGTAATGGGGAAAATGCTAGAGTCTGTTATTAAAGATGGGATAGCAGCACATTTGGAAAGTGGTGAAATCATTGGACAGTCAGCATGGATTTATGAAAGGTAAATCATGTCTGATGAATCTTCTGGAATTTTTCGAGGATGTAACTAGTAGAGTGGATAAGAGAGAACCAGTGGATGTGTTATATCTGGAGTTTCAGAAGGCTTTCGACAAGGTCCCACATAAGAGATTAGTATACAAACTTAAAGCACATGGTATTGGGGGTTCAGTATTGATGTGGATAGAGAACTGGCTGGCAGACAGGAATCAAAGAGTAGGAGTAAATGGGTCCTTTTCAGAATGGCAGGCAATGACTAGTGGGGGACCCCAGCTATTTACAATATATATTAATGATCTGGATGAGGGAATTGAATGTAACATCTCCAAGCTTGCGGATGACATGAAGCTGGGGGGCAGTGTTAGCTGTGAGGAGGATGCTAGGAGGCTGCAAGGTGACTTGGATAGGTTGGGTGAGTGGGCAAATGCATGGCAGATGCAGTATAATGTGGATAAATATGAGGTTATCCACTTAGGTGGCAAAAACAGGAAATTAGACTATTATCTGAATGGTGGCCGATTAGGAAAAGGGGAGATGCAACGAGATCTGGGTGTCATGGTACACCAGTCATTGAAAGTAGGCATGCAGGTGCAGCAGGCAGTGAAGAAAGCGAATGGTATGTTAGCATTCATAGCAAAAGGATTTGAGTATAAGAGCAGGGAGGTTCTACTGCAGTTGTACAGGGTCTTGGTGAGGCCACATCTGGAGTATTGCGTACAGTTTTGGTCACCAAATCTGAGGAAAGACATTCTTGCCATAGAGGGAGTATAGAGAAGGTTCACCAGACTGATTCCTGGGATGGCAGGACTTTCATATGAAGAAAGACTGGATAGACTTGGCTTGTACTCGCTGGAATTTAGAAGATTGAGGGGGGATCTTATAGAAACTTACAAGATTCTTAAGGGGTTGGACAGGCTAGATGCAGGAAGATTGTTCCCGATGTTGGGGAAGTCCAGAACTAGGGGTCACAGTTTAAGGATAAGGGGGAAGTCTTTTAGGACCGAGATGAGAAAATCATTTTTCACACAGAGAGTGGTGAATCTGTGGAATTCTCTGTCACAGAAGGTAGTTGAGGCCAGTTCATTGGCTATATTTAAGAGGGAGTTAGATGTGGCCCTTGTGGCTAAAGGGATCAGGCGGTATGGAGAGAAGGCAGGTACAGGATACTGAGGTGGATGATCAGCCATGATCATATTGAATGGCAGTGCAGGCTCGAAGGGCCGAATGGCCTACTCCTGCACCTATTTTCTATGTTTCTATAGGCGCAAAGAGGTCCTTCTGCAGTTGTACAGGGCCCTAGTGAGACCACAGCTGGAGTATTGTGTGCAGTTTTGGTCCCCTAATTTGAGGAAGGACATTCTTGCTATTGAGGGAGTGTAGCGCAGGTTTACAAGGTTAATTCCCGGGATGGCGGGACTGTCATATGCTGAAAAAATGGAGCGGCTTGGCTTGTACACTCTGGAGTTTATAAGGATGAGAGGGAAGCTTATTGAAACATATAAGATTGTTAAGGGTTTGGACATGCTAGAGGCAGGAAACATATTCCCGATGTTGGGGGAGTCCAGAACCAGGGGCCACAGTTTAAGAATAAGGGGTAAGCCATTTAGAACGGAGATGAGGAAACACTTTTTCTCACAGAGAGTTGGGAGTCTGTGGAATTCTCTGCCTCAGAGGGCGGTGAAGGCCGGTTCTCTGGATACTTTCAAGAGAGAGCTAGACTTAGACTTAGACTTAGATTCCTTTATAGTCATTCAGACCTTTCGGTCTGAACGAAATTTCGTTGCCTGCAGTCATACATATAATAAATAACAAAACACACAATAAACACAAATTAACATCCACCACAGTGAGTTCACCAGGCACCTCCTCACTGTGATGGAAGCAAAAGTCTTAAAGTCTCTGTCTCTTCCCTCTTTGTTCTCCCTCTGCGCTGAGGCGATCCAGGCTTCTGACGCTGTGACCCCGCCGGGTGATGGTAAGTCAGTCCCGCGGCTGAATCCGTGCTCCGTCCGCGACGGGCCGGTTCAAACTCCGCGGCCCGGGGTGGCCGAAGCTGCCGAAGCTGCCGCCCTCCAGTCCAGCGGACGCAGCTGTAGTTGCGGGAGCCCCAGAAAAACAGGTCACCCACCTGCGACCTGCGAGCTCCCGACGATGTCGTCCACTGGGCCCGCGGCCGAGCCTCCGGACTCAGGTCGCCACCAGTGTCCTCGGTCACCACCGCCGGAACGCCACCGTAGCCCCGAAGTTGGCCATCCCCGCACTGGCAAGTCCTGGCTCTGCCTCCGGAGCCTCGAGGTCGGTCGGTCGCAGTTGGAGTTGGAGGCCGGCAGCTCCGCCATTTTGGCCTCAGCGCAGACGGAGGCAGAGAAGGGGGATACGACAAGAAAAAGTCGCATTCCCCCGAAGGAAGAGACAAAAGTCATGTTTCACCCCCCACCCACCCCACCCCACACGTACACAACCCAATAAACCAAAATTTGACTAAAACAAGACAAAAGAAAACAACAACAAAAAGTAAAAACAGACGGACTGCAGGCGATGATCAACCATGATCACATTGAATGGCGGTGCTGGCTCGAAGGGCCGAATGGCCTACTCCTGCACCTATTGTCTAATGTCTATTGCCCAACTCTCTATATTCACTTCATCTCATCTCTTCTCTTGCCCGTGTCATTTGCACCAATGTGCACAAAGGCTGCTTACCCTCCTCCTTGAAAATGTTTAGCAACCGCTCAGAGACATCCTGGACCTGGCACTGGGGAGGCAATGCACCATCCTGGTCTCATTTGCTGTCACTGAATCTCCTCTCTGTTCCTCTAACGTGTCTCCTAAGTGCTCTGTCACAGCTGTGCCTCAGAGCCTAATCGAACCACTGTTGCTGCTACTCCTCCCCCACCACAGTATCCAAAGGAACGCACCTGTTGTCAAGGAGAATAGCCCCAGGGGATTCCTGCACTCTCTGCCTATTTCATTTCCTGGTGGTCATCCACCTATTTCCTGCTTGTACCTTTGGCATGACCACCTCACTGTAACTCCTGTCTGTGACACTCACACTCTCCTGGAAGAACATCCAACTGCAGCTACAGTTCCTTAACACGGTCCATACGCACCTGCAGCCGAATGCACTTACTGCAGGTGTAGTCCTCATGTCCACTGGAAATCCCCGACTTCTAACATCCTGCAGGAGGATCACTGTACGATCTCGCCTGCCATTTCTATAACACCAAAAACCAAGGAAAAATTACAAAGAAAAACAGACCCGCCATTACCCTTTGATCAGCCCTCTCACCAAAGCCTTTTGCACTGCTCATTAGATAAAGTAGCTTGAATGAATTATGAATGTCACACTGAACTCTAAGTTAGAATAGTGTGGCGTCACTTCAAATTCATGGTCTTCCACCATGGTCTTCGTGATGTTTTTCATGCACTCATTGATTGGAGCCTGTACACCACGAGTTAAAATGACTTGCTTTTGCACATGTTCAGTAAATTGCTTTATGGTCTATTCGAATATAATATTGAAGAGAAAGGGGAGTAAAATGTTAATGTGTCCTTGGAGCCAAAGTTGATGCATGATTTTTCAGAAATTACATTGAGTAAAATGCCAATGTGTCCTTTCAGCACAGCTGACCAATACTCAGGAAAACGAAAAAATGTTGCTGAAAGGAACGGGGAATACTTAAAACTAATTTGGGAAATGCCTTTTCTGGTGGTGTATGTAGATTAGATTTGTGGAAGGATAAAACAATGGAAAAAATGATCATTTTTCCTTCAAACTTTATTATGTCTGTTTTATCACTTTGTAAATAAGAGATAAATTGTTTCCAATTTTTTTGGCACATTATATTAAATTGGAATCTATTAACACAATCTCAATAACTTTATTGTGCTGTGTTTGATTTGTAGGTTGCTGCCTTCATGAACTCCTCTTTGGGCCAGTACCTGGATGACCATCCGTTCCTTGCCTTATTACTGCTTGTTTTTACCATAATGTCAGCTGTTCCAGTTGGCTTGTTCCTGATTTTTGCAGTGGTTACATCCCTTCTGGCCTGCATTGGTTTCATTGTCATGGAAGGTACTGAAAGCACCAAAACATTTTTTGTATAACATTTGTTTGTGAAAGCAGTTTATAACGATCACACTTGCAGGTTAATGGATTTAAACAAAATGGCCCTGGACTTTGTCCACTGCCAGATCGCAGTCCATACTTTTTCTCCAGGTATAAGGGAACAGAACAAGTTGATCATCTACATTGATCGTATCTTGCACATTCTATCCCGAGATCGGACCCTGCAACCTCCCAATGGCCTTCAATAGCTTGCAGGCTGCCAGGCACTTTTTAACCGTTCTGACCGAGACATTTGGAAATTATTCCAATTAAAATAATTTGTATGTTATTTGTTTCCAAATTCTTATTGTATCATGTATAATTGGGTTATTCTTATATATTGTGTTGTTCTGTTTTATCGGGGAGAAAAGGATTGCTCCTATGTTACAAGGAGAACAATCCTCTTTATCCATTCTGTCTGTTGGGTAGAACTGTCCAACCAGTAAATTATATTCTTAATATGCACTGCCCAATAGTAATACAAAAAGTTCGGAAGTGAAAGTCCCCCGACATCTTTTGGTTTACACGTGTTTTCTTTGAATTCTGTGTGATCTATAGTCCCAAATAAAATTAGTAATATTAGAGTCTAGTTTAAAAAATCTGTGGTAAAAAAATCTATCATTGTTAATGCCAATAGTGAATAATCCTTCATTTAAACCATCTCTTATTGATAAAACATACAACCAATGGGAAAGAATGGGAATTAAAAGGATCGGTGATATGTATGAAATGGGAAACCTGTTATCATTCCAACAATTACAATTAAAATTTAAATTGAAAAATAACCAATATTTTAAATATCTTCAGATTTGCGACTTCATGAAGAAATACATACAAAGATATCAAAACATAACTTTTGATCCACTGGAAGAAGCAATGAATATTAAGGCTGACTCACAGAAATTAATATCATATTTATATAATAGTATTTTAAACATAGACCTACCAACGACAGAGGCACTTAGAGAAGAGTGGGAACGAGAATTAATGATAAAAATTACGAAGGAAACATGGGAAAAGTATTTGATATATATACACAAATGTTCGATTAATGTAAGATATAATTTAATTCAATTTAAAATTTTACATAGATTATATTATTCAAAAACTAGACTGAATAAATTCTATCCAAATACTTCCCCCATTTGTGATAAATGTCTATCCCAAAACACAACTATAACACACTCTTTTGTTTCCTGCATAAAACTTTATAAATTCTGGAGTGATATTTTTAAAATATTTACAAAATTATTCAAGATAAAAATGGAACCTAATACTGAAATGATTATATTTGGAGTAATGGAAGACGGGAATAAATTGAACTCATCTCAAAATTTATTTTTTAATTATGGTTTAATAACGGCAAAAAAACTAATACTTAAATTTTGGAAAAATACACCCATACCAACGCTTAAAATGTGGATTTCAAACACGTTGGACACCGCACATCTTGAGGAAATGCGATTCCTCCTAATAGATAAATCAGACCAATTCTTAACGAGTTGGTCTCCATTTGTCGACTTTTTGGAAGCATATGGTGCAACAGAATCGTAGAAGCTAACTGTTTCAGGACTGGGTGAGGGATGGTCAAGAATATAAATAATGAACTACTTAATCTTTTACTTTCTACTCTTTTTCTTTCTAACTTCTTTTCTTCACTTTTCTTCTTTCACCCTTTTTTCTTTCTCACACACTATATATCACACGTTTTTATATCTTTTATTCCCTCTTTTTCTTTTTCATTATAAAAAAATAAAAATAAGAAGCTGTACATAAAATGTAATACGTCAATATATATTAGGCACTTTGGTGCCATATGATTGTACTTCTAATAAAATTAAAATAAAAAAAAAATTAAAAAAAAATAATAATAATTTGTATGTAATTAAATACTTACAATTAAGAATGCTAAAATAAATTAAGCACATTGCTTTCTCCCCATTGTCGGCAGCCACAGAATGTGAGTGCCTTCTCTGGTGTAAAGTTGAGGGATGGATGTAAAGTACATCTGGGCCCTCACTTCATCTTGTTACTGTTTCACTGGTAGCTGAATGTAGACCGGCTTCAACAGCTGCAGTCAGACATTCAACTTTCAATTCACCTTGGATATCCTCAAACTTCCTGAGATGCAAACAGTTGATAGTCAGCAGGTCCCTTCAAAACCACTAACTGCCAAGCTGGCATGATTCATCCCATTTCAAGTATAAAGAAGCTTTCAGAACTCTCTCTGGGGAAAGGTCTCAACCTGAAATGTAGACTATCCCTCCACAGTGTGCTGCCTAACCTGCGGAGTTCCTCCGGCTCTTCCTTGAACAGAGACCCAATCAGTTCCCCTCAACTAACTCTCCTCCACCTGGCGAAACGTGTCCTCACTCTTAACAACTTTTTTGATTCTTCTCACTCTGTACGTTAAAGGTGTAGCCACGGGCACTCACATGGCCCCAGCTATGCCTGCCTTTTTTGTTGGTTAAGTTGAACACGGCTTGTTCCAAATGCTTCTAGGCACCTTTCCCCAACTCATTCTCCATGGTATCAGAGTATCCTCCTGAACCTGTGCAGAACTTGTTGATTTCACCAACTTTACTACTGACTTCCACCCTGCCTTCAAATTCACTTGGACTATCTGTGACACCTCACTCCCATTTCTTGATATCTCTGTCTCCTTTATAGAGAACAGACTCTGTATTAACCTCTATTACAAACCCAATGATTCCCAGTTACCTTAAACTTTACCTCCTCCCACCATGCTTCTTGGATGCCATCCTTTATTCTCAAGTTCTCTGTCTCCACCGCATCTGCTTCCCCAATGAGGCTTTCCACTCTAGGACATTTCGGATGTTCTCTTTCTTCAGTAAATGCGGTTTCCCCCCGCTGTCATAGATGGATCCCTTACATGCGCCTTCTCTATGTCCTGCAATTCTAGTCACGATCCCTTCAGACAGAACAAGGATAGAGTTCGTCTGGTCCTCGCCTTTCACTCCACCAGCCTCCACATCCAATACACCATTTCCACCACCTTCAACGTGATCTCACCACCAGCCACATATTCCCATCCCTAACCCTTTCTGCTTTCTATGGAGACATTACTTTAGCAACTTCTTGGAATGCTCTTCCCCATCCCACTTATTTTCCCTGCAACCACAGAGGATCTACCACTTGTCCATACACCTCTTCTCTTCTGTCTAGGGACCCTAGCAGCCCTTCCAGGTGAGAAGGTTTATGTGCACCACTTCAAACCTTGTCTACAGTATTCAGTGCTCCCGATGTAGCCTCCTTTACATCAGCGAGGCCAAGCATAGACTAGGTGACTGTTCTGCTGAACACTGGCGCTCTATCCACCAAGGCCTGCTGGATCTCCTGGTTGCTAACCATATTAACTTCCTTCCCCTTCCTATACTGACCTTACATCCTTGCTCTCCTCAATTTGCCAGAGTAAGGCCACACACAAACTGAAGGCTTCCCTGCCCCCTTCTCTTCCCTTCCCTTCATTCTGAAGCACATCCATTACTTGTACTATCAATCACCCTATTCATTTCCCTATTCTATCCCCAAGTTCCCCATTTCCCTTTCCTTCCTCCCCCCTCTTTCCCCTCCCCTCCAGCTATACATTCCACTCTTTTTCTATTTAAAATTATTTTTTGTCTCCTTTTCACCTCCATCCTTTTGTCAATTACTCCACCCATCTGTGAATCAAACCCCCTATCACTTGCTAGGATTTGTTCTGCCTCCATCTCTTTTCCAGCTTCCCCCCCCCCCCCCCCCACCCCACTATCTAGGTCTGAAAAAGGGGCCTGAAACATTGTCTGTCCACTTTGTCCACCAATGCTTCCTGGCCCACTGAGTTCGTCCAGCAGTGGGGGGTTTTGCTCACATTCTAGCATCTGTAGTCTTTTTTGTCATCACTTTCAGAACTATGTTCTTTTATTCTTTAATAATTTAGTGATTGTTTTGAAATTCAATCAATTAAAACAAAGGAATTTACATGGATCAGTATGTATGTTTAGGCAAGGAATGAGCTTTCATCATGATAAACGCACACCATCTTCAACTATTCACATATTCCGTTGTGCTGCAGCAAGTAAGAATTTCATTGTCCCAAAACACTCCTGACTCTTGAACTACTTAAAGCGAAGATACCTGGTAGCAGAGAGCCTCATTATGTTTGTTTTATTTTTCCTGCAGTTTGGTATCCATTGTTTAGCATTGTATGTTAAGATACAAATGTTTAAATTGATTTTGATAAAAAACATAAATAACTTAATTGAAATGTAGAAACTCCAAGATACAACGCCAATATTATTTCATTTCAAGTTCACAGCTAGACATTGTAATATGGAATATGGAGTCTGTGTTTTATTGCCCAGTATGTTTTAACAATCAAGTTAGCTAGCATCTAGTGTGGCATGTTAATATTTTGACGAGACAAACACCAGAGCAGCTTTCCATATACTATAAATTATCTAGTTTTGATTTTTAAGCTTTATAAAGTTTTTTTAATCATTTCACTGGCATATTTTAGCAAAAATAACAAATTGTAATATAGATGTAATAACATCTACAAATTGGAAAAATACAAAACCTTATCTATTTGGTCTCCAATACAGATTGCTCGCAATGATAAAAAAAAGTTTTTCTTGCATTTTTTTCACTTGTGCTCCAGGTCTGATGCTGTCAATTGGCGGAGTGGTCCTCCTTTGTTTTCTATGCGGGATGGTTCTCATTTCATTGGCCATCTCTTCTCTTCTGGCTATTTGTTATTTTACTTTTTCCACAACAATGAATTATTATCACAACTCAAGGTAAGAACATTCCATTGATATTTAAAATGTCATTACATTTTCATGAAGGAATTTAACATTAATTATTAAAAGAGTGAACTAATTACAGAATTAAGCTAATTGTAGAAATAGGTTTTCTTGGGTACTATTAATTTTAAGCAACCACAATATTTCATTGTGGCTTTAACATGTACCCAGTTGTAATATGGTTGTGAAAACCCCTTTGTTTCTCTGGAGATGTCATGCATTGATATTTTCAGATCACATCTCTGCCAGAAGATGGAATGTTTTCCCATTGTTATTTCTTTGTTAATGTTGGTACAAATAGGGCTGGTATATTTAGTGTGAAAATTATAACAGCTTTTATATATTCTTAAAACCTAAGGAATGAAGTCCTTTTGGTATCTCTCATTTCCCATATTTCCTTATGATAAAGGTGATAGTAATTGACCTAATGAGTCTATGCAGCGCGGAGTGCAATCCCGTTGATCCCATTTCTACTACTTAATTAACTATCTATTTTCTTCCACATGTGCATCAACCACCGCCCTCTCCTCCTCCCAGCCCTGTGACAATTCTTCTGTCACCCATCCTCAGTGGAGGCAATTTACAATGTATAATTAAGCTTCGAGTACATCTTTGAGATGCGGCAGGAAATAGTTTGTTGGAGGAAACCATGCAGTCACAGAGAGAACATTCGAGCTCCACACAGCACCAGAGGTCAGAATTGAACTCGGGTTGCTGGACTTACAGTGCCCTCCATAATGTTTGGGACAAAGACCCATCATTTATTTATTTGCCTCTGTACTCCACAATTTGAGATTTGTAATATAAAAAATTCACATGTGGTTAAAGTGCACATTGTCAGATTTTATTAAAGGGTATTTTTATACATTTTGGTTTCACCAGGTAGAAATTACAGCTGTGTTTATACATAGTCCCCCCCCCCCCATTTCAAGGCACCATAATGTTTGGGACACATGGCTTCACAAGCGTTTGTAATTGCTTAGGTGTGTTTAAATGCCTCCTTAATGCAGGTATAAGAGAGCTCTCAGCACCTAGTCTTTCCTCCAGTCTTTCCATCACCTTTGGAAACTTTTATTGCTGTTTTTCAACATGACGACCAAAGTTGTGCCAATGAAAGTCAAAGAAGACATTATGAGACTGAGAAACAAGAATAATACTGTTAGACACCAGCCAAACCTTCGGCTTACCAAAATCAACTGTTTGGAACATAATCAAGAAGAGCAGGTTGTAAATCAGGCTTGCTATTTCACCGTCACCCATTTTGTACTATTATCCCAAGAACAACTTTGACTGGGTGAGAAAAAGTTAGAAAATTTAATTTTAAAAGCAGAAGACATCCGAATTTGATCTATTGAATGGGACTGTTTGGGGTCAGATTGAGTTCCAATACCAAATTTATATGCTTAAAAACAACCAAAATACCTTAGCAAGGACGGGTAAATATTATACATTGAAAATTATTTTGTATGACGAGTTCAATGTTGTAAATTCATCCTGTTATCTATTTCTGCTCTGTAATGATTGAAGTTAATAATGGAGAAGTCGGTAGTGATAGTCATTGAATGTCAGGGATAGGTGCCTGGGTACTCTCTTGATGGTGGTCACATATGATACTATAGTGGCACAAATGTTTCCTGCCACATTAGTTTATATCAAGATGTTGTTGGATGCACATATGAAGCATTTCACAATTATCAGTGAATATCCCTGCTTCTGATCTTGGAATGGAAGTTTGGACATTAATGAAGCAATGGAAAATGGCCGGGCCCAGGACACTGCCCTGAGGAACTCCTGCAGTGCTGTCCAAGGACTGGGATCATTGACTTTCATCAACTAGAGTAGTTTTCTAACCATTAAAATGTTTTCCCCTTGATGCATATTGACACCAGTCAAATTCTGCCTTACTATCAAGGGCAGGCAACCTCTTCTTGCATCTGGCATTCAGCTGTTTGCAATGAGGTCATGAGCCAAGTGAGATTCAATTCATGTAAAAAAAAGACAATGTACTGGAGTAGGTCAGTGGGTCAGGCTGCATCACTGGAGAACACAGATAGGAGGCGTTTCGGATCCAGAGATGGCGAAGTCCCGACCCGAAACATCGCTTATCTGTTCTCCAGAGATACTGCCTGACTGAGTTACTCTAGCACTTTGATGTGTCTTCAATTCATAGCACATTGCCTTTTATCACCATTATAATTCAGAAATTAGGCAATTACTGAATTTAACCACACCTTCAGCACAATTGCAGATTTATTTGTAAAATATCCAGTGTTTCTCGATTGTTGTAAAACATAGATCTTAGTAAAATGTAATGCAACAGAATACTAGTGTTCAGTTCCTTTCAAAACGTGCATAATTCTATGCTTTTATAACCAATGTTAATTGAGAAAATGCTGGAAGCAATCAGCTGATCAATCAGAAACAGGGAAAGCCGATATTTAGGTTAACTTCAGGTAAGAAATGTTAATCATTTTTACATGGATGCTTTTTGACCCATTGAGTATTTTGAGCATTTTTGGGGTTTTTATATCATCTTTGACAGTAACATAACTTTTAAGTATTGAGATAAAGTCAACCTGTTTGCAATTGTGGGAAATAAGGATTTGTTCTATACCTCATGCTGAAAACACTCATCTGTTGTAGATTTAAAGCATTTATATTGTATAAAGCAGCACACTTAAGGATATTCTTTCTTTTTACTAAGCACTGCAAGTAAGAAAGAAGAAACCATCAGCCCTTCTGCAAACATATGTCCAGGCAATACTGAATCAAAATCCACTAAGGCGGAATAGATATTAATACACAATTTTTGCATTAACTATTTATGAAAAGCAATTCTATTTTTCTTTATGAAGGCTCTTTATGCATAGGAATAACATTGCAATTTTGTTAACATCTCAAGCAGTTATGTTTAGTTTTATCATTTTTGTCCAGCTTAATACTGCTGCTTTATATTAATATTTTTAATCTGTTATTCCATTGAAATCAGTAGCAAAAATTCCACTAATTTGCTGTACTATAGTTTGAAACAAGTGGCAAACTGGTATATAAAGAGGTAAAACTGATGAAAACGGGAGCAGTCCAGTAAGTTCTGTTTGCTTAGTTTGAAGAGGCTATAAAATGAATGAGAAATCCAACATTAGTGAGGAATGCAATTCTGCGTTGGTGGAGATTGCATTTCAATTTCTATGTACCTAATCTCACATTGGGCCTTAAGAGAAACATGATCATTTTGTAATATTCTCTGTAAAAAGCAGAATTCATAAAATGTTTTTTACTGACATTAATACTTCAAGTTTATTTGTAATGCAATAGTTAACAAACCTATTGTGTCCTTTATTTTATATAACTTGGAATTAAAGTTGCAGAGTGAATAATAGTAATTTCCCTATAAATTTAAGATTTATTTGAAACAATGAATTTCATGTTACCTTTAGCAATGAATTTTTTATATTTAAATTAGAAAATTTCAAAAACGAGTATCGTTTGTCATGTTCTTGAAGTTGCATTAAACTCATTCAAGCATAAAGAGTCAGATTCTGGCCATTGTTCCAAATATCTTTCAACAAAACATCATGGAAAGACAAGAGACTGCCCTTCAGCACTGTGTTTGTTGCATGAGATTCCAGCATTTGCAATCTCTTTCTCTGGAAAATGAGGGGGATGGGTTACCTAAAATTTAAGAATTCAATATTTGTGCCACTGGGTTATAGGCTACCTAAGTGGAATACAAAATGCTGTTCTTCTGTTAGCGTGTGGCCTCACTCTGGCAGTGGAGGAGGCAGCGGACAGAGTGGTCGCTGTGGGAAGCAGAATTAAAATGCCCAGCAACCAGGACCTACATCATGCTTTGGTAAGTTTTCCAAAAGAAATGTGAATGTAATAATAGCATTTACCTTTTAGGGATTGTTATCATGGTATCAACTGTTTGCACGGTGTAGCTGTGCAGGGATTAGGTTTAATGGGAAGGATATTCAAAAGGGGCTGAATGCAGACAAGCAACGAGCTAGTTTTGCATGTGACTGGAATTTAAATGAGAAGTTGTGAATAATTGTCCAACCTACAGTAGTTGTTAATTTAAATCATCAGCAGCCCTTAGATCAGCTTCTTGGACTTCAGGGCCAAATTCAATTAGATTGTAAATGTCATTTGCTTGTCAGTGTGTCACAATGTTTCGGGACCAATTTTGTGGTGTGCTGCATCAATACCTGCTATTTTTAATCCATCCGTGTCACGTGAACATCCTAAAATGGAACAAAGTGTTCATCAACATTTGAGAGATCCTGTATGAACTTGTATAATTATCTTTCATATGCCATTTAAAATGCAAACAATTGACTAGTGTATGATTGTGATTCTCCACTTTACGTTTCAGAATTAAGAAACAATTAATATTTTAGAATTTCCTATTGAAATTGTGCTCAAGATTTATAGTCATCACTTATTAAGCGTTCTTAAAAATGAGTGGTTGTTTTAGTCTGAAACAATAAGACCCAAGCATGATGTGCTGTAGGCTCTTCTCTTCAGTTGTACTAAAGAGGAATGATAAACCAGTCGTCTCCAAAAGGATCTACAGGCGACAGCAGCACGTGTACAAAATGAAGCTTACAACCTGATGAACAACATGAGAACAAGTGTTCACTGCCCTAACCTGGGTAATGGAATTAAAACAAGCAGAAAAAGCATCATGAATTCACAATTAACACTCATGTTGGAGACTAGTAAAAAATTTATTAATGTAGAAAATAATTTGAATAAAAATTAAATGATCAGTTTACATACAAAATCTTGCACTAGATTTAAAAACATCTCAGTGCAACTATTTATAAAAACTCCATGTGTACAATGCACCATTATTAAATGATTGAACTATCAATATTTTACATTACAAATCGTGTACGATGGTGTCAGAAATGAACTCCATTATGCAAAATATGATCCCACTGAGCATCTATATTCATGAAAACAGTCGCACAGCTAGTATGACCTTGGTTTGAAATGCAACCTCAGAGATATTGTATACTGTTGAGATCGCTAGGTGTTTTTTGAACCTGCCAGACCAACACCTCATTGTATGCAATAGATAGGAGGAATCTTCCAGATGGTGCAAATCGAATGAAGTGGACAGTATCATTGTGCCCAGTGAAATCTTGGCATTTTCCATTTGGATAATGAATTATCTTCATAAGCCTCTCTGCAAAACATGAATAATACAATCTATGAAATTTGAACAGTGTATGCCATAAAATGCGTTAAAAATAAAGTTTAGGCTTCAAATAATTCTTACTAAATGCATAGATCTCATTGGTTTGAAGCTTCTACTGTTGACTTTCTATTTACCATTTAATCCACAACAAATATATTACAAAGTTTTCTATTCACAGATTGAAAATATTTTACAATATTTGTTTACTGGAATTACAAAATCTTAATAAAAGCAACAAAAAAAAATTTGAACCAATCTTGATGCCACATTTAGGTTTTAACCGTCTTTTGCACTAATCAAAAGATTGCTCAGTGCTTTAGTCCATGCATTATAACAACCTGTAGACCTCATCTGGGAGAAATACATTTTATTTTGAAGATAGGTTCTTATTCCTGATGACTAGATATATTTTAAGCATTTCAATTAGAAATATACCATGTGCTCCTTGTGCTCTTCCATTTCTTGGAATATTTAAAGGCAGAGTTACACTCAAACCCGTAAACTAGAGAGTAATGTGTTGGGGTTGTACAAGCAAATTGGGTGATGGTGCGGAATTGTGTTAACAGGTTCCATGTAGGCATTAAGCTGCAATCGCTTTGTTTATGGCAATGAAACAAATTGGCAAGCAAATTATGTTTACACACAGTGCTGTTAATCAATGTTTTGTTCTGTGATGATATGGGAGATTATGCTAAATCATTTAATTTAAACAGAAGAACATCTGATAAGTATCGTACAATGCCTGAAAGCATAAGGAAAGACAATAAATAGGAGTAGGCCATTCGGCCCTTCGAGCCAGCACCGCCATTCAATATGATCATGGCTGATCATCCCTAATCAGTACCTCGTTCCTGCCTTCTCCCCCTATCTAGCTCTCTATTCAGAGAACCGGCCTCCACCGCCCTCTGAGGCAGAAAATTCCACAGACTCACAACTCTCTGTGTGAAGAAGTGTTTCCTCATCTCGTTCTAAATGACTTACCCCTTATTCTTAAACTGTTCTCAACCTTCTAAACTCCAGAGTATACAAGCCCAGCCGCTCCATTCTGTCAGCATATGACAGTCCTGCCATCCTGGGAATTAACCTTGTAAACCTACACTGCACTCCCTCAATAGCAAGAATGTCCTTCCTCAAATTAGGGGACCAAAACTGCACACAATACTCCAGGTGTGGTCTCACTAGGGCCCTATACAACTGCAGAAGGACCTCTTTTCTCCTATACGCAACTCCTCTTGTTGGCCAACATGCCATTGTTGACCTCTATGAAGGCCAACATGCCATTTGCTTTCTTCACTGCATGCTGTACCTGCATGCTCAGTTTCATTGACTGATGAACAGGACCCCCAGATCCTGTTGTACTTCCCCTTTTCCCAACTTAACACCATTTAGATAATAATCTGCCTTCCTGGTTTTGCTACCAAAGTGATTAACATCATATTTATGCACATTAAACTGCATCTGCCATGCATCTGCCCACTGACCCAACCTGTCCAAGTCACCCTGCATTCTCATAGCATCCTCCTCACAGTTCACACTGCCACCCAGCTTTCTGTCATCTGCAAATTTGCAAATGTTACTTTGAATGCCTTCATTTAAATCATTGATGTATATTGTAAATAGCTGCAGTCCCAGCACGGAGCCTTGCGGTACCCCACTGCCTGCCATTCTGAAATGGACCCGTTAATCCCTACTCTTTGTTTCCTGTCTGCCAACCAATTTTCTATCCATGTCAGCACTCTAGCCCCAATACCATGTGCCCTCATTTTGCCCACTAATCTCCTATGTGGGACCTTATCAAATGCTTTCTGAAAGTCCAGGTACACTATATCCACTGGCTCTCCCTTGTCCATTTTCCTAGTTACATCCTCAAAATATTCCAGAAGATTAGTCAAGCATGATTTCTCCTTTGTAAATCCATGCTGACTCAGACCGATTCTGTTACTGCTATCCAAATGTGCCGCTATTTCATCTTTTATAATTGACTCCAGCATCTTCCCCACTACCGATGTCAGGCTAACTGGTCTATAATTCCCTGTTTTCTCTCTCCCGCCTTTCTTAAAAAGTGGGATAACATTAGCTACCCTCCAATCCATAGGAACTGATCCTGAATCTATAGAACATTGGAAAATTATCACCAATGCGTCCACGATTTCTAGAGCCACTTCCTTAAGTACCCTAGGATGCAGACCATCAGGCCCTGGGGATTTATCAGCCTTCAGTCCCATCAGTCTATCCAACACCATTTCCTGCCTAATGTGGATTGCTTTCAGTTCCTCCATCACCCCAGATCCTGTGGCCACTAGTACATCAGGAAGATTGTTTGTGTCCTCCTTAGTGAAGACGGATCTAAAGTACCTGTACAACTCATCTGCCATTTCCTTGTTTCCCATAATAAATTCACCTTTTTCAGTCTTCAAGGGTCCAATTTTGGTCTTAACTATTTTTTTCCTCATAATGGCTCCTTAACCACAAGTTCCTTTATCAAATCCGGTTCATTACATAACACTAAATCCAGAATTGCCTTTTCCCTGGTAGGCTTCAATACAAGCTGCTCTAAGAATCCATCATGGAGGCACTCCACAAACTCCCTTTCTTGGGGTCCAGTACCAACCTGATTTTCCCAGTCCACCTGCATGTTGAAATCTCCCATAACAACTGAAGCATTACTTTTGCTACATGCCAATTTTAAATCCTGATTCAACTTGCACCCTATATCCAGGCTACTGTTTGGGGGCCTGTAGATAAGTCCCATCAGGGTCTTTTTACCCATACAATTCCTTAGTTCTATCCATACTGACTCCACATCTTCCGTTTCAATGTCACCCCTTGCCAGGGACAATTTCATTCCTCACCAACAGAGCTACCCCACCCCCTCTGCCCACCTGTCTGTCTTTTCGATAGGAAGTATACCCTTGAATATTCAGTTCCCATCCCTGGCCCTCTTGCAGCCATGTCTCTGTAATTCCCACAACATCATACTTGCCAATTTCTAACTGAGCCTCAAGCTCGTCCACTTTATTTCTTATACTTTGCGCATTCATATGCAACACTTTGACCTCGGTATTCACCTCCCCTCTCGCAATTGACCCTGACCTTACTCTCTTATCCCTTCTCGAACTTTCCTTCCCATTAATTCGGGAGTCTTTTGTAACTTTTCATGTACTCACTGCCCCTTCAACTCCATCTTCATACTCCCAATTTGTCAATCCTTCCCCCGCACTATTTAGTATACCATATTTACTATAATACTAAATGGAAATTCTCAGCTGCATCTATTGGACAGAGACACAAAATGCTGGAGTAACTCAGCAGGACAGGGAACATCTCTGAAGGGAATGAATGGGTGACATTTTGGGTAGAGACCCTTCGTCAGAGAAACATTTTGGGTCAATGGCCGGTCATTAGAACTAGGGAAGTGAGAAAAAAAGCAGTTTTGGCGAGGGATAGGGCAGGAAAGAACAATGGGAATGTTAAATTTGTCACCTAAACAACCTTGCTCCCCATCCTAATAGACATTTCCCCTCTTCCCCCACAACTTAATCAGGTTTATTTCTCACAGAATTTCTTGGTACGTCAACATGAAATATCACGGGCATAAATTCACATTCCAATATTGTTAAGTTATTTATTCTTTTAATACATGCAATGTGTGTGACTGATCAGGAGTCACATTAATCTGCACGTCTTTTCTGGTTGAATGTCTTTTACAAGAACTAGTGTTACAGATCATAGAACAAAAATCATTCTTACCACAGGTCCCCACAGCAATAAGTTGTCCTGATGGAGAGAGGCACAAACTTGCAGCCCAATGAGGTAAAGCTATCTGTTTAATTGTCTGAGATAAGAAAAAAGGGGCAGTTTAGGCTACTCAAAGAATTATGTCACAAACAATTAATATAGGTAGAATAATTTTTGTAAACCTGATATTTGTTCCTCCAGGTATTCAAATACATTCCCCCTCCCATCCCTGTTTGTTTCACCCATACCAGGTGCAACTATCCAACATAGTCAGTGAACTGTTCCCCAAATGTGTGCAATTTCACATGGCAGCTGATTATTGAACTGTACTTTAATTCGACGCTCTGCCAAATAACTCTGTTACTTTACATTCTCGAACACTATGTCAAATTATCAAAGTACAAATACACAGTACTGTGTTATATAAAGCTTAAGTTTTTGGCTATACCTGTTTACTATGGAGACAATACAAAATAATTTCCGGTTTCACTCCAAATCCCACGTATACCACAATGCCACTCTGACGAGGAGAGAATGCAGCCAGACTCGGTGGGAGACTATTCTTGTCACGCATCTGAAATAAACATTGAAATCAAACAATGTATTCTACTAGATCATTTGAAATGCCTTCTGATTGTTTATTATAATGTTTATTTAGTGTGCAGAATGCCAGAGTTGCTCATTCTCTACTTTGCTTAGTTAAAATAATGGAAGGTTTTGCAAAAAAAGGGGCGGTGCAGTGATCGAGCTGCTAACTCAGAGCTCCAGAGACCCAGGTTAGATCGTGGCCTCGGGTGCTGTCTGTGCTGAGTTTGTATGCGCTCACAATGACCACGTGGGTTTCCTGCAGGTGCTGCGGTCTTCTCCCACATTCCAAAGACCTACAGGTTTGTAGGTTAATTGTTTTCTGTAAATTGCCCCAAGTGTGTACGACATAGAACTGGTGTACTGATGGTCAGCATGGACTCAGATGGCTGAACGGCCTATTTTCCACATCTAATCTAAACTACTTGCTTCAGTGGATTCTGCAGTGCTCAAATTAGCTGCTACCACAAAATAATGATAACAATTTAAAACAATTTACTTGACTGTAAAGTGCACTGGGACATTTAAGGTCTGAAATATTATTGTTCCTCCTGTTTCCAACAAATAGCAAACTTGGCTCCTTTCCAGCCCATCAATCTGTGTTCACACATGATTTTTCCAGTTCACATATGCACGAGAATGTTAATTTTATCCTGCCTCATTTCTGACATACCAAAAGCAGCATGACCAGTTACATATTGTATTCATAGATAACCTCCCACATACCGTTAAATTCTTAAATCATAATATTAGACCATATAGACTAACACTGTGTCTTAAATTAAGCATTGGGCTTCATGTTTTGTACAAACAATTCTGTGATAAAACAAGAGAAATTTATCAAAGTGGAACATTTCTAAACAGGGTCAGTTTTCCCATCCACACAGTGATAGGCTCCAGTGAACAACTAGCAAAATACAATCACGCTGGAAGAGAAATAAACCTGTTCAATGTCAGTAAGCTAATGTCAGTAGCACATAGATGATGTTTCACAATATGACACCTAGTCCATTCACCTCCCTAACAAATAAAAAATAAATTAATCTTACCTGAGGTTCAATAGGTGCTGGGAATGTCAACCAGTCAATGAGTTCACACTGGTCTTTATGCCAGTCAGCAGCCCAAATACTAACACGCCGATCAGAACTGACCGCTAACCACATTTCATCACCTTCGAGACCAAATTCATCATACTGTGGAAAAAAAAGCAAAATAATCAAACGTCATTAATTCAAATTCAACATCCCACTCAGCAGAAGGTAACATGATATTAACATTTTTTGTTAAGTGGCATTAACTAGAAAAAATATAAGATCTTTTCTATTGTAGCAAACAAAGCTACACAAGATATTAGTGTAAATGATTAAAAGTCTGGTTGCACAGATCAGTGTTAAGGTGCATGTTCAAAAAAGAGTTCAGAGATTAGTAATAGGGAATTCACGAATTTAAGGTCTTTGCAAATGAAGGAACAGCAGCCAGTAGTGGAACAAATACATTCTGGGATGATAGACTTCCTTTGTCACAATCACAAGGTTGATGACTAGTAAGAGCTGTTGTGGTAATATGAAAGGAACCTGTGATCTGGTTGCAGGGATCACAATGAGGAGTTTGAGGAATGAGTTTACAGCATGTTCAAGCACTGGAGAGGATAAGATGATTGGAAGTGGGCTGTAGTTTGAATGGATGGGGGTGGTGGGGGGGAGATACAGGGTAATTTCTTTGAAAACAGGTGTGACAGATTTTAAGGAGAGATGAATGGTACCCAAGGGCAAGTGGTAGGAGGGAGGGGTCAATAGTAAATTGAAACTAATTTTTATTTTAAATATATAATAGATCTAGATTTCACTCTCAATTTGATGCCATAACCTTTTTTTGAATGTGAATCTTACTTTTTTCTGTGTACATTCGATTGTTGTAATTGGAGAACCTTTGTGATCACTGATAACACGGATGGTAATTCCTGTACGAGGACTGCTCACGGCCATCAAGCCATCTTTACCTCCTGAAATAATGACCTCACCTGAGGAAATTACAAAAAGTTTGTCAATGTTAATAACACCTTGCATTAAAGGCAGAACAGTTGCTGTACATTCTTGGTGGAAGCCATGCATTAGTGGTGAGGATATTGCGTGATTTACACCGAGTGTTTCATACCATCCATAGAGTATGTAATAGCACTGACTGCCACAGGGTGAGGGTGAATCTTCAATTCCATTTCAGTTTTCAAGATTCCAAAGAGGCGGATTGTACCATCGCTGTATCCTGCAACTATTTGCTGTTTGTTAGCACATTTCCTTGAATTGATTATGGGGCTCCAAGCCATACACAAGCAACTCTGTGAAGAAAAAACATATTTACTCGAGTATCAATGCTTCCATCGTTTTTCCATTTCCTATAGCATGTCAAGGAGCCACAGTGCAAGTGAAACAACTGTTAATAAAAAATATGCTCAATAAATTTCAACTGTTGTATAATGACTTTGGAAAATTATAATATGCTAATAACAGTTCCCTCCAATAGAACAAACAGCATGTCAACCCATTTCTAGTCATTTTCCCTTTTGGTAACGTACCTGATTAAGGACATGAAACTGAACAACCAGCTCAGTGCCGTTCATGACCCACACCCTTAAGCTGCCATCTTCTGCACATGTGGCAAAGTGGCTTTCATCTGGACTAAAAATGACCTGGTTAACCTGAATGAATGAAAGAAAAATAAACTGATCAAAGTGCTCAATACTTTCCAGCTTATTTATATTCAATGAGTACCAAAGATAACAATCACATTCCATTGCCACAAATACTGATACCCCATTTTTGCAGGAAAACAGTATGTACTGAATTTGACAAAAAAACATGATTGCAAATAATAATAATAATGATGGATGGGATTTATATAGCGCCTTTCTAATACTCAAGGCGCTTTACATCGCATTATTCATTCACTCCTCAGTCACACCCGGTGGTGGTGAGCTACTTCTGTAGCCACAGCTGCCCTGGGGCAGACTGACGGAAGCGTGGCTGCTAATCTGCGCCTACGGCCCCTCCGACCACCACCAATCACTCACACACATTCACACACAGGCAAAGATGGGTGAAGTGTCTTGCCCAAGGACACAACGACAGTATGCACTCCAAGCGGGATTCGAACCGGCTACCTTCCGGTTGCCAGCCGAACACTTAGCCCATTGCGCCATCTGTCGTCCCTATAGAAATACAGGATATTAATTTCTGCACTGCACTGAAATGTATCATGGTATATTTTATTTAAAAGCATCTGGCTTCATTGTGTTTCTTTATTTTGGAGTGTTGTAAATTTCACTTTTGGACTAATGAAGATGCTCAAGGTCAAATGGTAGCTGTACAAAAATATTGTTTATTTTTTCCTCTGAATTTCTGTAAGTCAAAGATGAAGATTTATCCATTCTTTCACAATATTCAACGATCAGACTTATAAAGATTATTTTATGCCACAGTCTAGCAAATTCTACAGCCCTTTCTGCTGTTCAGAGAATCTGTCTATTCTGTCACCAAAGCAAACTCATAATGAACTTTCCTCTGTAGGAAAGCCCATGGCTATCCTTCAAGTTCCAAGCAGAAATATGCAGGTCACCCAGTGCGCCCTTATTTTCCCATTGTTCCACATTTGATTATTATTATTTTTCCAACCTGTAACTAATCTCAGTATAGAACAATTGGGAAATGACCTTGCCTTGTTTCTGTGGCCACTGATCAGACGGATGCTGGTATTTTCAGCCCAATTTATATACCACAGTGTTCCCGCTGTGGTTCCCACGATTCCCATGTCCATTATATCATCGAAGACTGCACTAACCACAGTGCCATCCAGAATCATTTCATGTTCTAGGAGCACCGAATTTGATCTGAAAGAAAAATCATAACTTTCAGCACAGATGCAAGTAGTTGTTGTAGACCACAGTAATGTTTCAAGCTAGAAATCACATCTCTATTTCATATTAACCAGCAGACCGAAATGTACAGGCTTTAATCTTTCCTACTGTTATGCAATTTCTCCTTCTATGTATAAATTAAAATGTCCACACTAATGAAGGTTCAGTTCAGCAGTATCACCTTCCTCCTGTTTCTTCACATCTCATTTCCTGCACTGCAGCAACTGCCCATAGCCGGATTTTCTTTGTGTTGCTGCCACTCATCAAGCGATAACCTCGACATTGCACAATTCCTAGAAAAGAAATCCAGTACAATCAATAACACTGCCACACTACAAGTGCTGGGCCATATTGTAACATCACATACCAATCTCCCCTTCGTCTGCATCCCAAGTCATGAAACATCTATTGTGCTGCGTGTCCCATGCACAGATCTTCCCTGTGTTGGTCGCAGTGTAAAGAACTGAATCACCATTGTAGCATAATGCAGTAAGCTCCCCAGCATTCACTTCATCTGGGATTGAGACCCTGTGAACCTGTCACAAAAGAAAATTACAAATAACATTTAGAAATATTAAACCAAGATGAAAATATTTCCTACTCAAATGAGTTAAGATGGGGATAAGGGAAAGAAAGTTAGGCTTAACGGAATGAAAACCAATAAGCTAAGTCTAAACTTTACAGGCATCGGTTACAAAGCAGCATCAAAACAAGTCAAAATGCCTTTCCTTTTACATGTGACCCCGTGTTGAAAAAGTGAGTGGACAGGATTTATGAAGACTTGCAGAAAACACACTATTCAGTAATATATTCAACTGAAATATTACAATTAGGACAAAGTGCTGGAGTAGGCAGCATATCTGGGGAACATGCTTAGGCTATGTTTCAGATTGGGACCCTTGATACAATTTAGACTTGGTTGTAATCTGAGTTCATTGAATTACAACAAAATATCTTAAATGCAAAGTGCAACCAAGAGTAAGACTGGATGAAGATGACCCATACTGTCGCATCAGATCAAATGTAATGCTACCTGTAGAGGTGAGTGAATTTATGTTGATGTGGTTCAATAGGTCCCACTTGCAGTTGACACTAAGGCTGACCACATCACTTGTGTTCCCACTATGAAACAGACACCAAGTAAGTGTTGAGGGAAGTGCCTTGGTGAGGTAAAGTGCGAGTCTTTGGGCGAGGAGGCTAAGGCAAGGAGGCTACACTTGAATCCACTGAAGTAATGGCAGGCAAGTTGTTAGTGTCTCTCATGCGGGAATTGTGTCCAGGTGCAGCTCCTGAAGGACCGTGTTAGGGAACTAGAGCAGCAGCTGGATGATCTAAGGATCATCCGGGAAACCGAGTTTCCTGGACTAGACCTACAGTGAGGTTGTCACACCGAGGATACAGGAAGAGCTAAGGTGGGTGACAATGAGGAAGAGATGTAAACATGGAGTGCATCTATTGAAAACAGGTACACCCTCTTGGGAGCTGTCGGAGCGGACAACACAACAAGATTGAGTGGCAGCCATGGCTGTGACTCCAACCCTGATGCTGAGGCTCAACGGGGAAGAGTGACATCAGCCTGAGCAATAGTGGTGGAGGACTCAATAATCAGAGGTGCGGACAGGAGATTCTGTCAGTACGTAAAATTAAAAAGCTGAATGCGTGGCTCAAAGACTGGTGTGGGAAAAATGGGTTTGGTTTCTTGGGCCACTGGCACCAGTACTGGGACAGGGGGGATCTGTTCTGTAAGGACGGACTTCACCTGAACGGTGCTGGGACTGGGGTCCTGGCAAATCATATAACTAGGGCAGTAGAGAGGTCTTTAAACTAAGTAGCGGGGGGGAGATATCAAGGGTGGTAATAACGGCAGGGGTAGAGGAAATAGAGCAGGGTATCAGTGGGGAAACGGAAAATCAAAATGTGACAGGAGGATCCAGAATGTGTGAAGATAAAGCTCTAGATGTAAAAGAGGCAAAAACAGAAAGGAAGGGTAGTAAAAATCATCTGAAAGTGCTGTATCTAAATGCACGGAGTATTCGAAATAAGATAAATGAATTAACGGTGCAATTAAGTATATATAGTTATGATATCGTGGCCATTACGGAGACATGGCTGCAAGGGGATCAGGACTGGGAGTTAAATATAGAGGGGTACTCGACAATTAGAAAAGATAGACAGGAAAGAAAGGGAGGAGGGGTGGCCCTTTTAATAAGGGAGGGAATAACGGCAATAGAGAGGAAGGATATTGCGTTGAAGGATCAGGATAGTGAAACAGCTTGGGTACAGATAGAGAATAACAAGGGGAAAAAAACACTAGTGGGTGTAATTTATAGACCTCCAAATAGCTGTGACGCTGTTAGTCAGAACATAAATCTGCAAATAGTTGACGCATGTAAAAAGGGAACTGCTGTAATCATGGGGGACTTCAATTTTCATATTAATTGGGCAAACCAAACTGGGCAGGGTAGACTAGAGGAAGAGTTTATAGAATGTATTAGAGACGGGTTCCTAGAACAGTATGTCACAGAACCGACAAGGGGGGAGGCAATCTTGGATCTGGTCCTGTGTAATGAAGTAGGATTAATTAAAAATGTCATAGTTAGGGACTCGTTGGGAACAAGTGACCACAATATGGTCGAATTCCATATTCAAATAGAAGGGGAGCAGGTTGAAACTCAGGCTAGGGTACTTAGTCTAAATAAGGGGGATTATGAAGGTATGAGGACTGAGCTGATCAAAGTTGACTGGGATAGCAGACTCAAGAATAAGACGGTACATGAGCAGTGGTGTACGTTTAAGGATCTACTGTATAACCTTCAAGAAAAATTTATTCCTATGAAGAAAAAAAGGGGTAAGGGTAAGAACAGTCAGCCATGGCTCAGTAAAACTATAAAGGATAGTATTCGGCTGAAGGCAAGGGCATATAAGGTAGCCAGAGATAGTGGGAGGGTAGAGGATTGGGAAGCATTTAAAGGTCAGCAAAAAATAACTAAGAGATTAATTAAATTTTATTTATTAGAAGTACATTACATCACAGCCACATACATTAATACTCGTCATTTATATCTTCTTACAATTAATGTACTCCCTTTATTTATTTTTTTTACACTAAAGAAAGAAAAGATTGAAAGAGAGAAGAAAGTGAAGGAAAAAGTGCAAGTGTAGAAAAGTGTAGAAAATGTAACAACAAAAAAAAAGGACGAGGACCCTATGAGAGCGAAATTAAAAACAAAAAGAAAAAGAGTTAAGAAATAGGCCCTAAGAAAAGAAAAGAGAGAGAGAAAAAAAGAAAAACAAATGTTTTTTTTTGAGCATTACGTAAATAGGACATACCAACTCTTCAACTATCATCCCCCCTTACCCGACCTCAATTTTTTTATTTTTTTAAAGTACTTTTGCACCCTATGTTTGTAATAATTCTATAAATGCAGACCACGTCAGGTGGAAGTGATCTGGTTTACCTGCTAGGAGGAGTCTTATCTCTTCAAGGTGTAGTGTTTCAAACATATTTGAAATCCACATATTTATAGTTGGTATTGGAGCCTTCTTCCAAAATTAAGACGGGGAAAATAGACTATGAAAGGAATTTAGCGAACAACATAAAAACTAATAGTAAGAGTTTTTATAGCTATATAAAAAGAAAAAGGGTGGCTAAGGTGAACGTTGGTCCATTGGAGGGTGAGACTGGAGAGTTGTTGGTGGGGAACATGGAAATGGCAAAGGCATTAAACGAGTATTTTGTATCAGTCTTCACCATAGAAGACACAAAAAATATTCCAACGCTGGATAAACAGGGGGCGGTAGGAATGGAAGAGCTAAATACTATTAAGATCACCAAGGAGGTGGTATTAGGGAAATTAATGAGACTGAAGGAGGATAAATCCCCTGGGCCTGATGGATTACATCCAAGGGTCTTGAGGGAGATAGCGGTGGGGATTGTGGATGCATTGGTGATAATTTTCCAAAACTCCCTGGAGGCAGGAACGGTCCCAGTGGATTGGAAAATGGCCAATGTAACACCTATATTTAAAAAAGGAAGTAAACAGAAGGCGGGTAACTATAGACCGGTTAGTCTAACATCGGTGGTGGGTAAAATGTTAGAGACAATTATTAAAGAAACACTAACGGGGCACTTGGATGGACATGACTTCATCGGACAGAACCAGCATGGTTTTGTGAAGGGGAAGTCCTGTTTAACGAATCTGCTCGAATTCTTTGAGGAAGTAACAACCCGGGTGGATAAAGGGGAACCGGTGGATGTGGTATACTTGGACTTCCAAAAGGCTTTTGACAAGGTGCCACATAAGAGACTATTGCTAAAAATAAAAAATTATGGGATTGGGGGTAATATATTAGCATGGGTAGAGGATTGGCTAACAAATAGGAAGCAGAGAGTGGGGATAAATGGTTCATATTCGGGATGGCAACCGGTAACTAGCGGGGTTCCGCAAGGGTCGGTGCTGGGACCCCAGTTGTTCACAATTTATATAAATGATTTGGAGGAGGGAACCAAGTGTAATATATCAAATTTGCGGACGATACAAAAATGGGAAGAAAAGTAGGGGATGAGGAGGATAGGAAGAGTCTGCAAAAGGATATAGATAAGCTAGGTGAGTGGGCAACAACTTGGCAGATGAAATTTAATACTAATAAATGTGAAGTCATTCACTTTGGGAAAAAAAATGATAGGGCAAGTTATTTTCTAAATGAGGAGGAGCTGCGTTGTAATGCAACGCAAAGGGATCTAGGGGTAGTAGTACATGAATCACTAAAAGTTAGTATGCAGGTGCAGCAAGCTATCAGGAAGGCCAATGGAGTTTTGGCCTTTATTGCTAGGGGGATTGAGTATAAAAACACGGAGGTCTTGCTGCAGCTGTACACAGTATTAGTGAGACCACATTTGGAATACTGTGTACAGTTCTGGGGTCCATACTTAAGAAAGGATGTACTGGCCCTGGAGGCAGTGCAGCGAAGGTTTACAAGATTAATTCCTGCAATGAGGGGATTGACATATGAGGAAAGGTTAAGTAGGCTGGAACTCTACTCTTTGGAGTTTAGAAGAATGAGAGGCGATCTCATTGAAACATATAAGATCGTGAGGGGCCTTGATCGGGTGGATGCACCGAGGATGTTCCCAATGATCGGGGAAACTAGAACTAGGGGACATAGTTGCAGAATAAGGGGGGGCTCTTTTAAAACTGAGATGAGGAAGAACTTCTTCACCCAGAGGGTGGTTAATTTATGGAATTCACTGCCCCAGGGAGCAGTGGAAGCAGAAACATTAAATATATTTAAGTCTAAAATAGATGGTTTTTTAGCTGCCAAGGGGATAAGGGGCTACGGGGAGAGGGCAGGGATATGGACCTAGGTAGGGTTAGTATAGTAAGACCTGAGTGATCTCCTGGACAAGTGTCGATCGCCTGGATTGGGGTCGGAGAGGAATTTCCCGGATTTTTTTCCCGAATTGGACCTGGGTTTTTATCCGTTTTTTTGCCTCCCCCAGGAGATCACGCGGTTCTTGGGGTGGAGAGGGGTGATAGCGGTATAAAGGGGAGGGTAGTGTCTTGTGTTCTGTGTCTTGTGTCTACTGTTTGTGGGTAGGGGTGTCTGTTTGGTGTTCAGCCATGAGCGAATGGCGGTGCGGGCTCGATGGACCTGGTGGTCTACTCTCGCACCTACTTTCTATGATTCTATGATTCTATGATTCTGCGGCAGCAGACGAGACTCCAGGATCGTGAGTTGCCTCCCTGGTGCCAGGATCCAGGATGTCTCAGAGCGGCTGCACGGCATCCTCAAGAGTGAGGGGGAGCAGCTGGAGGTGGTTGTGCATGTTGGCACAAATGGTATAGGTAGGAAGAGGAAGGAGGTTCTGCAACACGAGTTTACGGAATTGGGCAGAAGACAGAAAAGCAGGACCTGCAGGGTAGTGATCTCAGGATTGCTTCCAGTACCTCGTGCTAGTGAAGATGACAACAGGAAAATAGGGGAAATAAATGTGTAGCTGGGGAGTTGGTGCACGGGGCAGGGATTTCGATTTCAAGATCATTGTGAGATATCTTCTGGAGCAGGGATGACCTGTACTAAAGGGACGGGTTGCACCTTAACTGGAGGGGGACCAACATCCTAGCGGGCAGGTTTGCTAATGCTACACAGGAGGGTTTAAACTAGATTGTCAGGGGGGTGAGATCTCATACAGGACAGAGGAACGTGAGAGGTTAGAAGTTGGTATGGAGGGTGGGTGGGAAAGGTTAGTGGACAGAATAGGCAGGTGAAAGGCGGAGAGCGAGGAAGGAGGGTTGGTTTAAACTACGTATTTTAATACAAGGGGCCTGATGGGTAAGGCAGATGAGCTTAGGGCATGGATAGGTACGAGCGACTGGGACGTTGTAGCCATGACTGACACCTGGTTAAGGGAGGGGCAAGACTACAACTCAATGTTCTGGGTAACAGGAGCTCCAGAAGAGACAGGGGTGAGGGAAAAAGAGGAGGGGGGGTTGCATTGTTGGTTAAGGAGGATGTCACGGCAGTGATATAGGGCTGCAGTTGTATAGGGCTCTAGTGAGACCACATCTGGAGTATTGTGTACAGTTTTGGTCTCCTAATTTGAGGAAGGACATCCTTGTGATTGAGGCAGTGCAGCATAGGTTCACGAGATTGATCCCTGGGATGGCGGGACTGTCATATGAGGAAAGATTGAAAAGACTAAGGTTGTATTCACTGGAGTTTAGAAGGATGAGGAGGGATCTTGTAGTAACATATAAAATTATCAAAGGACTGGACAAGCTAGAATCAGGAAAAATGTTCCCAATGTGGAGCGAGTCCAGAACCAGGGGCCACAGTCTTAGAATAAAGGGGAGGTCATTTAAGATGGAGGTGAGAAAAAACGTTTTCACCCAGAGTTGTGAATTTATGGAATTCCCTGCCACAGAGGGCAGTGGAGGCCAAGTCACTGGATGGATTTAAGAGAGAGTTAGATAGAGCTCTAGGAGCTAGTGGAGTCAAGGGATATGGGGAGAAGGCAGGCACGGGTTATTGATAGGGGACGATCAGCCATGATCACAATGAATGGCGCTGCTGGCTCGAAGGGCCGAATGGCCTCCACCTGCACCTATTTTCTATGTTTCTATGTGATCAGAGGTGACATTACGGAAAGTTCGTCTAGTAAGGCTATATGGGTGGAGCTGAGGAACAAGAAAGGGATGGTCACCTTGTTGGGGGTGTACTACAGACCCCCGAATAGTCAACAGGAATTAAAAGAACAAAGATGACGGGAGATAGCAGACAGCTGCAGGTCACGGTGGCGCAGCGGTAGAGTTGCTGCCTTACAGCAAATGCAGCGCCGGAGACTCGAGTTCGATCCCGACTACGGGTGCTGTCTGTACGGAGTTTGTACGTTCTCCCCGTGACCTGCGTGGGTTTTCTCCGAGATCTTCGGTTTCCTCCCACACTCCAAAGACGTACAGGTTTGTAGGTTAATTGGCTTGGTAAATGTAAAAATTGTCCCTAGTGGGTGTAGGATAGTGTTAATGTGTGGGGATCGCTGGTTGGCATGGACCCGGTGGGCCGAAGGGCCTGTATCCACGCTATATCTCTAAACTGAAATAAGGTTGTTGTAGTAGGGGATTTTAACTTTCCCAATATAGACTGGGGAAATCATAGTTTGAAGGGTTTAAATGGAGTGCAATTCCTCAAAAATGTTCACGAGTTTCCTTAAGCAGTAAGTAGAGGCCCCCACACGTTAGAGGGCAACGCTGGATCTAGTATTGGGAAATTAGGAAGGGCAAGTTAATGGTGTTTGTGGAGGAGCCTTTTGGGGCCAGTGACCACAGTTCAATTAGGATAAAGATAGTTATGGATAGGGACGGAGAGGGTCCACGTGTTAAAATGCTCAACTGGGCCCACTTTGAGGGTATGAGAGAAGTTCTCGCTCAAGTTGACTGGAGCAGGTTATTTGAGGGGAAAGGAACATCGGTCAAGTGGGATGTTTTTAAAAGTGTGCTGACGAAAGCTCAGGATATGTACGTCCCCATTGTAGAGTGAAGGGCAAAGCAGGCAAACGTAAGGAAGCTTGGCTGACGAGGGAAATCGTGGCGTTGGTCAAAAACAAGAAGGATGCATGGGACAGGTATAGACAGCTGGGATCAAGTACATCCCCGGAGGAGTTTCGGGAACTAGGAGGTTCTCTAAACTAGAACTACCGAGGAGAAAGACAGTAGGACGGAGGAACTTGCGGTAGTCAACGGAAGTTTCTTGAGAGCAGTCACTGTTACCGTCAAAGAAGTACTGAAGGTACTGTCGTGTATGAAGGTAGACAAATCTCCAGGGCCTGATCAGATATATCCAAGGACATTGCAGGAAACTAGAGAGGAAATTACGGGAGCCCTGGTTGAAATTTACGAGTTGTCCTTAAATACAGGAGAGATACCGGAAGACTGGAGGGTGGCAAATGTTGTACCTCCTTTCAAGAAGGGCTGCAGGGAAAATGCTGGGAACTATAGGCCGGTGAGCTTAACATCTGTAGTTGGAAAGTTACTAGAGTGTGCGGAGGGATAGGTTATACAGGCATTTGGCTGGGCAATGTCTGATTCGGGATAGTCAGCATGGTTTTGTACATGGGAGGTCATGTCTCACAAATCTGATTGATATTTTTGAAGACTTGACCAAAAAAGTCGATGAGGGCAGTGCTGTAGATGCTGTGTACATGGATTTCGGTAAGGCATTCACATGGTAGGCTGCTCTGGAAGGTTAGATCACATGCGATCCAAGGAGAGGTAGCTGAATGGATAGCAAATCGACTCCATGGAAGGAAGCAGAGGTTGATGGTGGAAGGTTGTTTCTCAGACTGGAGGCCTGTGACTCATGGTGTGCCTCAGGGTTCGGTGCTGGGCCCGTTACTGTTTGTCATCTACACCAATGATTTGGATGAGAACATACAGGACAAGATTAGCAAGTTTGCTGATGATACAAAAGTGAGTGGTTTTGCAGATAGTGAACATGATTGTGAAAGATCCAGCAGGATCGATTGACCAGGTGGGCGGAGGAATGGTTGATGGAATTTAATACAGAGGAGTGTGAGGTGTAGCATTTTGGGACGTCGAACAAGGGCAGAACCTACACAGTAAATGGTAGGCCTGTTGTAGTGTTGTAGAGCAGAGGGATCTAGGAGTACAGGTGCATGATTCCTTGAAGGTCGAGTCGCAGGTAGATAAGGTGATCAAAAAGGCTTTTGGCATTTTGGCCTTCATCAGTCAGAGTATTGAGTATAGAAGTTGACAGGTCATGTTGCAGTTGTATAAGACATTGGTGAGACCGCATTTAAAATATTGTGTTCAGTTCTGGGCACCATGTTATAGGAAAGATATTGTCAAGCTTGAAAGGGTTCAGAATAGATTTATGAGGATGTTGCCAGAACTAGAGTGTGCGAGCTATAGGGAGAGGTTGAGTAGGCTGGGTCTTTATTCTATGGAGCGCAGGAGGATGAGGGGGGATCTTATAGAGGTATACAAAATCATGAAAGGAATAGATCGGGTAGATGTACAGAGTCTTTTGCCCAGAGTAGGGGAATCGACGACCAGAGGACATGGGTTCAAGGTGAAGGGGGAAAGATTTGATAGGAATCCGAGGGGTAACTTTTTCACACCAAGGGTGGTGGGTGTATGGAACAAGCTGCCAGAGGAGGTAGTTGGGGCTGGGAATATTCCATCGTTTAAGAGACAGTTAGACAGGTACATTGATAGGACAGGTTTGGAGGGATATGGACCAAGCGTAGGCAAGTGGGACTAGTGTAGCTGGGACATTGTTGGCCAGTGTGGGCAAGTTGGGCTGAAGGGCCTGTTTCCACACTGTATGATTCTATGACCATTTAAGTTCTGTCTTGGGGAAAAAAAGTCAGCAGATGCAGACAAGAAAACAAATCAACCATGTGCTCAGTCTCCTTGAAAAACATGGCGATATCTCCACTGTCTCCTGGAAATTTTGGTCCATGACAGCTCAATGCAGAGTCCATATTTTGGCATACTCGGACACCAGTGATGAAAGAGCACACTACTTTGAAAACTACCCACAAAACCATTGAGGCATCTCCTACCCATCTGTGTAAGAGTAAAAAAACTCCATCTTCAGCAGACAGCAAAGGGAGATAGAAGGTAAGTTGCTGCATGGGTTGTTATTCACTCTAATTTTAAATTTCTTGCTGGCCATAATCAGAGGGGCAGATAGAGGGATTCTAGAAGATTATTCACCCTAAACTGCTTATTAAATGATTACTAGACGACCTGTGGACCCGTTGGGTCCCCGTTGTGACGCCAGTCAAGGACACATGGAAATATTACATCAAAATGGTGATCAGAGAATGGCGATCTCATCCCGTCAGCCGCGTGCGCTGTTGGGGAGGGTTGCTGGGCCCAGTGCCATTTTCAATTGTGACACGGCTAAGTATTAGAAGAAAATGGCGATCTGAAAATGGTGGCGGTCCCGGCAACCCTCCCCAACTGCGCAGGCATGGCTGAAGGGCCCGGCAAGTGGAAGCTCAGTACCGTTCACGTAATAAAATAATTTAAAGTTTATAAATGGAAATACTTAGTAAAATCAAACAAAACCTGCTGCTGCACACCCCAGACGAATGGTGAGTAAGGCGCCCCTAAAATTGTTGCGCTATCGTGTACCGTTTTGGCTGTATTTCGGGAACATACATACAAGAAGAGACTTTTAGTTATGTATAGATGTAGCTGTCAATTGATGGCATCTGGCTCATAGAAAGTTAAGGTGGAATATTGAATTGACATGTAAAATTAAAGCTGAACAGTAATTATTATTACAGAAATAAATACCATTTGCAAAAACTGACCTTCAGTTGTACTTCATTCCCAGACTGTTCTACTAGCCAGAAATGCACAGCTCCAACCCCAACACATGCAAACTCATTGTAGGCAGTTGGATCAAATGCTAAATCATGAATAGGACCGGATACTCTTGTTGTTGCTAAAAGCTCATAATTCCTGGTATTCCACAAAGCAATTGTCAGATCCCTGTAATCTCCTGCAAACAATTATAGATCAATGTCAGAGATTTTGAGGAACAAAATCTGCAATCAAAGACAGCTAATTGAAACGTTGACCAATTAACAATAATTTGACTAACTCCCACAAAGAAAACGGTTCCGCCACCAGATTATACTGCTCAAACAAAGCTCAATAGACCCTACCTGCAGACATCAAGAGCCTGTCGTCTCTGGAATATGCCATAGCTTGTACCTCGCTTGCATGTTGAGAAAGTACCTTCTTACAACTGCCACTCATCACATCCCAAATAAAGATGCAACAGCCTGTTTTATTTTGCTCCCCTGAAGCTGATGCAAGATCCTTGCAAAAAGAACAAACAGCAATAAAAAGGAACGTTCTCTAAATTTTTAAAACATGTAATTAGTAAGTGAAGAAATCCTCCAGTCCCATAAAACTTACTGGAAAACGGCAAAATTAAAACTGAAGAAACACCAGCAAAACATGAACACAATTTTCAAAAAGCCGTGCACTTCAGCAGCAGGTCATCTTCCTGACGATGCTGCCGACAGGAGACAGCGAGGTGAATGGAAAAAGTTACATCTTCCTTTGCCTACTTCCCTACTGGTCATTCAATTAATTTATTTGCTCCTCCTCCCCCCCATGTGGAAACAATAATGGAGCATGATTTAGGCTCCGTTTGTAACCAATGTCTATGAAAACCATGTTTTGTGACAGAAAAACCCCCATTCACACCTCCCAAGGGAATTAATTGCCTTTTCTCCAATCTGGGAGAGGACTGCTCATCCACCCACCTTACCCTTGAGCAAAACTGCTTAATGCAGATGGCACCACTCAACCTAAAATGTTGAAATGAAAGCCACTTAATGTAATGTAATGTCTCCAATCTAGAATGTTAAATTCTAAACAGGGACTGGAGATTATATATACACATTATTGATTAATATTGGGCATCAATAAATAAAGTATAACAAATGGAAAGCAAAACACTATCTCTTCATTCTCATCCACTAACTCAAAAAACTCACTTGAAGACAGGAAATATTTTGTACATTGTACACATCTATGGACCAAAAGCAAGGCTACAACTCCAGACAGAAGGAACTGCAGATGCCGGTTTACAAAAAAAAGACACAAAGTGCTGGAATAACTCAGCGGGTCAGACAGCATCACCGGAGGACGTGGATAGGAAACAGCCTGGGTCGGGACCCTTCTTCAGACTGATGGTAAGCTGGAAGAGTGCTAGGGGCAGGACAAAGTTTGACAAGTGATAGGGGTTTGATTAGCAGATGGGTGGATAAAAGCCTGAGATGAAATGGTGACAAAACGTTGCGATAAGGATACAAGAGGCATGAAATATGAAGCCAGAGGACGGGATAGAGGTGGAAGGGGACGAGGGGGTAGGATAGTGGAACAAATGGGTGTGCACCCAGGTGGTGCACAGGAAAGAGAGGAGATAAAAGGGGGTGGGTGGAGGATGGGTGTTACCCAAAATTGTCGAATTCAATGTTCCTCCGTTGGGTTCTAAGCTACCCAAGTGGCATATATGCTGTTCCACCAATTTGTGGCATCTGGCAATGGAGGAGACCCAAGACAAAAAACTCAGTATGGGAATGGAAAGAGGAGTTAAAATTGGGAGATTCTGCAGGCCTTGGTGGACTGGCACAAGCATTCAGTGAAACAGTTGCCTAGTCTACACTTGGTTTCACTGATGTAAAGGAGGCTACATAAGGAGCACCAAATATTGTAGATTAAGTTAGAGGTGGTGCATGGAGCTACAAAGAGAGACTATTAATATCACTTGGTCTTCTGATTCTTACTGATTACTAATATGATACGATTAACTGAGGAACAAAAGGATATCAACGACTCAATCAAATTTCATCTCAAACATACCTGTGTGTCATGGCTGACTGCAAGAGTGGAGATTTCTCCTGTGTGGCCTGTTAAGTGTCTCTGAGATCCAGAATGCAAGTCCTCAATCACCACCAAACAGCCACAAGAATACGCAAAAAGAGCTTGAAGATGTAGGTACACAGAGAGATAATCAAAATAAAAGCAGGGACTTATTTTTACATGTTATAGTCTGGCTCCTGCCTTGTACAGCTTTTGTTCTCAGCTGTAGCCAATATAAATGTAAAATTCTAACCAATAAATATACAGTTAATGCAGATGGAAATTAAATTAAACAGAATAAACAATAAATATGCAAAACAAGGTGTTAATGTTTCAAAGATACATCAGTCATAAATAACATCTGCTACATAATGTATATTTCCTTTTGAGATAATACATATTTTCCAGGAGTACTGGTTATGCATCTGTATTCCAAACAACATTCTGTATACCACTGATTCACCACAATCTGGGTTTAGATCTTGCTCTAACAATTAATTACCTGTATCAGGGTTCCAGACCATATTTCCTCTTCCATTTCCATTGTATCCAATTACAACTTTCAGTTTCAGATCATCTTTTCCTTCAGAGAGGACTGCACCCTGATGCAAATTCAAAATATGAGAAGAGAAAAGGCACGGAGATGCCATCAGACAACATAATGCAGAGTCACAAAAACTAAGGGACTAATTCATTGAGCATTTCTAGGGAACGTGAATAGGTAATTTGTCAAGTCGGGGCCTTTCTTCAGACTGACTGTGGGGGTAGGGGGGAAATGAAAGCTGGAAGAGAGGAGGGGCAGGACAAAGCCTGGGAGTTAACAGGTTGATACTGGGGAGGAGGGGTTTTGATAGGCAGATGGTGGACAAAGGCCAGAGATGAAAAGACACGAGTGAGACAAAAAGATTGAAGAGTTGCGAATTGTGAAGCTAGAGGAAGGAATGTAATTGGAAGGGGAGGGGCTATAAAATCTCCTGGTTACTCATCATTTTAACTCCTCTTCCCATTCCCACATTGACCTCTCTGTCCTGTACCTCCTCCATTGCCAGGAAGATACCTCATGCAAACTGGAGGAAAAGCTCCTCATATTTCACGTGGGTAGCTTACAACCCAACGTATAAACATTGAATTCTTAAATTTTAGGTAACTACAATACCCTTCCCCTCTCCCTTCTTCCCCCCCTAACCCCCTCTCCTGTGCCCCATCTGTCTGGTTCTGACAATCTACCTATCTATGCCCAATTAACTTGATTATCGTACTTATGCTGTCATAAGTTAAACGTCATACCCTATAAAGAAACATATTTAAATCCTTTCCAAAATATGCCAGGTGCCACATTATTTATCAATGTAAATTATTGTGGGCTGAAAGCAGCCAATCTATCTGCTCCACAATGTAACGGTGTCATAGTTAATAGCCTCATCAAATATAAGACTAAAGCTGCTTTCTGAATGCCACAGCATTTTCTATTGGATGGGAGCATGGACATTTTCTGCCAAACATTTATCCCTCAAACACCAAGAAAAATTGCTTTGCACAGTCTTCTTTAATAATTTATTTTATTTAATAATCCCTAAAAACACTATTTCCATATAATTTATGTGTTGGAAATCTCATCGAGGCAATTCAGATGGAATCAAAAGCTAACTTTTTTCCAATTTTTCATTGAATTCAGCTTCACAAAACTGATTTTTATATTGTCCTGATTTCCTGAATAGAAAATGATATAGGAGGATGCAGGGCATTTAGCCTTTTGAACCTGCTCCGTCATTCATCAAGATCATGGCATATCTTTAACCTTGGTTCCATATTCCAGCTACCCATATGGCCCTTTATTCATTTAAATATCATCCAGAAAGTTTAGAAGAATGAGAGGGAACCTCATTGAAAAATACAGAATAGTGAAAGGCTTGGATAGAATGGATGTGGAGAGTATGTTTCCACTAGTGGGAGAGTCTAGGACTAGATGTCATAGCCTCAGAATTAAAGGACGTTCTTTTAGGAAGATGAGGAGAACTTTCTTTAATCAGAAGGTTGTGAATCTGTGGAAATCTTTGCCACAGAAGGCTGTGGAGGCCAAGTCAGTGGATATTTTTACAGCAGAGATAGATAGATTCTTGGTTAGTACAGGTGTCAGAGGTTATGGGGAGAAGGTTGGAGAATGGGGTCAGGAGGGAGAGATAGATCAGCCATGATTGAATGGCTTAGTAGACCTGATGAGCCGAATGGCCTAATTCTACTCCTATCCCTTATGACCTTATAAATCCATAAAATTTCTGTTTAGAATGAATAAAACTGGGCCACCACTGCCGTCCAAGGTAGACATTACCAAAGGGCTACCACACTGTGCAGAAATTTCTAATTTCTGTCCTAAATGGCCTGACCTCTATTTTCACGCTTTGCCCCATGATCCTTGATTACACAGCTGGAGGAAACTATCAAGCGCTTTATACTTTTTCCAATGAGTTCTTTCATTCTTTTAAACTCTAAATACAATCCCAGTCTATTCAATCTCTCTTTACATGACAAACCTGCTGACAAACCTGCCATTCCTTGAACCAATCTTTTAAAGTCTACAACATACTCCCTCACGTCCGCTAAAAATTCATACTCCCTCACGTCCGCTAAAAATTAAAACTAAAATTTTTCTATGATCTAATAACTAAGCCAAATAACAGATAATTAAGTCTAAACGATGAATATCAGGATGTTCCATTGCGAAGTGTAGGGAGCATTGCATGGGATTCTAACACAATCATCCTTAACAGTTCTGATAATACCCTGAGGCACAAACAAATTCCACTATTACCTGGAAGATGTCTAATAACCCAGCGGGGCAAAAACTGCTTTGCAGATATAGTTTGCTGTACATCAACCTACTAAGCTATTGAACTCAGGGTATTTTCCAGAAGGAGGAAATTGAAACACACTGATGATGCAGGCAATTAAACTGCTCTCCCAAGCAGATCACTGTCCCCAGAGATCAGATGAAACAAAGGAAAAATGCATTTTTATTTTAAGCATCTTTAGTTTGGCAGTAGGAATTTTTCAATTTGAAATATAACCAAATTCTGGGACAAATTTTATTGCAAACGAAACACACAACATACAAAGCCGTACTACAATCTTCACTTCCACATTTTGCAGTAAATCAAAGGGATAATATCTCAAAGATTGACAGAAAAGGGCTTCAGTTATACATGATTATCTGAAAGACTAAAGTCATTTCAACTGTATGTTTGTGATGGATGTTAATGTGAGGTGCATAATGAAACCTAAACAAACTGGCCCAATGTAGTTTCCCATGAAGCAGTGCAAATATAGCACTTTCCAAATCTGGCAACACAAAGATTTGTAGAAGATAGCCAAGAATTGTAACAGTCGTTATGCAATCTTTCATATATGTAGAGTTGGATAGAGAGTGAAAACATAGCACAATAGAGGCATCTCCAGATCTTCTTGCAGAGTGAAACAATGAAACACACAGAAATTTAAAAATTCAAGCATACCTGAGAGACAGAAGTTTTGAATCGAGCTGCAAAATGTTTGTATGATTCTGGCCGTGAACAATTATGTTGAATATCACCATCTCCAACAAGAGGTCCTTTGAAAGAAATATTAATATCAAAATGCACATGTGGAAGATTTAGAACTCCTATAGGAGATAAAATGCTGTACTGATAAGACCATTTACAACAAAAAAGCTGGAAAGCTGTACTTCTTTACGTCAAAATTGAGGGCTAATTACAAAACACAGGGACAATATCATTGCCATAAAATTGTAATAAAATAAATCAGTCGACTTCCTAGTATTGGATTGTTTGCTGAGTATAAGAGGAGCAAAGACAAAATTGAATTGTTCTGTGGATGAGAAGATATTTGCTCTCCAACTGCTAAACAAAACATAAATGGATTGTAAAAATCCAAATGGCATTTAAAATAAGATGGGATAAAAAATCTTTAATGCTGAGTAATTATTAACAATGTTTTCAGATATGAACTGCACATCAGCAAAACCCTTTCATCTTGCACAGTAAGAATTTTCATTTTTCCATTTACTTTAGACATGTATTGCCAGTGAGGAGATATGCTCCCTTAACATTCAATTTATAATAAACTCAAAGGTACACAAAAATGCTGGAGAAACTCAGCAGGTGCAGCAGCATCTATGGAGCGAAGGAAACAGGCAACGTTTCGGGCCGAAACCCTTCTTCAGACTGATAGGGGGTGGGGAGAAGAAAGGAAAAAAGGCGGAGGAGGAGCCCGATGGCTGGGGGAGGGGAGGAGACAACCAGAGGGCTGATGAAGGGGAGGGGACAGCAAGGGCTAGCAGAATTAATAAACTCAAGTTCTCTAAACATGTCAAATTCCAGAACAAGCCTTCTTCAACATAGAATGAGTTATTTCAGGCAGTTATCTCATTATATATAAAATGTTTTTAAAAAGTGTTAAAACCTTTTACAACATTTGATAAAGTATGTTCCAAACAGTTAACTACATAATTTCAGTGTTGAAAACTTGATTCAGAAAAACTTTGAAGACATCAATATGAAAACAATCAAGTGGCTAAGATAGGTCTATGTGTACTTTATTTAGTTTCTCAGGATGATTCCTGTGACTATCATCTATGTGTTAGCAATTAATGTTGAGATGGGGACTGTGGTTAATAGAAAAAATATGGGTAACTTGGAGCTACCTGGTTCCTCAAAATCTCCCTGGTCCTCCTGGGATGAAACAGGTCTCAAGTGCGAAGATATGTGCTCTCCGCAATGCAGGTCATCATGGACTTGCTGGGGCAAGTCCCTACTTCTTCCAACATTAATCGATTTATCTCTCTGTCTGCAGTCATCTTTATTTTCACTATAAGGCAAAAACCCTTGATGTGGAGAAAATGGCCACCAAAACTGTTAGTGTCAACAAATCAATAGAAATATAGTGTTAAATACACATTCATATATGACATTACATTATTAGTTAGAGCAGATCTGAATGTATTACACGGAGATAACCATCTACAAAGTACCTCATACCAAGTTCATTTTCTAATTTGTTTGAAAATAAACTCAAATCATCTACAATAGCTACACATCCTTCATTTGTGTAATTTTTGCAATTTATTACTTGCAATGGTATTGCTTAAAAATCTATCAATGAAATTTATATGTGGTAAGTTTCCATGACTTGAAGTAACTACATATTAAATGTGTAATCTTGAACATATTAAGATGCAAAATTACTGCATTTTCCAATGGAAATAAATTGCGTGTTTTGACGAGTGGGCAGGATACCTTGGTATTCTGATCAAAATTTATCAATCCACTGAAGTAAAAAAAACATTTAACTGGCTATTTACTTCAGTGCTTTCATGGGACCTCGTTTCACAAAGGTCCATTTTCACTCTACTCAACTTTGTAAAAGTAATCACACTTCAAAAGTATTGTTAGACATCTTGAGTCCTTCCAAGATCATAACAGCCACAATAAAAATGATAATTTGTTGTACACTTTAAAAGCGATGTGTTGATTGATGGTGAAGTGTTTGAGTGTCCCGAGTATGTTTGTGATTTAAAAGTTTACCCTCTTCTAATTACACTGAAATTCGTTGCTGTGTATACTCAAAAGAGTAGGATAAAACCAAAGTAGAAACAAGGAACTGCCGATGTTAGTTAATACCCAAAAGGACACAAAGTGCTGGTGGGGTAACTCAGCGGGTCAGGCAGCATCTCTGGAGAACATGGATAGGTGACGTTTCGGATTGAGACCCTTCTTCCGACTAGACAATTCTCCAAAACATCACCTTTCTATGTTCTCCAGAGATGCTGCCTGATCTGCTGAGTTACTCCTGAACTTTGTGACCTTTTGAGGATGAATAAAATGCAGTTCCCATATCTATGCTGCATGTTCTTCGTGCAATCAGCTGCACCCAAGAACACATGCTCATAGACCCATTTGGTGAAAATACTGATCCATCCCCTTACCTAGAATTCAACATTCAGAACTTGTAGAAAATGGATGAATGGGGATAAAGAGGTATGGAGTCTTAAACTGCATGTTGAAACCGTAATCTTCCCTTTGCAGTACTCACCATCCTGTTCATTTCTTTCAACATCATGAACGTGGATGTGTGGTGGGGAAAAGCTAGGGACTGGTACAAATTGTCGAGGATGTTCACTGTTCTCTGCAATTAAAGGAGCTTCTAGGACAAAGAACAAGTAGCAAAATCTCAGTTTAAAGTTTTGATTCATTCTACTACTGCCTGCAATCAATCTAAGTCAGATGGAGAAATAATGATCTACACTATAAATATATTTGGCAAAACAAAACCTCTGCCTGATAAGTCGTCCAGCTGATAACATTAGATCAAAAGGCTTATAAGTTTGCCAAAAAGATCACTAAGGCTGAGCATTGGGAAAATACTAGAATTTAGAAAACGAGGGTCTTGATGAGGAAAAGGAAAGAAGAATGCAAAGGTATTCTAGCAAGGAACAACAAGTAATAAGATTCTATAGATGCACAAAAAAAAAGGTAACGATCAGTAAAATTTAATAAGGCTCTTGTGTAGACAGAAGAAAAATAATGGAGAATAAGGAAACAGCAAAAAAAATCCACAAATACATTCATAGAGTCATAGAAACAATCCTTTGGATCCACTTGTCCATACTGACCAAAATGCCCCATTTAAGCTAGAACCATTTGCCTACGTTTGGCCCATATCACTCTAAAACTTTCCTATCGATATTCCCATCCAAGTGTCTTTTGACGCTGTCTTAATACGTGCCTCAACTATCTTCTCTGACAGCTCGTTCCATATACCCACCACCCTTTGAGTGAAAAGGTAGCCCTCAAGTTCATATTCAGTCTTGTGCCTCTCAGCTTAAACCCATGTCCTCTGGATCTTGATTCCCCTACCTTGGGTAAAAGACTCTGTATTGACCCCATGTATTTCCCTTCATGATTTTATACACCTCCATAAAATCACCCTTCAGCTGCCTACTTTCCAAGGAATATAGTTCTCGCCTGCCCAACAGCTCAGACCATCAAGTCCTGGCAACATCCTCGTAAATCTACGCTCTGTCTGAAGAAGGTTCTCGACCTGAAACGTGACCAAAACTGAAAACTGTACTCCAAATGTGGCCTCACCAGCACTTCCAAATGTAACATAACGTTTCAACTCCTATACTCAATACCCTACTGATGCAGCCCAATGTACCAATCCCTGGGGCACACCACTTGTCACAGGCCTCTAGTCCGAAAAACAACCTCTACTATCACCCTCTGATTCCTTCCATGAAGCCAATTCTATATCTAGTTAGTTAGCTCTCCCTGGATCCCATGTGATCTAACCTTCCATAGTAGCATACAATGCAAACCTTATAAAAGCCTGTGACTTATAAAAGTCCACATAGATAACATCTATGGCCTTTCCCGTGTCACGTTTTTTAGTTACGTCTTCAAAAAACTCATTCAAATTCATGACATGATCTCCTACGTACAAAACAAAGCTGACTATCTCTAATCAGCCCCAGTGTATCCGTTTGCCTTATCCCTCTTCTCCTCAATTACATACATACCACAGATATCAGGTTCACAGGTCTATGCTTCCCCGGCTTTTCCCTGCAGCCCTTCTTAAATAGAAGCACATTACCCACCCTCCTGTCATTCAGCACCTCAACAGTATCTAATGATGATTCAAATATCTCATCCAGGACTCCTGCCATATACTCTCTAGCTTCCCACAGCATCCTCGGATATATCTGGTCAGGCACAGATTAATTAACTACCTTCATAAGCCTTAGGACATCTAATACCTCTTTGACCATAATACGGACAGTCCTCAAGACATCTCTATAACTATCCCAAGTTCCCTCACCTTCATATCTTTCTTCAGGGTAAAAAAAAGGAGAAATACTCAGTGATAGCCTACCTTCGAGGTCCTGCTTTTAAACCTTTTGCCTAGCTCCCTGAATTCACTCTGCAGGACGTCATTCCTTTTCCTACCTGTGCCAATATACACAATGACTTCCCACTCCTCCCCCTCATCCTTGCGAATGTTCTGCAGCTGCTCCAAAATACCCCAAGCCCTGGCTCCAGCGAGACAATTCTCCCTCCTCAATTACCCCAACCTCTGTCTCATCTGTAGCACCTATACCCTGGAACATCAAGCGGCCAGTCCTGTCCTTCCCTTAGTCAGGTCTATGGAATGAGTTACAGGACACCATTCTGAAGTCTTTTTTGCTGCCACAGAATCTCCTGTCTGTCACCCTAACAAACGGGTTTACTATGTTGATTGTTCTGCCTGTCTTTACTCTTCCTTGCTGTGCCTCAGATGATGTCACAGACATGACGCTGCTGCTCTCCCTTGACTGGCCATTCCCCACACAGAATCCAAAGGGGCATACCTGTGGTCGATGGTAATGACCTTAGGGGCCAAGTTCACAAGTTATAGGCGTCTACTCCGCCATTCAATCATGGCTGATCTCTGCCTCCTAATCCCATTTTTCTGCCTTCTCCCCATAACCCTTGATGCCCGTTCTAATCAAGAATTTGTCTATCTCTGCCTTAACCCACACACTCTGCCTACTCCCTGCCGTGGAGGTCACCCATCTATTTTCTGCCTGTATCTTAGGCATGACAACCTCACTGCAAGTCATATTTATGACCTTCGCATACTCCCAGATGATCCTGAGGCTGTCCAGCGTCTGTTCCAGTTTCCTAACATGGTCTGTAAGGAGCTGTAGCTGTATGCACCTCAGGTGTAAGCTTCAGGGACACTGGAAGTCTCCCTGGCTTCTCACAAGCTGTAAAACTGAAAATCAAGTCCACAAAAACATCCCAGAAATAGCAAGGAACTACAAGTCAACAGGTAAATATGAAGAGCTCAAAGAATTTAGCATTAGGAAATAAAAAGATTTGGAGAAATTAATGGGGCTGAAAGGCCTCACATCCTCTGGGCCTGATTTGTCATAGAGTCCCTTCTATCTTCTTCCAAAATTCCATAGATTTTGGAATGGCTTCACAGACTCAAAAGGTACCAATTGTAGCCCCACTATTTAAGAAAAAAGGGTGAGAAAAAAAAAAAGGATCTGTTGGAGAGTTAGCCTGGTATTCACAAAATGTAGGAATCTATTGAGAAAGCAGCTTTAGAATACTTAAAAGAAAACGAATAGAATTTGGTCATGTCAACATGGATTTCTAAAAGGAATGGTGGCGCAGCAGTAGAGCTACTGCCTTACAGTGCCAGAGACCCAGGTTCGATCCTGACTACGGGTGCTTGTCTGTACAGAGTTTTTGTACATTCTGCCCATGACCCGCGTGTGTGTTCTCAGAGATCTTCGGTTTCCTCCCACACTCCAAAGACTGCAGGGTGATTTGGATAGGTTGGGTGAGTGGGCAGATGCAGCATAATGTAGTTAAATATGAGGTTATCCACTTTGGTGGCAAGAACAAGAAGGTAGATTATTATATGAATGGTAGACACAAAAAGCTGAAGGGTCAGGCAGCATCTCTGGAGAGAAGGAATGGGTGACGTTTCACACCCTTCTTCAGACTGAATGGTGTCAGATTAGGAAAAAGGGAGGTGCAACGAGACCTGGGTGTCCTTGTACATCAGTCACTGAAAGTAAGCATGCAGGTACAGCAGGCAGCGAAGAAAGCAAATGGCATGTTGGCCTTCATAGCGAGAGGATTTGAGTATTGGAGCGAGGTCCCACTGCAGTTGTACAGGGCCCTGGTGAGACCGCAGCTGGAGTATTATGTGCAGTTTTGGTCTTCTAATTTGAGAAAGGACATTCTTGCTACTGAAGGAGTGCAGCGTAGGTTCACCAGGTAAATGCCCGGGATGGCAGGCCTGAATATGATGAAACAATGGGTTGACTGGGCTTGTATTCACTGGAATTTAGAGGGATGAGAGGATATCTTATAGAAACATATAAAATTCTTAAGGGATTGGACAGGTAGGAAAAATGTTCCAAATGTTGGGGGAGTCCAAAACTAGGGGTCACAGTTTAAGAATAAGGGGTAGGTCATTTAGGACTGAGATGAGGCAAACCTTTTTTACCCAGACAGTTGTGAATCTGTTGAATTATCTGCCACAGAAGGCAGTGGAGGCCAGTTCATTGGAAGTTTTCAGGAGATAGTTAGAAATGGCTCTGGGTTGTACAGTTTTGCAATACAAAGTTTGGGGGGGGGCGGGCAGCTGCAGTACGCTGACATCCAGCTCATCTCTGACCTGTGTTTCTATACACTGATGTGGAGGCATACAACAAGAGACAAGTACTTTTATTACTCGAGATGAAATAGAAGCTTTATAAGTGCTGCAATCTCACCAGGTCTCCGAAGCTCATTTGGGAGAACACTGCGGGGCAAAAAAAGAATTGATTAAAAACGTCAAAAATACACTATAAACAATCAAATGTCATCTAAGTGGTGAGAGATTACAGACTTCTGAGATGTAAAGGGATCTGGGAGCCCTAGTGCAATATTTGCCTAAAACAAGTATGCAGGTATTAAAAGTAATTGGAAAAGCAAATAAAATGTTATTGTTCACTGCCAGTGGGGAATCAATAACAATGCAGGGATTATGTACTTATGCGGGTTTAGGTTATGAGCAATGGTGAGACCAAATGGAATATTATGTATTGGTCTCTTTAGTTCAGGAAGGATGTTAATATATTTGAAGCAATTCTGAAAAATATACTAGCTTAAAGTCTGGAAATGGACAAGTTACTTTATAAGGAAATTTTGGATAGGCTACACTCATACATGTTCAGGTTACAGGCCTGGCTGTTGAGAGGGGATTTGGTTGAAACATACAGGACCCCGAAGGATTTAATTTTTTTTAAAAGTTTTTAAGAGACAGTGTAGAAATATGCCGTTTGGCCCACCAAGTTCGCACCGACCAGCGATCCCTGCACACTTACACTATCCTAAACACACTAGGGACAATTCACAATGATACCAAGGCAATTATCCTACAAAACTGTACATCTTTGGAGAGTGGGATGAACACCCACGCAGGTCATGGGAGAACGTACAAACTCTGTACAGACCAGCCCCCTTGTTCAGGATCGAACCTGGGTCTTTGGCGCTGAAAGGCAGCAGCAACTCTACCGCTACGCACCGTGCCGCTCTCTGACAGGTCGGTTCTGTAGGGGTTCTGACAAAATTTAGAAGGCATCACTGTTTAAAAGTAAAGGGTCACCCAAATGAGGCCCATGGCAGAATGGGCTTGAGGGCTAAGTATTCTATTCTTGTTCCTAATTCTTACAGTTAAACTCTCTGCTAAAACAGTCTCATCTACGAAAATCAGAAGTCTAATTGCTTACTTGTAGACAAATGCATTTGTATTTTATCAAATTAAGTTATAGCAAGGAGTTTCATGAATCCATTCAGACCCAATCACTGAAAGAAGCCAATTTTTTTTCTAGAGTAAAATGTCAGAAAGATTTTACTTGCTTTGTGTCTTGGTCCAGAGCAGCAGCGAGGAAATCCCATATAAATATTGCATCTCCAACACTAATTACACTTAGCTGATCTGGAGAAAAAGCAGCTTGTTGAATTGATTCAGAATGTCCAATGAACACCTGATAAAACAGAAAAAAACCACACGTCTTGAAGAGCACATGATGAGAAAGTGTAAATAGGGTGAGCAAAATTTCAAAAGGAGCCAGCAAATAAAAACAAATAGATGTACATCAGTTGTGCAGTCCAAGAAACTGAATAACGCAAAGCGGAAATCTATCTGATGTGTTTAAAGACATGGCCTTGTGAAGAACAAGGTAGGTTAAACCAAAGTCAGGGCAGACCAATCACTCAGGGCACTCAAAATGTAACACCAACATGCTCATATTTACAGGACTATGACCTTTTCTATTGACTTTTTGGTACATATGAAGGTGATTACATGATATGGTGGTGGTGGTGGTGGGGGGAGGGGCGAAGAGAGGAAAAACATTGTTTTAAAGACTTCTGATTCACTTTGAAAGTACAATCTCATTGTTTTATAAATTATATATGTACTTCATTCAGAATTAGATTGTTGATTTAATTTGTTCAAAAACATTAACAAAGTAATTATACCTGGAAATTAATTTCTAGTTTCATTTTATAGTCCCAGATTTTAACGACCTTCTCCCCAGTTGTCAGTAGATACTGAACATCCTCAGTCACAGCTAAAGATGAGGGGACTGTCTTGTGAATATTACACATCTGTTGAAACAATGCAACATGAAAAGTACGTGTAAATAATCAATACCAAATAGACCAAGATTAAAATTAATTTGTGCATAATCAAAATCAGTAGAAGATTTGATTATTCCTAATGGTTTAGAAATGGAAATAAAACTCAGACTTTGAATTAACAAGTTTCATAGAACAAAGACCTGCATTCGGTGTTCCCAGTGGCCTCCTGTACATCGGCAAGACCAAGCGTAGACTTGGTGACCGTTTCTTTGAACACTTGCACTCAGTCCGCTAGGCCTATTGAATCTCTGGGTTGCAAACCATTTTAACTCCCCTTCCCATACTGACCTTTCTGTCCTGGGCTTCCTCCATTGCCAGAGTGAGGCCATGCATGAACTGAAAGAACAGCACCTCATATTCCACTTGGATATCTTAATACCCAACGGTACGAACATTCAATTCACCATTTTTAGGTGACCTCTAACTAACCACGCCCCCCCCTTCTCCCCCATGCCCCTCCCCCACACACCCTTTCTCTTCCTGTGGCCTATCTGGATTTCTACCTACATCTCCCCTCCTGCTACTTTCCTCTGGCTTCACAATCCGCAACTCTTCAAACCCATGTCACACCTTCTGCTCTTATTTCTGGGCTTTGATCTAACCATCTTCCACAATCAGTCTGAAGAAGGATCTTAATCCACAATGTCACCTATCCATGTTCCCCGGCGATATTGCTTGACCTGCTGAGTTACTCTAGTACTTTGCGTCCTTTGTGTATTAACCAGCATCTGCAGTTCCTTGTTTCTATAGATTTCTTTCAAATACTTCCAATATTTGGAGAACATATATTTTCCAATGAGGGCAACTGCCAAAATCAGCAAGGACCTGCAGATTTAGCATTACTAGAAAGATAAAATTGCAATTGATGTAATTCTAGGAGATAACCTAACAGACGACCTGATGCTGCGATTATAAAATTGCCAAAATAACAAAAATCCTACTTTGAAGTTTGAATCTAAAATTGTAGCACCCTAGTCAGTGTCCTGGCTGGATTATCACAACTCAAGAACAGAAACCAAAACCTTCATGTCGAAACAAGGAACTGCAGATGCTGGTTTACAAAGTGAGACACAGTGCCAGAGTAACTCAGCAGGTCAGACAGCCTCCCTGGAGAACATGGCCGTTTTGGGTCTGGACCCTTCAGACAAAATCTTCATGATCTATTTGGGACAATTATCACCTTGATCAGCTGAGTCACCATGAAACTGTAAATAAATGTTTAATAATGTGAAATCTATTACGGTATTTTTACATTTACAATCGTTGAAAGTCCACTAATGATATGATTTACTCTGACATTGTACCTCTCGAAGCAGTTTCCCAGTCTTTGCATTCAACCACAGTATTTTATTTGAGGATGTTGAGACTAGAAGCTGGTTGACTGCAGCGGGAGGATAGCACACTTTAATGGCTGTGTCAAGAGTGGTTGTCTCCAGGTCCAGAATACTGACATCGACAAGCATTAACTATAAAACAAAAGAATGTGAATAACTAACTCCTACTGGTACAATGTGAACCGTATAGATAAGCACATATTATTGTAGTTGTCAGATCCTGGGAATGAGTTAGTTTCAGAAATTACCCAATATTATTTACTGATCCACTGCAAAAGAGGTCCAAATCACCAATGTAACTTTGATCGATTGGCCAGGTGGGCTGAGGAATGGTTGATGGAATTTAACACAGAGAAATGTGAGGTGTTGTATTTTGGGACATCTGACAAGGGCAGGATCTACACAGTGAATGGTAGGCCTCTGGGGAGTGTTGTAGAGCAGAGGGATCTAGGAGTGCAGGTGCATGGTTCCTTGAAGGTCGAGTAGCAGGCAGATAAGGTGGTCAGAAAGGCTTTAGGCACATTGGCCTTCATCTGCCAGAGTATTGAGTATAGAAGTTGGGAGGTATGTTGCAGTTGTGTAAGACGTTGGTGAGACCGCATTTGGAGTATTGTATTCAGTTCTGGGCACCATGTTATAGGAAAGATATTGTCAAGCGTGAAAGGGTTCAGAGAAGATTTACAAGGATGTTGCTAGAGGGTCTGCTATAGGGAGAGTTTGAGTAGGCTGTGTCCCTGTTCCTTGGAATGCAGGAGGATGAGGGGTGATCTTATAGAGGTGTATAAAATCATGAGAAGAACAGATCGGGTAGATGCACAGAATCTCTTGCCCAGAGTAGGCGAATTGAGGACCAGAGGACATAGGTTCAAGGTGAAGGGGAAAAGATTTAATTGGAATCTGAGGGGTAACTTTTCCACACAAAGGGTGGTGGATGTATGGGACAAGCTGTCAGAGGAGGTAGTTGAGGCTGGGACTATCCCAACGTTTAAGAAACAGTTAGACAGTTACATGGATAGGACAAGTTTGGAGGGATATAGACCAAACGCAGGCAGGTGGGACTAGTATAGCTGAGACATGTGGGCCAGTGTGGGCAAGTTGGGCCTAAGGGCCTGTTCCCACACTGTATCACTCTATGACACCTGAATCATGCTTCACTGATTCCCTCAAGGATAGTGCATGCACAGGTTATCAGTTTCCAAAATCCCAGAGATTGTAAAATTATTCTCATAGACTGGAAGGTAGCAAATGTAACCTCACTATTCAAGAAAGAAGGGAGAGAAAAAGCAAGGAACTATAGTTTACCTGACATTCACCTTCAGGAAAACACTGGAATCTTTAAAGGAAGTGGTAACAGAAAATAATAGGATGAATAAAGTCAGCATGTATTTATGACAGAGAATTTATGTTTGACAAAACTTTTAAAGATTTTGAGATTGTATCTGGCAGAAGAGGTAATGACTAACCACTTCCATGCTGTATTTGGACTTAGGTGTTTATGAGGCTTTTATATAGGCAGATGAATATGTAGGAAATGAAGGTATGTGGAGGCAGAGGAGATTATTTTAACTTGGCATCACTATCAGCAGAGACATAGTGGGCCAAAGGGCCTGTTCGTGTCTGTACTGTTCCATGTACTTGTTAAGAGGATACATTTATTCTGGTGAAGTATATCAATTTACCTCATCTAGTGAGTGAGCATCCATCACAGTGACGACAAATTCAGATGGGCCGACAAAAGCCAAATGACCACTATCACTGCTCACTGTTAATGCATCTGGACCATAGCAACTGCCTCTTGCCACAACATTACCTAGAACAATGTAAACATATTGATAAATTAATTTCAGATAAAGATTAAAGCATCATTTGGCAGATTTAACATTAATTCCATATGAGATCTATTCTTCATGAAAATAGTTTTTCTTTTGGTAGATATTGCCTGGTCCATCATAGATTCTGACCTCTTCAACATCAAAGGGACCTACAGGGAGCACTGCCATAAAATAGCAGCCAATATCATCAAAGACCCATGCCACCTTTGCCACACTCTCATTTTGCTACCACAGGAGCCTGGGACCATCAGGTTCAAGAACAGCTTCTTCCCAGAAACCAGCAGGTGCTTGAACACTGCACAACACTAACCCTACCTCAGCAACTGCAATCTTCTATAGACTGTGTCTTTGCTTGCACTCTGAACCGTTTAGCAGTATTTGGGTTACCTAGCATTAAGGTTAGCATCATTGTATTATTGATTATTATTTATCTGTGTGTTATTGCATTATCGGGGCTGTTAAGCTGCAGAAAGTAAGAATTTCATTATTCCGCTTCTGGTATATATGATAATTAAACACACTTGACTCCTGATGAGGTTTTACTTGGGCAGCAATGATAAAGAATATTTGCCAGAAATTGTCCTGTTTGTCTACCTCATTTATATAAACAGAAAATTGTGAACCTCCATTATGATATGATCTTCCCCATCTTATTTTCTCTACCCAAGCCAATAACTTGCATTTATTAGAGTACAAATAGCAAAAACTCTTTAGAGTAATATTATCAAATGAAATTTGATGTTAAGCCACATAATTAGGACAGGTGATCCAAAGCAAGGCCACGCAGCGAGCCTTTAAAGTTTGTTTTAAAAAGGACCAATAGAGCTGGGCAAGAGAAAAGGAGAAGATGGGAATGGAGGATCGCCAATTCAAAGCTTAGTGTCCATTCAGCTAAAGGCACAGCTATTACTGGTTGCATAGTCAAAATGTCCAAAAGGCCAGAGGATAGAACACAGCAGAAATCTTTGGGGAATAAAGGTCTGAATGACTTTATAGAGCTTAAAAAGACATAGGTCATGAAAGGATTCAAAAATAATAACAATTTAAATAAATCAAGGCAGCTAGAAAGTGACCCTATTTAGATTAGTAAACAATAGAGGTAATAGATGAGTAAGACACCTGAAGTTAGAGGAAATAGGAGGCAGCAATTTAGATTATTAGAAACTGCAAAGATTAAGATTAAAAGGTCAGCCAGGGGAGCAATTAAATAATCAAATGTAGATGTAAGATGGACAAAGTAATCATCAAAAACTAGGGCTTTATTTCCTGGCTATCTTTAACTAACTTTGCTGGGATATTTCAGAGGGCTGTTAATAGTCATCCATATTGCTGAAGATCTAGGGGTACAGTTATAGGCTTATTTTTTATCCCTAAAGGACGAGTAAACCTAATGTTTTTTTTAAACATCAATCAAGGAATTTCATATTCACCATCACTGGTGCCGGCTCTTTATTCAGAACTTGTTAAATTTCACAGCTGTCAAAGTGCAACTTGATGTTTCCAAATCAATTGCCATGCATCTGGTTTCCTGTCTAAGAACATAGTTCTTCAACTTTTCACTTAAATTGTACAACTTACCTAGGATCCTGATAACATGGTGATCCTCCTTAGTAGCATCGTACAGAGCTAAAGAACCCAGAGAACCAGCACTATACATATACTCTCCATTGGGTGAAAATATAAGTCCAATCACTTGTCCTCTATGCTGTCTGAAGGCCAGACAAAGAAAAAGTCAGCAAAATCTGAAAAAAACTCATTCATTTACTCAGAATCAATGCAGGGAAAATAAAATTTGTTGCTGGAAATATGATACAAAACTAAAAAAAAACCTCATGATCAGTAAAACTGAATACTTACCGCTGCTCAGCCAGGAGACTAGAATTTCCCACATTAAAAATTCGTACTGCGCCACTGCTGAACCCGCAAGCAAATACTTGCCGTGACGGATGAAACGTCACAGCACATGGAGTCTCTTCGGCACTCACAAAGTCATATAACTGTTATTAAAAAGAAGTGTATTCATTTCCAAGAGAACTCCATTAATGACTTGCACATCAACACGTCACCACAGAATTTAAACTAATCCCCTCCCTCTTACATAGCCTGAAAAATAAAATTTGAAAATCGCAATTAAGGTGCAATGAAACTAAATAATCTCATAACTAATGGATCAGATGGACTCATGTTTTGTCACAATCATCAGCAAAGTGAGGAAGCTAATTCAGTGCTCTCAAGGAGCACATACATATCAATAAGCTATTCACCGATGTCCAATTTGTCTTACTTGGCTCACCCAAATCCAGGCTTTATTACAACACTCATCCAAACCTGGGCTAAATAGCTGAATTCCAGAGGTGGGTTGACAGTAATTACTCTTGGCATCAAAGCAGCATTTGACCATGCGTTTGTTCAAGATGCTAAAATTGACGTCAATGAACATCCAAGGAAATACTTCAGTGTAGACACAAACAAATGGAGTAACTCAGTGGGACAGGCAGCATCTCTGGAGAGAAGGAATGGATGATGTTTCGGGTTGGGACCCTTCTTCAGACACTTCAGTGGTTTGAGCCGTGCCTCACTCAAAGTAGAACAATTGTTGGAGCAAATCACTCCAGCCCTAGGACTTCACTGAGGGAGCTCCTCAGAGCCGCATCCTCGGTCTCAAGCATTTCATCAATGACCTTCCTCCATGACGTCAGAATTTGCTGATTGTACAATGTTCATTCCATTTGCAATTCCTCAGCAGCTGAAGTAGCCTACTCCAGCATGCAACAAGACCTAAACCATCTTGAGACCTTGACTAATAAGTGACAACTATTCATGCCGCAAAAGTGCCAGGTAATGACCATCTTCAACAAGAGAGAAATTGACCATCTACTCTTGACATTCAACAGCATTATATTCACCATCCGAAACAGCATTTCCCACAGAGAAACACTTCTTAGAGAACTAGTTATGAAGCAACGTACCAAGTATTTTTCTAAGCATACACCCAGATTCACAAACAAGATTTAGATTCCTGTTGTTTTTTTCTTAGGTTTAAAAACACAACAAACCAATAATGACAAAAAAATAATCAATAGTTTTAGGAAATGTTTAAAAAAGATACGAAAGCTACCGAACACACACACACATGAAGGGAGAAACTCAAAGCTTTAAATTTTCATTCCTGTAGACACACCTGTTGCATAGAATCTATGTCCCATACTCGGATAGTGCAGTCGTCAGATACAGTAACCAGATGTCTCCTTATTCCATCCACTGAGAAAGCCAGAATTTTGTTCATATGTGATCTCATTAGTGTAGTGTAGCCTCTGCTGGGTACATCCAGATATCCAAGATTACCTGTAGTAGTAGCTGCCAGCACCTTCAGCCCATTGGGGTCAATGCTTACAAAGCTGACACCACCTTCGTGTTCTAAAGATAGATGCAAGGGTTAGTAATTCTGAATGGGCAGCACTTATTTAATGACTTGTATCATGCTGCAATTCCTCTATCAATTTTTTTTAAAATACTCCAGGATAAGTGAATAAGAGCCATACTGCCATCAACGTCCTGTGAACAAAATATATCAGAAACCTGTTTTTGTACCAATTACCCTTTTGGTTAACTGAGTGTCTAGTATGAGAAGTACAAATCAAACCTCTTGGAAACTTACATCTGTAAATTTAAGTTTCCTGGTACTGAGAAAACATTCTCATGCCATAAGGAATAGTTCTCACTTTTCCAAATCGAGTGCATTTACGTACAAATTGACAAGACAGGATTTAGAAATAAATGTTCATAGGGATCTTATTATAGTTTAGCCAACCACAATGACAGCCTATCAACCTGATACAACCTTATAGAGTCTCCAGCTAGAATCAGGCCACTTGATATTGTCCTGCAATAAATATCCTTTGGAGCTGGATATAGAGATTTCCAACACCTACACAACTAATTAACAGAATAGTAGTATGTACTACATCAGTGAACTTCAAAATGCCCTAAAAATTGCAGAGCTACTTGGCTCAAGAATTTGACTACAGATATAACTGACCAGTTTACTTTGAACCAAGAATGTACTTAATTCTCATTTGTTCAGTCAGATAGTTATTACTTGGTCATGAGACAATTTCAAATATCATTTTTTTACAAGATGGTGATTATTTAGGAACTCTTTTCAAGTGGTTTACGGAACCACATAATTCAGCACATCAGGTAAATACATTGCCACCTTTAGCAGATCATTGCAGTGACTCACTGAACCCTGTTTGCATAATTTACTTGTATAATCTTATTTTGGCATACTCTAAACGGTGTCTGACAGTTGGCAAGGCAAATTAAGTTAACTTCCTGATCTGACTTTCAAATGATACAAAGAAAATTCAAATTCAATTCAAAATAAAATGATTCAAATGAAGGCAGCAAAGATTCAATTTTACAAATGAAAATGAAGTTTTAATCATTTCCAAAAAAACATTTTTAAAAATGTATTGTTCCACTGGACATTGCTATCAATGCAGTCACCTGCTTCAAGAAAGACAGTTGAGAAATCCAAGGGCCAAAGACGCAAGTAACCATCGTCAGATCCTGTGGCACAGAAAGCAGCAGATATACTGATACTGTTGATGGCAATGCCAGACCCTGCAATTTGAAAAAGGTATTTAATGTTTAATTTCAGGTTCCTAGAAGAAGATGAGAAGTATTTAAGTTTCAAATGCAAACACTGATAGGAATCAAGATATTCTTATAACCACCTATTTGCTTCCACCAAACTTCATTTGCACTACTGAAAAATTCCCTGCATAATGCTACAACATATATTCTGACAGTAATGGAACAAAACTTAATTGTTTGACAGTAACTTTGTAAAAAAAATGCCATTTCTATGAGGTGTGGACCATCTATTACACAAATTATTTATAGGATAGAGTTCTATTTGGAGAATGAAACAGTTTCTGAAATGTTTTGTTCCAAAACAAACAGTTCATTGGACATCAGTCACACAGTGTAGAGACCAGCCCATCACCCCAACTCGTCCATGACGACCAAGATGGCCCATCCAAGCTAGTCTCATTTGCCCATGTTTAGTCCATGTCCCTCTAAACCTTTCCTAACCATGAACACATCCAAATTTCTTTCAAATGTTATTATTGTACCTGCCTCAACTACTCCCTCCAACAGCTCAATCCATATACCCATCACTCTATGTGTGAGAACGTTGCCCCTCAAGATCTTGTTAAATCTTTCCCCTCTCACTTTAAGCTTATGCCACTGATTCTTGAATCTGGGAAAAATACTCTGTGCATTCACCTACCTATTCCCCTCATGATTTTATATACCTCCATAAGATCATCCCTTGGCCTCCTGTGCTCCAAGGTATTACGTCCTAACCTGCCCAACCTCTTCCCACAGCTCATGCCCTCATATCTTGGTAACATCCTCGTAAATCTCTGCACACTTTCCAGCTTAAAGGGCCTGTCCCACTAGATGATTTTTTTCAGCGACTGTCGCAGTCGTAGCACGTCACCGAAAAACTAGCGACTGGAATATTTACCGGCTTGGGCCTTCGTCATGGCAGCCATGGAATTTCCCGAAGTGAGCACCGGTGACAACCCACGTCATCCTGGCGACAACCTGCGTCAGCCTGGAGACAACCTACGATTATTGACGTCAAGCCCACGGTCGCCGCTGGATTTTGAACATTTCAAAATCCAACGGTGACCAAAAAAAACGCTACGACTCCTTGGGCAACTGAGGAGACTACTCACGATCATACAGGCGACCATGTGGCGACAGCCTAGTCACCAAAAAAAATCGCCTTTGTGGGCCCTTAATGGCATCTTTCCGATAGCTGGGTGACCAAAACTGAAGAATACTCCAAATGTGGTCTCACGAGTGGCTTGCACAGATCGTTCCAACTTCTATATGCAATTCTCGACTGAATGTTCACGTGCCAAAAGCCTTCCTTCACTACCTTAGGGCCCTCCCAATTACTGTGGTCTTGCCTTGTTTGACTACCCAAAATGTAGCATCTCACAATATCTGAAATAAACTCCATTTGCCATTCCTGGGCCCATTTGCCCAGCTAATTGAGATCCTGTTATATTGACATATATCATGTTTTTTTTTTAAATCTATGAATTCACACTCAAAAGTCTGAACTTTGGCTTAAGATTATAAATTACATCAAAGATAAATGGAAAATAATCCTTGTAATATTAATCCAATAAACCCCTATTCCATTTAAAGCACAAATGCACCACAGCACCACCTTCTGGATTGCATGTAATACATTTGCTTTCAATTATTCATAAGGCACAGAATACACATTCAACAAGTACAGTACATTTATGTGAATAATATACATTTATAGTAACCACACACCACCACAACCTACTGACTCTTGCTTCCCCAAATTCTTTCACAGAATCCAAACACACCCCAAACTTTTTGGATTTCACACTTCCCTGGCATCAGCCATTTGCTAAATTATGATGCGTCTGCATGATGTCAGAAACATGACTGACACATTTATCTGATTAATTTTCTTTATTATGTGGCATTACATTACCCTAACATTCATCTCTCTGGACTGGAAAATGTAAGTCTTGGAGATGGGGAGATAAAGAGAGGAAATAAATCAAATTTCAACACCATTTCTCCATGTCATGAACAATGAAAGCAGAAATTTTATTCCCTCCAAAATTGCAGAATAGGCAAGTTTCAAATAATAATTTGGTTCAAACAAAAGCTCCATTAGTACAATAAAATTAATTTTCAATCATGTCATTATTTACTTGTGAAGTTTAATTTAACTGGATATCCTATGTACACTACTATAAGTTATTGATTTTTCACAGAAGTGTACTTTCTTACCTGTATTCAGAGACACTGTTTCCGGGTGGCTTGAGGGATTTTGCTGTGAGGGAAATAAGCGACGTGCTTTCTTAATAACAACATTTTTATAATCGATTTCAATGATGTGTCCACTTTTACTGCATGCAAAGCTGAAATTATACAGGAAAATAAATAATTAACTTATATACAAATATAAGTATATCTTCATTTGATTTTTTTAAAACCTGTATTAATTTGACCAGGACATTCTTGTGCATTACCGTCAACACTACTTCTGGAGTGGAATTACTATTACAGTATAGGAAACTCAGCAGTCAATACACACCATGCAGCAAACATGTAATCACACACAATAATGGCTGGGTAAGCAGTTTTAGTTAAGAGATAAATATTACCTAGCACAGAGGATTACACTCTTGCTTTTGTTCAAAAATTAAAATGTTTAAAAAGTCCAAATATTAAGTAAAGTCATGGTTTAACATCTTGTCTACAAGATTACATCACCAGCAGGGCCCTACTTTCTCATCATGATACCAGCTTTTGTGCTCAAATACCCATAATGGTGTTGAATCCCACGGCATGAAGTTGACGTCGCTATGCACACCTTGGCTGAATCTACAGCGAAGAGCACTGATGCTTTCATCAGAATCAACAAGAATTATAATATCTGGGAAGTAACTTTGAGAGTTGTGAGGTAACATCAAGGGTATCCTGCGTGAATAATATCCATATAATTGCCTTATTAAGTCTCCTTGGTAATTTTGATAAATAATCTTTATGCATCACAATTTACATTTACAATTCACATTTACAATTCTTAACTAAACATAATGTGGTGAAAATCTTGGCATTTTCCTGAGCAACTATGTACAACACTATTTCTACAGGGTCTGAAGAAGGGTTTCGGCCCGAAACGTTACCTATTTCCTTCGCTCCATAGATGCTGCTGCACCCGCTGAGTTTCTCCAGCATTTTTGTGTACCTTCGATTTTCCAGCATCTGCAGTTCCTTCTTTAACACTATTTCTACATGAATGCACACCTCCCAGAATTGTGGTCAAAGGTTGACTGATCTTTTTATGAATGAGATCATGAGCCCCACTGTGGAAACATGAAGTTTATCCGGGGACCACAAATGCACATAATGGTATAACTAGGAAAGCTGCTGCTGCATAGCTCTTGCGACTGAGGTTTATTCTTGAACTCCGATGCAGTCTGTGTCGAGTTTGTATGATCTGCCTATCACTGTGTGAGTGTCCTCCATGTGTTCCGATTTCCTCCCACATCCCAAAGATATGCGGTTTGATAAGAATCATTGGCTATTGTAAATTGCCTCTAGTGTGTAGGTGTGTATGTCTGGGGAATAAAAAAGGTTCAGCGTAAATGGATGCCTGATGGTCAGCAGGAACAGGGTAAACTGCAGGCTCCATTTCCATGTTATACGTCACTAAAACTGCGATAAGCTATCATTTACAGTATGGATTAATGCAAGCATTCATGCAACAATTTAAAATTTTAAATATATTTTTGGCGAGAGTTTTTTTAACTGAAGTTTTTATTTGAAAGTTTTCAGTTTTTTTTTCCGTTGAGACATGCAATGACTTTGAGAAGGAGCAGGATTTAGACAGATGTTGTTATTTTCCCCCTGTTTTGAGCACCACCCAAGTTGCACTACAAATAGTAAGTATTTTGTCATAGAATGATCTCTCCTAAGGGACAAATGACTGGTTCCTGCAGGCAATGAAAACAGTTACTCCAGTTACTTCTGATCCAAAAAAGAGGTTCCATGCTAAAAAGTTAATTTCTAAGTAACCCATCGTAAAGTTCCAGTACAATGATTAGTCTTCCTCATTGCATTTTTTGCAGCTTATGGAGATTTAACCTGTCAATTCAGAAATGGCAACCCACAGATTTGTTTATGTATTGAGAAGTAGCAAAATGTAAAAAGTAACCCATTCCAACACAAAGTCCTTCAGAGCAGTTACAGGTCGATTTGCAATTATATAAATATCTGACACATTGTCTGATTATACCCTGTCATACAATCATAGTCATAGAGCTATACTCCTTGCGTAAATAAATAGACATTACAACATTGACTACATATTTAAAATACTTTACTATGATATAGAACAGTACAGCACAGGATCAGGTCCTTTGGCCTGCAATGTCTGTGGAACACCAATGTAAGTTAATCCTCTCTGCCTGCACATGATTCATATCCCTCCTTTCCCTGCATATCTACGGCCTTTCAAAAAGCCTCAAACGCCACGATCGTAATGCTTCCACAACACCATTTCCCATTTCTCCGCCCATATCTGTAACTGATCTAAACCACACTGTATCGTTTGACAGCATTTCTCACCGTCCACAACTCCACCAAGTCTGGTGTCATCTGCAAACTTACTAACTAACTAACCCATTACTTTTACATCAAAGTCGTTTATATCACAAACAGAGGTCCCTGAACAGATTGCTACAGAACACCACTGCTCACAGACTCCACCACCATTAATAACACCCACCTCTAACCTCTGTCTTCTACGGGCAAGCTAGTTCTGAATCCGAACTGCTGAATCACCATGGATCCCATGCATCTTAATCCTGTGGATCAGTCTACCATGAGGAACATTGTCATTGGAATTTAGAAGGATGAGAGGGAATCTTATAGATAGAAACATACAATTCTTAAGGGATTGGACAGGGTAGATGCAGGGAAAATGTTCCCGATGTTGGGGGAATCCAACCAGAGATCACAGTTCAAGAATAAGGGGTAGGCCAGTTATGACTGAGATGAGGAAAAACTTTTTCACCCAGAGAGTTGTGAATCTGTGGAATTCTCTGCCACAGAAGGCAGTGGAGGCCAATTCACTGGATGTTTTCAAGAGAGTGTTAGATATAGCTCTTAGGGCTAACGGAATCAAGAGATATGGGGTGAAAGCAGGAATGGGGTACTGATTCGGGATGATCAGCCATGATCATATTGATTGGCGGTGCTGGCTCAAAGGGCCGAATGGCCTACTCCTGCACCTATTTCCTATGTTTCTAAATACCTCATCCACTGCCTTACACTCATTAATCACCTCCCGAAAAATCTCAATTGAGTTAGTAAATGTGACCTGCCACAAACAAAGCCAATCTGAATGTCCCTAGTTATCGCATTCTCTTCCAAATGCAAGTAAATCCTATCCTGAAGAATGCTCTACCATTGACGCAAGACTCGCCGTCCTTTAATGTCACGATTATCTCTACTTCCCTTCTTAAACAAAGGACCCCATTGCTTTCTATTCAATTACTTCTACTTCAACTAGCTTTCTATTACATTGGAACTTCCTGAAATATGAAAGCCTCTGTAATAAGTGAAATTGTAAACAGGACATCAAATATAAATTGGCAGGACTGCTTAAATCATGTGCAAGTGTCGCACAGATTAGATCATGGTTTATTGGTCTGGGCACACTGCTATATTTGTTTTGCTCTTACAGTGTTCTCTCCACAGGGTCTTTGTCAGCCAGATTCCCTTCTTCAAATGCTATATCTGTAAATGCCAAACAATGATATTCACCCAGGTTTACTGGGCAAGACCGTAGTGCCCCACTTCGAACTCGCCACAGACGGATATTATCTCTTCCACACGACACCATCCTGTTAAACAATGTCAGGCAATCACTACAAGCAGGCAATAATCAAGAATCTACACACAAGAAAATAAATGGATTAAAAAAAAGCAGAGGAAACAAGAATGAATAATTATAAGCAGCATTACAGGTGAGCAAAGCAATCAAAATGTAGCAGCATAGGAGACTTACACAAAACATCTACTGCAGGTCCACTTAGACAACAGTATTAGTCTTGATACTATGATATAAAAATATGGGAGATTGCACAAAGAACTGAAAGATTTGGGCCATTGTGAAAGATTGAATAAATTGGAGATGTTTTTTTCTTTAGTGAAACTTATAGGAGACCGGACAAGAGTTTTTCCTCCCCTAATTGTGAATGAATCGGACGATAAGGATGTATACAGAATAGTTGCACTTGGAGGGAAATGTAAAGCTGGGGAACAGTAAATGGTAAAAGGCTTTTAATAACCAGCTGAGAAATAAAGAGAACATGCTTTACTCAGAGTGGTTAGACTTGGTAACTCAATACCAAAGTATTTTAAAGAAGAAATTGGACAATAAAATGCAAGAGAAAAAAAGAGGACAAAGATATAGTGAAAGATTGAGATGAGAGATGCAATTCGAGAGCACTTGTATGAATCAGCATCAGTAAAATTCTACTGGGCTGAAATTCTTGAAAAGCATTTAATTTTCCAAAAAAAACTAGTTTGAAAAATACTTCATAATCACTGTTTCCAAGGTATAAGCTGACATCTATCCGAAGACAAAGGTAAATTGGAAAGCATGATAAACAACATGCATTATCACAAATGGTGGAAATGCAAGGAAACGTGCCAAGACTACATAGAAAAGAAAGATAAACGCCACATCATAAAGGGAAAGGAATACAAAATTCCACAAGATAAAAGCACTGATCTGCTTACCTGGTGTCATCAAAAGCAGCTATTTTCATCACCTGAATATCAACTTCAGTGTGAGCTTTTGCCATCACTAATACTTCACCATCCTGATTTACCTTTGATGTGTTCCATACCACGACCGTCTACAAACAAAAATCCTGTAATTTTGTGGACTACTTTGAATGCACGTACATTATTTTGACTCTATTGAAACCAAAGAGTAATTGCATCCACTGTCAGTTTTAATTTTCATTCTAATTTATACTGTTTTCTACATCTCTTCAGTAGCACATGTTGCACTCGATATAGGGGCGTTTTGACGGCCTCCCCATTGAGACTGGATTACTTGGATGTTGTGGATTTAAATTCATGATCTCCAGTCAAGAATAAGGTGGCAGCCTGGGGCAGGTATAGGCATCTGGGATCAAGTATATCCCTGGAGGAGTTTTGGGAACTGAGGTGCAAACTAAAAAAGATCAGAAGGGCAAAAAGGGGACAGGAGATAGCTCGGACTGATAACATCAAGGATAATCCCAAGAGATTTTATAAGGACGAAAAGGGAAAAAGTGTAACCAGAGAAAGAATGGGACCCCTCAGTCAACTCTGTATGAGCTACAAGAGATGGGCAAGGTCCTCAATTAGTATTTCTCCTCTGATTTTAATGTGGAGAAAAACATGAAGAACGGGTAACTTGGGGCCATCAATGGAAGTGGCTTGAGAGCAGTCAGTATTTACGGTCGAGGAGGTGCTGAAGGACCTGACATGTATGAAGCTAGACAAATCTCCCGGGCCTGATCAGATATATCCAAGGATACTCTGGGAAGCTAGAGAGGAAATTGCAGTTGCCTTGGCTGAAATTTAGGTCGTCATTATATACGGGCGAGATGCCAGAAGACTGGAGAGTGACAAATGTTGTGCCTCAAATCAAGAAGGGCTGCAGAGAAAAGCCTGGGAGGCTAGCGAGCCTAACATCTGTGGTCGAAAGGTTACTACAGAGTATTCTGAGGTATAAAATATCCATGCATTTATATGGACAAGGGTTGATTAGGGATAGTCAGCACAGTCTTGTACGGGGGAGATCGTGTCACACAAATCTGATTACAAATGTAAAGATGTGACCAAAAAGATTGCTGAGGGCAGAGCAGTAGATATTGTATATATGGATTTCAGCAAGGCATTTGACAAAGTTCCACTTGGTAGGCTGCTCTGGATGGTTAGATCGCCTGGGATCCAAAGACAGATCGCTGAATGAACTGAAAATTGGTTTCATGGACAAAATTCTGTTCCGTCACTCGGGGTTCGGTGCTGGGCCCATTGCTGGTTATCATTTATATCAATGATTTGGATGAGAACATGAGCAAGTTTGCAAATTACACTAAAGTGGGTGGTATTGTAGAGAGTGAAGATGGTTGTCAAATATTGCAGCAGGATCTTGATTGGTTGGGCAGGTGAGCTGAGGAATGGCTGATAGAATTTAATACTGAGAATTGTGAGGTGTTGCATATTGTGAAGTCTATAAAAGGCAGGACCTAGAGAGTGAATGATAAGGATCTAGGAAGCAGGTACATAGTTCCTTGAAAGGTCATAAAGGCTTTCGGCACATTGGCGTTCGTAAGTTGGAGTTTTGAGTATAGAAGTTGGGAGGTCATATTACACTTGTATAAGATGTTGGTGAAGCAACATTGAAGTATTGTGTTCAGTTTTGGTCACTATGTTACAGGAAAGATGTTGTCAAGCTGGAAAGAGCACAGGGAAGATTTAATGGGCTGTCCCACTGCGGCGACCTAATCTGCGAGTTTAGACAAGTCTGCCCTCGACTCAAACTTGCAGCATGGTCGACACGAGGTCCTAGGAGGTGACTGGAACTCTCCTTCATGCTCGAGGGAAGTTCCCGAATACTCGTGGCCTCAGCTAGGTTGCGGAAAATTTCTCAGCATGTTGAAATCAGGATCAGGGAAAACCGACCGGTAGGTAAAATGGCTGCTAAACTTTATTATAGTGTGTGTGTGTGTGTGGTCTGTCAATCCAGCTCGCCGTTTCAACGCGGACGATCGATCCAGCTTGAGGTTTTCCAGGCGAGTGCCTTCGAGCTTCAAGGTCGAAGACACTCTTAACTCGCGGATTTGGTCGCCGCAGTGGGACAGCCCCTTTACAAGCATGCGCCTGAGCTATAGGGAGGTTGAGCAGGTGAGAGCTATATTCCTTAGATGGCAGGAGGATTAGGGGCCATCTTGTATAGGTGTACAAAATCATGAGGAATAAATCAGGTAAATTTTTCCCCTCAGTAGGGGAATTGAGAACCAGAGGACATAGATTTAAGGTGAGGGGGTTATTACGCGACCCCCAAGCTCAGCTCAGGTCGGAGGGAGTTCCCCCGCCACGGGTACCATGTAATCCCGTGCTACCTGCTCCACGGTCGGATAGTCGGCGACTAAACCATCTCCCCCACCTGGTTTGCCAGGTGAGGAGGGGGCTGTGGACCCCTGGCAGGACCAAAAACAAGACCTGTCAAAGGGCGGATGAGCTTCTAGCGAGCCAACGGCCATCCACACTTCGGTAGAAGTTGCGATCACTGTCGTATATAGCATTGTAAGGAATGATGATAAAGCACACACACCAAAATCCTATACTTCCAGCAGCGGAAGTGCGCAGGAACTGGAGGACAGAGATGTGTGGTGCGCCTGTCACCGCTCCCGTCGGAAACCAGCACCACTGCGTCGTTAATGTTTTCAACGATGATGAATGAATGAATGGTTAAAGACTTAATAGGAACCCAAGGGGTAACTTTACTGCACAAAGGGTGGTGGGTATAGGGAATGAGCTGCCGGAGGAGGTAGTTGAGGCAGGTACTATCATAACATTTAAGAGACATTGGTCATCTATGCCTTAAAATCTAGAAAAAGCTTACAGAATAAAAAAATCTTCAAAAACAAAGTAAAATGATTCAACATTCTTTGTATATTCCAGTTCTTCAGACAGTTTGAAAACTTCTGAAGCAATAAATGCTCAAATCAAACAATAGAGAAAGGTAACTAGACCGAAGAGCTTTGACCAATCATTTTTTCATTTTACTTCAATAATTGTAACAATTAACTTAATACTATTATTTGCAGATAAGATCATCTCTGACCCCTCTCACCCTGGCCACAAACTCTTTGAAGCACTTCCCTCTGGAAGGAGACTCCGGACTGTCAAAGCCGCCACAGCCAGACATAAAAACAGCTTTTTACCAAGAGCAGTAGCTCTACTCAATAACCAAAAGTCTGTAGCCTCCTTTTGCTCTGGTATTTTATTTCATTCCCATGTTTAAACTATAATGTTTTATTATTAATGTTTAATGTTTTATGTGTCATTCTTAATTGTTACTGTATGTCGTGTTGTTACTTGCGAGCGGAGCACCAAGGAAAATTCCTTGTATGTGTACATACTTGGCAAATAAACTTATTCATGCATTCATTCAGACAAGTGTTCCAATGAAATTTTAATACAAAATTATTATTATTATTATTATTTTTTTAAATAGTACTACATAAAATATTTTTTACTTAAATATATTTTTTTAATTGCCATATTCTGATAACAGAACCTTGCCTCATGACGAGCTAATAAACTTTGCACTAATTCTATGTTGTAATATGGTATCATTTATGGCATTTCTTAAACTCAGATGTTGGGTTTACTGGCTTTCACTTGCTCTAATGTCCTTATTATATCCAGTGTTTTATATATTAATGTTCAGTGTTGCATGGTTGCACCATTCATAGTGCAATTAGTGATTTAGATTTATCAGTATATAGATATGATCGAGGTTGTCCATACAAATTTGGAAGTACTTACAGTTTTACCATGACCATCTTTGCCTACACTGCAGAGTACTCCCCCGTTGAATGAAAAGCTAAAGGAAAATAAAAATTATTTTACTTTCCTTTCATCTGAACCATTCATTACCACTGAGAACCATTACATTTAATTATTCCAACAAGTAAACAAATTCAAAGTAATTCCACTGTAACGTTAGCAGCAGAAGTTCCGTTATAGTGATTAATATTTGCTACATACTGTATGTATGCTGCAACCAAACACAGGAATATAATTATTGATGCCTTGAACATTAATTTAAATGATTCATACAATAAAATTGATGGTTGAACAAATATTGAAAAAACATTAATATAATAAGGATCCCAGCATAAGAACAGAAATGGAGGAATGCAGAAAGTTTAAAATACAATCAAATGTCTGCTTTAATACATTTTACGATGTTAATTAAATTTCCCATTGTAAACATTCCGGCTGCTGGGATGAGAAGTACAGGAACGAGATTGGGAACCTTACGTCACAGTGTCAGAACAGCAACGTAGCCCTTAACCTCAGAAGGGCAAAAGATAAAAGAGTTGATCTAAGGAAGCGAGAGGGATAAACACAACTCTGAACTCTTCAATGGAGCTGGCATCCATATCACCAGTAATCCAATTGGTCCCTTCACAGTGATGCGGTGATCAAGAAAGCTCATCAGCATATTTACTTTCTTAGCATCTGAGAAGATTTGGCATGTTCACAAGGATTCTCTTGAATTTCTAGATGCTTCAGTTGCAGAATGTATTCTGACAGGATACATCTCAACCCGGTATACCAACTGCTCTTCTCTTAACCACCTGAACCTGCAGAGTGGCAAATATTGCCCTGTTCATCAACAGGCTCGTCACTTCCTTCCACCCAGTCCATCGTCATAGTGCATTGCATAAGGAAGGCTGGAGGTATCATCAAGGATGCTTGCCACCCTGGCCACTCCTTTTTCTCTTTTCTGCCTTCTGGGAGAAGAAAGCCTGGATATCCAAACTGAAGAACAGCTTCTCAGACTCCTGAACACTTCTTTCATATTCCCTTCCCGGAGGTGCCGCCATATACTCTTAATTCTACCTCATTCAGTTATTCCATAATTACAATTTAGTATTTGTTTTGTACTATTTCAGATTGCACCATAATCTTTACACATTCTGCTATTTTGTATTCATAGTTGTGTTAATTGCTGCTTCTATCATTATCATGTATAATTTATTTACTCTAGAAGCTTCCTGCAAACAAGGAAGTGCATTGCACCTGTTGCATATGACAATAAAGTAATCTGAATCTAGATAGAAATCATACAAACAAATAAAGATCTGCGATATATTTCATACACTATATTCTAATTTCATCTTTAATCATTAATACATGAAAACATTAAAGTTCGGTATGTGTTACTTCCGCACATAATCTTTGCCCATTAGGATTTGTGGAAGGACAAACGATTCTTTAACCACTTAGTTCATCTTAGTTATACCAACCAAAGGAGGAATGAGAAAGTAATAGTACAGCTCATCCTTACCTGAGGGAAGATACTGAATGCACATGCGTTTTAAACATCGAGAGGCAGTTCCCTTGGTTGAAATTCCAAACTCTGATAAGACTTACATTTCCAGTTTGTGCAGATGCTAGTAGTGTTGTGCTGCCATTAAAGGACAAGGCAGATACCTGGTGGAAAGCAGACAAAAGAGAAAGCATGTTTTAACAGCACAGCACTTAAAATGCATTACGCCGAAGGGCCCCCAATTCAATATGGCGCTCTTGGTTCTCCATCTTTATTCTCAGGTACATTGCCCTTGTATCTTAAAAGCATCTGCTTGGTCGTGCACACTACTGAGCTGAGAATCTGGCATGAATCCTTACCCCCCTCTATTGCTTCTCTGGAGACCTGGTGCAGATTCCTACACTCTATGACTCAATGTGGAAAAGTGTGCCTGCCCAGCACCAACCTTCGCAGGCAGCCTTGTACACACTGAGCCTAAGAGGGAAAGCCACTCATCACTGCCTTGTGGGGCTCAGGGCTCACTCTGGCTGACATGGTGGATATAGACCATTGTTGAGGGACTTATAGTGAGCCAGCTTCCAAGCACTCGGGTTCCTTGCATAGCAATGGACAGGGCAGGACCTTGCATAAGGAACCTGACACAAAGGCCAAAGTCACCCAGGTTCCTGATTAACAGCAACAAGTATTTACACGAGGTTTAGGCATGCAGTGGAGAAAGCACAGGTCTACACCAAGTTCCTATCCTGTCACAATCTTGCATCTCCCTTGATATAATGCTTAATACTTTAGTTCCTGGAATTCCATCCACACATGAAGCAAGGTATTAGTGTGTATATGACTGCCAGATTAGGTTCATTTAACTACTATGTTATAAGGTTCAAATGTTTATGGGTTTTCAACCATGGTGTATCAAATAGCAAGTTATAAAAATACAACGCTTAGGGAGGGGCAGAAACAATTATCTACCTGCTCTCTCAATCGAATCTTGGTTAATCCAGAACTGCAAATATTGGTTACAGGTGACAAACATCTTTTGACAAAGCACTGACCTAAATCATGTATTTCAAAAGATTTCTTAATGCAACATACAGTAATTAAAAACAATAAATGCATTACTACTACCTTATCTGTGTGTCCAATAAAAAATCTCTGTTGTCCAGTATCAATTTCCATCACTACAACAATGGCATGACAGGGATAGGCCACAGCTGATCCAGACTTAGTCCATGCAGCCTGAAAAATGAAAAATGAACTTTATAAGATCTATTCCACAATCATTATCAAAATGTTTTGTTTGCACTTCCTGTGGGGCAATTGAACTGGTTTGATCATTAAAAGCACAAAAAAATTTAAATTTGAACATCCAGTAATTTTAGTCAATTGGCAATAATGGTCACTGCAAAATCATAAAGTGGTACAGCACAGAAATGAGTCCTACAGACCTTTTTGACCATCTACATTAATCCACATTAGGTCTTCATCCTCCTATGCCTATTTAAATGCCAGTCTCAATTTCTCGAAAAGGTAATGACTTTCTGACCTCAGCTGAATCTATGTTAACAATGGTATATATATATATATATATATATATATATATATAAGAATCATCTCTTTTCAGACATCTACTTCAAAATTTCTGGAAGCGCCTTACAAAATCAATATACAATTACTTTAATGTTAGAAGTAGCAATATTTTATCAGTAACTTTTGCCTTTCTGACCGGTTGAAATAGAGGTCTAGATACAACAACCTCAATGTACAAATCTACACCCCAGAATCAATCACTTGTACCTTTTCATCGATAAAGGGCTTGCACCTAAAAATTTACTATTCTCATTATGAATTTGGTATAGCTGTTGCTGAAAAAGCATTGTAGACTTTGTGAATCTTCTGACAACAGATTACGGAATTGAGATGAAGTTTCACAACAATCTATCTGGCCAAAAAAGTAAGTGAAAGGCAACGGGTAGATAACAATATTAAGAGACACTTTAAGTACTGCTCTGGATTTAGAACACACTTACACATTTCACTGTACATCCTCCATATCCAATAATCTTCTTTAACTTTAGTATAGGGTCTGGCTGCAATCCCTGGCAAAAATAGAATTGAATATATAACCATTCAATAAACTGTGAATGTTTAATCATGTAGAATTAATTTAAACAGACAATTCCCTAACTTTTATTTTGGTTGCTTTAAAGCAACAAAAAAAAAAATCAAAATTATTATTTCTAAAGAAACAATTTGGAATGAAAGTCACGGGTCATTAATGGTGGAGCTTTGTGAATTATTCATTACGTTTTTGTTCATATGTAATCCTGCCAGTTATACAAAAAGATATTGTACAAAAGAGAAAGAAGAACAGATTGAAACAGGCAAAACATGATTAAAGATTGTTGTAGTTTGGAATGTTAAGGACAGCATCTCAAAGATTGTGGCATTAATCAAAAGCAAATTATAAACTTAAGAAGTGACCCAATATTGCTCAGTCAAATGCATGTGGTAAGAGACTCCTCAACCTGACAGATTATTCATTTTGAACAACTCCTTTCAAAGATATTCTGAAAACAATGCTATCCGTTTTTTTCATCCCCTGCAAAGATCTCTTTAAGTGCAAAAATATATTGGAAATTGAATACCTGTCTGAAGAAAAACTTCGTCAGCTTACCTTACGTTTTCTGAATTTTTCAGTGGAAAGCCTGGTGGGCGTAGAAACCTTAGTGCGTAGAGTCTAAAAAACAAAGTCAAAACGGCCTATATATTTTATGGAACACAAAAATGGATTGATGGTAGAGTTGCTGCCTCACAGCGCCAGAGACCCCCTGGTTCGATCCGGTCTGTACGATGTTTGTATGTTATCCCTGTGACCACGTGGGTTTTCTCCAGGTACTCCCGTTTTCTCCCACATTCCAAAAACGTACAGGTTTGTAGGTTAATTGGTTTTGGTAAGTTTTACAATTGTCCCTAGTGTGTGCAGGTTAGCCTATGGGTGATTGCTGGTTGGTGCGGACTTGGTGGGCTTGTTTCTACGCTGTACATCTAAAGTCTAAACTCGCTCTATTATTTTTGTGCTATCGAATAATCAATATTACAACCCTGGAATAAGAAAAAATGCGTTCAAGAAACAATCTATTCATTTTTGATTTGTTGATGTTCTAATCTCACTTGCAGTAACTTTCACATGCCACCAGAAGACAAACTGCACCATTGTAGCATGTTTTTCAATTGCTGCTCCAGTGTACAAAATTGTACAACAGAGCTGTACAAAAAAATTCTAACATCTGTCCATGATATAGCAAATCAGGATGTCTAGCTCTTGATCACAGCACTACTGCCAGAACAACAAAAATAACAGAATGCAAGATATCCCATGAATAGAGGTACGTGTGTATTTTGTGTGTGGGGGTGGGAGGAGAGGGGAAGAGGTAAGGAAAACCTATCTTAAGAACCTCCTAATAGTTAATATCAACCATCAGCAAATTATCAGTGGCCAAGGAGACACAAATCTTCCTTCCTTCCCAAAAGCAAAATACAGCAGTCACTGAAAATGAGAAATAATAACAGAAATATTTCCAACAATTTGCTTTTAAAGTATTAGTCATAGAACTGTGCAACAGACAGGCCCTTCAGGCCATTTGTCTATGCTGATCAATTTGGTATATTGGGCTAATCTATTTGTCTGCAGTTGGCCCACGTCCCCCTAAATCCATCCTATCCATATATCTGCCAAAACGTATTTTAAAAGTTGTAATTGTATCCACTTCTATAGTTTCCACTGGCAGCTCTTTCTAGATGTGGATACGCTTCTGAATGAAAAAGTTGTCCCTGTGATCCTTCTAAAATCTCTCCACTCTCATATTAAGCCATGCTCTCTAGTTTTATAATTCTCTCCCCTAGAAAAAAGAATGAGCATTCACCTTATCCGTGTTCCTCATAATCCTGTACACCTCAGTAAGGTCACCCCTCAGTCTCTTTTGCTCCAATGGGAAAAATGTCATAGCATATCCAACCTCTCCCTATAACTCACACCCACCAGCCCGGGAATCTCTTTTGCCAAACATCTTTATCACCACACTATCCACCTGACTATGCACCTGTATTCCCCGATCTCTCCATTCTGCAACACTCTCCAGTCCTGCCCTGGTTTGACATACCAAAGTGTAATTCATTTGTCATTCCATTTGCCATTATTTGGCCCACCTTCCCAGCTGATCTAGATCCTGAAGTAACTTGAATAACCTTCCTCACTTCGATCGTACCATCTATTATGGTGTCATCTGCAAATCTTAAAAACGATATTAATCACATTATCATTCAAATCATTACTGAATATAACAAACAACAGTGGACGTAGCATCGATCCCTGCAACACTCCACTGGTCACAGGCCTCTAATTAGAAAAACAACCCTCCACAGCGAGCCTTTGGCTCTTTCCTCCAAGCCAGTTTTGAATCCAGTTGGCTTGCTCACCTTGAATTCCATGCAATCTTCCAAAGTAGCCGATAATGCAGGACCTTGTCAAAGGTCTTTCTAATATCCATATAATGTCCACTGTCCTGCCCTCATCAATCGCCTTGGTGACATCTTTTTTTAAAAACTGGGATTTTTGAGACACTATTTCACAAAGCCATGCTGACTATCCTATTCAGTTTGCGCATATCCAAGTGCTGGTAGATCCTATCCCTAAGAATCTTTCCAGCAAATTTTCCATCAATGATATCAGTTCAACTGCCTGTAGTTCCCTGACTTGTCTTTGCTGCCCTTCTTAAATAAAGTTAAAACTTGAGCCACCCTCCAGTCTTCCAGAACATCTGAACAATTAAAAGATATACTTGGTTAGACCCTGAAGATTTATCCACCCTAATGTGCTTGAAAAGCACCAATACCTTCTCCTTGGTGATTTGCATATGATCAAAGACATCACAACATGTCTCAATTCCTTATCTCCCATGATCTTCTCAGTAAAAATCAGATGGAAAGTATCACTTAATATTTCCTCAGTAGACAAAAATGCTAGAGAAACTCAGCTAGATGGTACGCTGAGTTTCTCCAACATTTTTGTCTACCTTCGATTTTTTTCCCAGCATCTGCAGTTCTTTCTTAAACACAATATTTCCTCCATCTCTTGTCATTTACACAAACCTAATATTTCCCTAGCTACTCTTTTGCCCTTAATATACCTGTAGAATTTATTGGGATTTTCCTTTGTCTATCTGCCAGCTCCATATTATGTTCTCTTTTCATCTTCCTGATTGGGGATCATGACAGAAGCCTCCTCATGGCGATCCCTGGAAGTGACGACGCGATGCACTCTTTGAAGCATCGGGCGACAATTCTGTCAACTTGTTGGACGACGACAGAAGCCAACAGTGAGCTACATCGTCTGACACACGAGAGAACGAACGTCTTCCTGATTGCCTTCTTATTTGTACTCCTATACTTCTTAAGTTGAAGAGGGATTCCCAATAGCCCAATTCTGACATGTCTCTTTTCTGGCCAGAGCCTCAACATTTCTCAACAAGCAGGGATCCCTAAACTAGCCAGTCGTGCCCTTCACCCTAACAGGAACCTGCTTACCCAGCACTTTTGCTAACTCACTTTTGAACGCCTCCCACTTATGAACAGTCTCCTTACTAGTAACCCCTTATCGACCTCTGCAAGCACCCACCTCTAATGCCTCCAAACTCTGTCTTTCCCCAATTTAGGATTTTAATTTGTGGGCCAGTCCTATCCTCCTTCATAAATACTTTATTATCTTCTTCCTAGATTGTAGACGGTGAAAATGGACAACAGAGAAACGGGACCAAATCTCTTTGCAGATGTTTCTAACATTTCTTTGACACATGGGAGGGTGCCATTCAGCGGCTGGCTAAAGATCAACAGATATATAAAAGCAGCAAATATTCATTGGGAAACTACAGTTTAGGTTTTTTCCTGTTTGTGACAATCTCTACATTTTTGCTAACAGGTCTTCTCTATGAGGAAAATCAATTAAATTACACATGAGTATCTTTTTGTAGATTGCTTTAAAATTACACTGATCTAGCATTCACAAACTATGAGCATAAAATGAAAGTTCAAATAGATGAAACTCAAATATAATTGATACTTTTTATATCTCACCTCAGTATCACCGCTGACTCTGTGGATTACAGCTCTTCTACCTTGATCCGCAAAAACGTGAATTCCACCATCATCTGCTGGAATCACTTTCATACATTCAAGACTTTTTGTGGTTTCATCATTCTCCCAGTCTCTGCTACTTCTATCATGATTGGGTGACAACGTTATATCCAAATGTATTTCCGGGATGCTCCTAACGATCCGAGGGGATCTCCGATGCCTACACATTTCCTGAAAAAAGAAACAAAACATTAAGAGTAGGCAATCAGAGAAAAGTTGTTTACTTTGTTAGAACATCCAATCTGAAGAAATTTTAAAGGATTTTGGTACTTCCATTCAGGTAAAAATCTGAGAATGAGGTAACCACGACTGTACTCCAATGGAAGTGTCAGTTTTTGGTAGTTTAGTTTGTTATGTAAATGACTTGGCCTGCCCAAAAGTGCTTGCTGAAGGTAATTGGGATCTCATTGCAGGGGATATTGGCGCCAGTTCACTTTTCCTTCAGTTAATTTGAAGGATTTTGCAGAGAGCACCTTGAAATAACCGCTGAATGGCTCAGAAGCTTAGGTCTCCGGGGCATAAAGGGGTAACTGATCATTGCTTACTCAGTAGACCTTGGGTTTGTGCCAAGTCACACACTTGACCTTAAAATACCCTTTTCCTTGCTCATCAAAGGCTGTGCTGGCAAATTATCGGTGAAGGCGAGTTTTATCATCACTGGTGGCTGCCACTATAAGGGAAGTTTTTAAACATCTCACCGGTGTTGTACAGTGGAGCAGATTGATAAAGGTCCTTCGTCTTGCAGATGTTGAGCACACAGACCATCCTCTCATATGACACAAAACATTAATGGCTTGATGCCCAACCTCAGAATGCATCAAATGCACAACTGACAAAGTATCAGAAACCTGAGATTGGAAGCAGTCATCATAGGGTAAACAACTTTCCATTATTTCTGTAGATCAACTGCACTTCCTCATGAAGTTGGTCAGAGGTGAAATGCAGGTTTGTGTGAGAATAATGAAGCAGTCTTGTTTCAAACTGGTTTTCAGTGTTAAAGATCCATTAGATAAAATCATGGCATGAATAACATCATAAAGAAAGCACAAAATGGACATACATTTTCACTAGGCAACTGAAAATGAGTAGATGCACATAATCTCACTGGTTGATGGAGTGCAAAGACATAAATTAAGTCAAGAAAGAACGTGTAGAGTCTCGCGTGTGCCTTCCTGCATTTCTCATCGGCATCATTCATGCTCGAAGATCAAGTCCACAATGGACAGAATCCACACAGCAACTGAACGTTCTCTTCAACTATTTCTCTGACAGATAATTATGATTGCCACATTTTGAGATGCTCTGATATATCATCCTCTTTGCAGAGGTGAATGATGAAATTATGGATTCATGACTAAACAGTTCTCCTTAGTCATGCTTTAAAACTCCCAGTGGAGATGGTACCTGCTCCTGAGGCAGTGTTGTTTTTGTAGTTGGGATGCTCCTATTTTAACGTCTTAATGGTTAGGAGAGATGGCAAAGCTGAATCAGAGGCTGCGGGGTAAAGGATCAAGGGTGTTCACATCAATTGCAGAGCCGCCGATGAGTTCTTCTCCAAAGTGTTCTATCCAGGGTACACTCCTCTTTATCCTTGATAACTTCATCTCCCTTCCTGGTTCCCGGTGGTGTGAGGCCTACATCACTGAAGAATCTGTGCGTGACATGGCTATCATCTAGTACCTGAACACTGCAGGTGACATGTGCATGTTTTTTTTATAATGTGGGCAGCCATTGCACACTAACTATCCTATACACATGACAGAAAAAGGATTTCAGACAGTACATAAAAAGACACAAAATGCTGTAGTAACTCAGCTGGTCAAGCAACATCTCTGGAGAACATTTTGGGTCAGGACGCTTCTTCAGACAGTTTGTAGTAGGGAGGTGAAAGCTGGAAGGGATGGTGGGACAAAGCCTGGTAAGTGATATGTAGATACAGGTGAGAGAGTTTTTTGATTGGCAGATGGTTGGACAAAGGCCAGAGATGAAGACAAAAGGTGTGAGATAACGATAGATGAGTAACAATGTGAAGCCAGCGGAAGGTATACAGGACTCGGGGCTCTCGCTTAACTTTTTTTCCCTGTTGCCAGCTGGGCAACCTCGGCAGCATTTTAGGTTGCCAAATGACAGTTTAGATGGTCATTTAGGACGGCTCACATGACACGTGCGATAATGTGCTCGGACGAAGTGCGTAGTTACCAGTCAGAATTATGGTCAATGAAGCATTCACATATTATTTCTGCTTCAAATAAAGTCACAAACTAAACATATTCACCAATCAAGACATGATATATACCACAATGACGTGCAGCAACATTACAATACAGTATCTCATCTCTTTTTACACGTTGCAATGAATGCAATTTCTATTATTTCTTTCCACTTCCAAACAAAATTCTGGTTGGATTATTCAGCGTATGATCAATCTCAGTGAGACCAAGTGTAGGCTTGGCGATCGCTTCACACAATACCTACACTCAGTTCGCAATAACCAACCTGATCTCCCGGTGGCTCAGCACTTCAACTCCCCCCCCCCCCCCCCCATTCCGAATCTGACCTTTCTGTCCTGGGCCTCCTCCATTGCCAGAGTGAGGCCCACTGCAAATTGGAGGAACAGCACCTCATATTTCACTTGGGTAGTTTACACCCCAGCGGTATGAACATTGGCTTCTCCAATTTCAGGCAGTCCTTGCTTTCTCCCTCCTTCCCCTCCCATTTCCAGCTCTCCCACAGCCTACTGTCTCCGCCTCTTCCTTTCTTTCCCCCCCCCGACATCAGTCTGAAGAAGGGTCTCGACCCGAAACGTCACCTATTCCTTCTCTCCATAGATGCTGCCTCACCTGCTGATTTTCTCCAGCTTTGTCTACCAACGGGATCCCACCACTGCCCACATCTTCCCATCTCCTTCCCTGTCGGCTTTCCGCAGAGACCGCTCCCTCCGTAACTCCCTGGTCATTTCGTCCCTTCCCACCCAAACCACCGCCTCTCCTGGCACTTTCCCTTGCAAACGCAGGAAATGCTACACTTGTCGCTTTACCTCCCCCCTTGACTCCATTCAAGGACCCAAGCCGTCTTTCCAGGTGCGGCAGAGGTTCACCTGCACCTCCTCCAACCTCATCTATTGCATCCGCTGCTCTAGGTGTCAGCTGCTCTACATTGGTGAGACCAAGCGTAGGCTTGGCGATCGCTTCGTCCAACACCTCCGCTCGGTTCGCAATATCCAACCTGATCTCCCTGTGGCTCAGCACTTCAACTCCCCCTCCCATTCCGAATCTGACCTTTCTGTCCTGGGCCTCCTCCATGGCCAGAGTGAGGCCCACCATAAATTGGAGGAGCACCACCTCATATTTTGCTTGGGCAGTTTGCACCCCAGCGGTATGAAATTGACCTCCAATTTCAGGTAGTCCCTGCTTTCATCTCCGCTTCCCAGCTCTCCCTCAGCCCACTGTCTCCGCCTCTTCCTTTCTTCTTCCCACCCCCCCGCACCTCACATCAGTCTGAAGAATGGTCTCGACCCGAAACGTCGCCTATTTCCTTCGTTCTGTAGATGCTGCCTCACCCGCTGAGTTTCCCCAGCATTTTTGTCGACCCATTCACACAAGTTCTGTTATCCCACTTTCCTCACCCACTCCCTACACATTAGGGGCAATTTTACAGAGACAAGTTAACCTACAAAGCCAATGCGTCTTTGGGATGTGGGAGGAAACCTACATGCTTGCAGGGAGAATGTGCAAATTCAACACAGACAGTGCCCGAGGACAAGATCGAACACAGATCTCTGGCATGTGAGGCAGCAAGTCCACCAGCTGTGCCACTATATTTTATTTTCCAACACACAAAAAATTATACGTTGATAACTTTGGTTACTAAAAAAAAAGAAACTATCCATTTTCAGTCTTAAATCTCTAAGTGATGCTATGACCCTCTTTACAGCTACTGTATGTTTTAATTCAGTTCAATACTATGGGGCAGTACATTGGCCATAAAGTTGCTGCCTAAAATTGCCAGAGACCTGGAATTGATCCTGAATATGGGTGCTGTCTGTATGGAGTTTGCTCCTTTTCCCTTTGATTTATTGGGTTTTCTCCGGGTGCTCTTGTTTCCTTCCACATTCCAAAGGTGTGCAGGAATCTTTTTCAGACCCAACCCAAAATGTAATATTTTCCTTTTGTCCAGAGATTCTGTCTGACCTGTTGAGTTACTCCAGCTTTTTGTGTCTATCTTCAGTTTGAACCAGCATCTGCAGTTCCTTCCTTCCTACACACACGATACTATACGATAGAACTTTATTAATCCCAGGAGGGAAATTGTGTGCGTGTGTATAGTTATATATTCATATATAAATATACACTGTTTTGTTTTCTCGTTTATAACATTCTTTACAGAGTACTATGTTTACATATTCTGTTGTGCTGCTGCAAGTAAGGATTTCATTGTTCTCACTGGGACATGAGAGAATAAAACACTCTTGACTCTTGATTTACGGCGCTAATGTGTGTGATAGAACTCGTGTACGGGTGATCGGTGGTCGGCGTGGACTCGGTGGGCCGAAGGTCCTGTTTCCACGCTGTATCTTTGAATTAAACTACAACCAGAGGAAATCTAAAGAAGGGTCTCTACCCGAAACGTCACCCAATTTCTTTATCCAGAGATCCTGGCTGTTCTATGGTGTTCCGCCACACAATTAAAGCATGGAATAGTCGTCACCCTACTATAGGTACCCAACCAGAAGCAATTAAAGTTAAGGTAGCTCTTTTTTTCCCCAAGAACCCTTTTTTGTTTAAGTCCAAGTCAAGAGTCAAGAGAGTTTTATTGTCATGTGTCCCAGATAGGACAATGAAATTCTTGCTTGCTGCAGCACAACAGAATATGTAAACATAATACAGAACAGGAGATAAAAGTTTAGTGTGTCTTTATACCATAGACCATATATATAAATACACAATAAATAAACAGATAAAATGCAATAAGCTGTTATTTTTCAGAGTTTGGAGTTTGGTGGTGGTGTTTAAATTCAGTTTAAATTCCATTTCGAATATTTTTGGAGGACCAGGAAACCAAGAAGCAAGAGTTACTCCAGGGAGTTACTCCAGCTCCAGCGAGTGATTCTGCGTTGATTTTCAGCGGTCGCGGCGGCGACTGGACAGTAATGGCGACCAAATCTCCCACAATGCAAAGGGAGGGAGAAAGTGGCCAGTTGCAGTGGCAGTGCACATATGCAGGGCGGCACATGCGCACAACCACGGCCGATGATGTGCTGGCCAAAGATCCTCGCTATAGGATCTTTTGTGCTGGCCATGGTGGTGCGCATGTGTAAGGCGGCCGGCCGGCCGTGCCGGCGGACGAGGAGCGGGCGGAGACCCGAGACACGGACATGGATACGAGTGGCGGGCGGAGATGGAGAGTGACAGAGAGAGAGTGAAAGATAGAGAGGGGGCCCGCTCAGAATTAAACGATAGGTGCTTGCCAAGCCGGACAAAATGGCATGGCTTTTAGGTTGCCCGGCGGGACTGTAGGTTACGATTGGCAACCGGTCAACTGCTAATTTCGAGCCCTGCAGGTGGTAAAGGATGGCGGGGGAGTTCAAAGGGAGAAATGAGTGGGCATCCATGTAGAGTGCAGGTAAGAGATGAGTCCTCTAAAATTGGTGAATTCAATGTTCATACCACTGGATTTTAAGCTACCCAAGAGGAATATGAGGTGCAATGAAGGGGGCTCAGGATAGAAATGTCAGTAAGGAATGGGAAGGGGAGTTAAAATGGTTAGCAATTAGCAGATCCAGGCCATGTCAAGTGTTTGGCATTATGATCGCCTCGTCTACACTTGGTTTTGCCAATGTAAAGGAGGCCACATCGAGAGCACCAAATGCAGTAAATGCATGTGAACATCTGTCTCACCTAGAAAGCCTGCAGCTGTCCCTGGATGGATGTGAGGGAGGGGTTGTAAGTACACGTGTTACGTCTTCTGCAAGTGCTGGGGAGGATGTGGTTTGGGTGGGAAGGGATGACTGAGCCAAGGTATTGCGTAGGGAGTGGTTTCCGAAGAAAGTGAAAAGGAGTGGGGATGTTCTCGTGATGGGATCACTTTAAAAGTGGTGGAAATGTCAGAGAATAATGTGTTGGATGTGGAGGCTGGTAGGGTGTAAGTTACAGACCAGTGTAACTCTATCCTTGTTCCGTCTGGGGGGGTGGTGGGAAGAAGGGAAGCAAGAGCAGAACTCCAGGATAGAGGAAACATGGGTGAGAGATCCATCTACAACTGCAGTGTGGAAACCACATTTAAAGAAAAAGGACATCTCGGATATCCTATAATGGAATGCCTCATCAGGGGAGCAAATATGGTGGAGTCAGAGAAATTGAGAGTAGGGGATTGGGTGGGATGTATAGTCCAGATAAATGTGGGAGTCGGTGCATTTATAGCAGAGTCCAGATAACTGGGAATCTGTGAGTTTACAGTAGAATATAGATAACTGTAGGAGTCAGTGGGTTCATAGTAGAGTCAGAAAAACTGTTGGTAGACAGTAGGTGAACACTCCAGAATTCAGTTCTTGATATTGACTTCAATCCTGGCTCCAACCACAGACCTGTTAATATTCCCAGCCCATATCTCCTAGCTAATGGCCCTATTCCTGGTCCTGGCCACACATCTGCCTCAAATGAACAAATACACTTTAAACTAAAATCCCAGTCTTTCAGGAAGACTTAAAATATCCCATGATGCTTTCCAAATAGATCTGGGGTTTCTGACCTTTGTTCTGCAGAGCTGCTTATTTCTCCACATAACATTTACCACTTTTCGAAAAGGTCGCCATTGCTTGTGAATTCTTTGGAATGTCTTGAATTTGTAAAATATACTAAATAATTATAAATAATTTGGTACAGTGCCCTCCATAATGTTTGGGACAAAGATCCATCATTTATTTATTTGCCTCTGTACTCCACAATTTAAGATTTGTAATAGACAAAATCACATGTGGTTAAAGCGCACATTGTCAGATTTTAATAAAGGCCATTTGTATACATTTTGGTTTCACCATGTAGAAATTACAGCAGTGCTTATACATAGTCCCCCCATTTCAGGGCACCATAGTGTTTGGGACACAGCAATGTCATGTAAATGAAAGTAGTCATGTTTAGTATTTTGTTGGATACCCTTTGCATGCAATGACTGCTTGAAGTCTGCGATTCATGGACATCACCAGTTGCTGGATGTCTTCTCTGGTGATGCTCTGCCAGGCCTGTATTGCAGTCATCTTTAGCTTATGCTTGTTTTGGGGGCTAGTCCCCAGTTTTCTCCAGCATATAAAAAGCATGTTCAATTGGGTTCAGATCAGGCGATTGACTTGGCCACTCAAGAATTTACAATTTTTTAGCTTTGAAAAACTTCTTTGTTGCTTTAGCAGTATGTTTGAGATCATTGTCTTACTGTAGAATGAACTGCCAACCAATGTGTTTTGAGGCATTTGTTTGAACTTGAGCAGATAGGATGTGTCTATACTCTTCAGAATTCATTATGCTACCACCATCAGCAGTTGTATCATCAACAAAGATAAGTGAGCCAGTACCTTCAGCAGCCATACATGCCCAGGCCATAACACCCCCACCACCGTGTTTCAGATGAGGTGGTATGCTTTGGATCTTGGGGCAGTTCCTTCACTCCTCCATATTTTGCTCTTGCCATCACTCTGATATAAGTTAATCTTCGTCTCATCTGTCCACAAGACCGTATTCCAGAACCGTGGTTACTCTTTTAAGTACTTCTTGGCAAACTGTAACCTGGCCATCCTATTTTTGCTGTTAACTAGTGGTTTGCATCTTGCAGTGTAGCCTCTGTATTTCTGTTCATGAAGTCTTCTGCAGACAGTGGTCATTGACAAATCCACACCTGACTCCTGAAGAATGTTTCTGATCTGTCGGACAGGTGTTTGGGGATTTTTCTCTATTATAGAGAGAATTCTTCTTTCATTAGCTGTGGAGGTCTTCCTTGGCCTGCCAGTCCCTTTGCGATTGGTAAGCTCACCAGTGCTCTCTTTCTACTTAATGATTTCCAAACAGTTGATTTTGGTAAGCCTAAGATTTAGCTAATGTCTCTAACAGTTTTATTCTTGTTTCTCAGTCTCATAATGGCTTCTTTGACTTTCATTGGCACAATTTTGGTCCTCATGTTGATAAACAGCAATAAAAGTGTCCAAAGGTGATGGAAAGACTGGGGGAAAGACTAGGTGCTGAGAGCTCTCTTATACCTGCATTAAGGAGGCATTTAAACACACCGGAGCAATTACAACTTTGAAGCCATGCGTCTCAAACATTATGGTGTCCTGAAATGGGGGTACCATGTATGAACACTGCTGTAATTTCTACTTGGTGAAACCAAAATGTACAAAAATACCCTTTAATAAAATCTGACAACCACATGTGATTTTTTTCCAATTACAAATCTCAAATAGTGGAGTACAGAGGCAAATAAATAAATGATGGTTCTTTGTCCCAACCATTATGAAGGGCACTGTACATAACAATGGTAGCTCTATTTCAAAAATAATCTTCTGAAACCACTCAAAATCTTGATATCTCTTGTGCACGATTAGATAATGAATAAAAACGCTAAGTATCCAGTCAGCAGAATGCAATTGCTTTGTCAGGTACTGTAAACCTTAGTCTCACACAAGTTGAAGCACAAGCATCTTTAATGTTCAGTTCATCATCATATAAGCAGTACATCATACGTTCTGTCTACTGCAGCTACTGAAGACAGTAGGCGAGTTCTTACACTATAAAGCATGCATTAGACGGAGTTATAATTACTAAGCATTCTGATTGGCTAACATGCAATAGCCAATCTACAGGTACTCACTGCTTCTGGGCTGGTAATTTGTTGGATGAGGGAAACTCTGTCTTTGACAGCCTTACTAACACTCACTGTGTGAGAATTTGTTCTAATTGGAGTGCAATGTGTTGAATGACCTAGACAAGGCAAAATTAAAAATGATAAATGAAAACATAGCACAAAGAGATGCAAGGTTTTGATGCTGATCAGAGACTTCCAAGCAAAAGCAATCTTCTACCATTACACTGTGCTTTCTATCACTAAGTTCATAAGTTCTAAGAGCAGACCCATCAAGTCTACTCCACTATTCAATCATGGCTGATCTATCTTTCCCTCTCAATCCCATTCTCCTGCCTTCTCCCCATAACCGCTGACACCCTTGCTAATCAAGAATCTGTCAATCTCTACCTTAAAACTTTCCATTGACGGCTTCCACAGCTGGCTGTGGCAATGAATTCCACAGATTCACCACCCTCTGAGTAAAGAGGTTCCTTCTCATCTCCTTTCTAAAGGTACAAACTTTTATTCTAAGGCTATGGCCTAGACTTTCCCATTAGTGGAAATAGCCTCTCCACATTCACTCTATCCAGGCTTTTCACTATTCAGTAACTATTCAGTCAATTTTGGATGCAATTTGCCTTGCTTTTTTTTTAATGAATCTCCCATGTAACACCTTGGTAAAGGCCTTATGAAATCCATGTAGACTACATCAACTGCACTCCTTCATCAAAACATGTTGTTATCTATTTAAAAATTATTCAAATTGGTCTACAGAAGGGTCTTAACCAGAAACATCACCCATTCCTTCTCTGCAGAGATGCTGCCTGTCCTGCTCAGTTACTCCAACATTTTGTGTCTATCTTCAAATTGGTCAGGCAGGATGTATCCATCTAACAAACCCTACTGATTATCAATGATTAATCCCTACCTTTCCAAGCATAATTTAATCTTGTCCTTCAGTAGTTTTTCCAATAATTTCCCTAGATCCACAGGCCTATAGCATCATACAGCAAGAACACAGGCCCTGCAGCCCTTCTTGTCCATGCTGATCAAGGTGTCCCATCTAATCTAGTCCCAATTTCCCGCATTTGGTCCATGTCCCAATAAACCTGATCTATCCATGTACCTATCCAAGTGTCTTTTAAATGTTATTTTACCTGCCTCGACTACCTCCTCTGGCAGTTCACTCCATATACCCACCACCCTCTGAGTTAAAAGATTGCCCCTCAGAATCCTATTAAATCTTTCCCCTCTCATCCTAAATCTATGTCTTCCGGTTCGTGCTTCCTCTACCCCAGGTAAAGGACTCTGTACATTCACTCTATCAATTCCCCTCATGATTTTAAACACCTCTATACGGTCTGGTTACCAGGAATCTATTCCTGCTGCCCTTCTTGAATAAAGAGATTAAATTTGCTGTCCTCCAGTCATTCTGACACCTCGCTATGGAGCAGCAAAGATGTACAATATCTCAGTCACAGCAGCAACAATTGTTTCCCTTGCCTCCTACAGCAACCTAGCACATATCGAATCATGCCCCGCTAATTTATCCATCTTTAAGATCACTAAAACATGTCATACAGAAAACCCTCATTTTAACGGACCCCTTTATAACAGATTTTGGTTATATCAATTCAATTTATTTGTCTTTTGGACAAATTTGTCATTTGGACCCCTTGAGGTCCAAACGAAATGTCGTTTCTGCAGCCATACAATACAAAACGAAGAAGACCCGAGACACAACACAATTTACACATACATCCATCACAACGCTGTGATGGAAGGCAAAAAACCGTATCTCTCCACTGCACTCCCCCCCCCCCCGATGTCAGAGTCAAAGTCAAAGCCCCCGGCGGGCGATGGTGATTATCCCGCGGCCATTAAAGCCACGCCGGGTGATGCAATGTCGCGCACCGGGTCTTGGTGTTAGAGCCCCGGCGCGCGCCCGCAAAGTCCGGTGGCCATTCCAAGCCGCGCGGTGGTATAAAGCCTCGCTCCAGGTGCTCTTCAACCCCGCAACTCGGGCGGGAGAAGTCGCCGTTGCGGAAGCCCCGAAAAGCGGTCTCCCACCAGGGGACCCGCGGGCTTCCAGTGTTGCCGTCCGCTAGACCCGCGGTTGTAGCCTCCGAATCTCCGGGGGTCGGGTCGCAGCAGCGCTCCACCACAGCTCCACCCGCTCCGGACTCGGCCAGCCCCGTGACGGTGAGTAGTCCGCAGCTCCACAACTGGAGCCCCAGGTCGTTCCTGCTGGAGGCCGCTCCACGTTGCCCAGCCCCAACGACAACGGAGACCCGACAAAGAAAAGGTCGGGTCTCCCGTGCAGGGGAAAGATTTCAAAGTTTCTCCCCCCCCCACCCCCCCACACACATACCCCGACAAAAAAAATAATAAAAAACTACATAAAAACGAGACAAAAATAATAAAAAGACAGACGGACTGCAGAGGCCGCTGCAGACGTGGACTGACCTGCCAAACCAACCCCTACTCATACTGCCAACCCAGCCCCAGCTTCTGATACCATCCCCAGCTAACGAGATGCACCGACTAGCCCTTCTGCTTGCGATCGTTTCGCCGAACACCTCCGGTCGGTCCGCAATAACCAACCTGAACTCCCGGTGGCTCAGCACTTCAACTCCCCCTCCCATTCCGTATCTGACCTCTCTGTCCTGGGTCTCCTCCATGGCCACAGCGATCAACACCGTAAATTGGAGGAAATGCACCTCATATTCCGCTTGGGCAGTCTACATCCTGGTGGCCTGAACATTGAATTCTCCCAATTCTGCTAGCCCTTGCTGTCCCCTCCCCTTCATCAGCCATCTGGCTGTCTCCTCCCCTCCCCCAGCCCTTGGGCTCCTCCTCCGCCTTTTTCCTTTTTTCCTTTCTTCTCCCCACCCCCTATCAGTCTGAAGAAGGGTTTCGGCCCGAAACGTTACCTATTTCCTTCGCTCCATAGATGCTGCTGCACCCGCTGAGTTTCTCCAGCATTTTTGTGTAGCCCTTCTACATCCATTGCACAGACCGGTTGATGTGGCTGTTGTTGCAGTTTGCGTTGCAGCCCCTAGGGACAACACTTTCTTCAGGCCGCTACCACCAGCAGGACACCCTCGGCCACCATGGAGCATCCTCCCCTCTCGCCGACTGCTGCTTCTTTCAATTGGCCATAGCTTTGCCCACTCGACCTCATCCTACCCTCCCCTTCTCCCGTTGCTCTGTCCATTCCGCTGGTCCCTCCTCCTTCTCCCATCACTCTGACCATTCGGCCCCTCTCCCCATTCACCACCACCTCCTCCTCCCCACCCCGGAGTGGCTGAAATACTCCACCTTGAAAGCGTGGAGCGGACGGTGATGGTGAACAGGAAGAAGGGGTGGTTGTTGAGAGGAAAGGGAACGTGATCAAGCACGTCAGTCGATGGCAGTGGCCTGAAGGAGGAACTAATGGCTACAACATGAACCGCAACAACAGCCATCTCAACCGGACTGTGCAGCACCTGGGTCACTGGTGCAGACCAGCGCATCTACGCCTAGTTTTAAGGTGAAACGACACAAAGTACTGGAGTAACTCAGCAGACTGAATCAGTCTAAAGAAGGGTCCCGACATTACCTAACCATGTTCTCCAGATGTGCCTGAGCTGCTGAGTTCTTCATGCTCTTTGTGTCATTTTGTGTATCAACCATCATCTGTAGTTCTGTTTCAAATACATACCACGATAACACCTTACTTGGTTATAGCAGACAATCAATAATTGACTCAACCCTCCCCTCCACCCCCCCCCAATTCTGTCCATTATAACATCTCCTTTTCCAATTCTAATGTGTTATGCAATTTCATCTTTCCTTTCACTAAATTCGCCAGCTTCAACATCCTTCTCTTTAGTAAATACAAAGTATTCATTTAACATGTCACCAACACATTGCAATACCATGCATCAATTACCGTTTTAGCCCCGAATGGGTCCTTCTCTTTCCTGGTTATCCCCTTGCCTTTAACATACTTATAAAAAGCTTTAGTTTTCTTTTATCCAGTCCATCAGTGATATTTCATGCTCCTCTTTAAACCCCCCTCCCAAGACTCTATATTTTTGGTCAGTGTCCCCAGTTTTCAGCTCTATAACTGTCACATAATTCCTTTTTTGCCTTTATCCACCCTTCACTGGAATTTAGAAGGATGAGAGGGGATCTTAAAGAAACATATAAAATTATAAAAGGACTAGACAAGCTAGATGCAGTAAAAATGTTCCCAAGGTTGGGGGAGTCCAGAATCAGGGGCCACAGTCTAAGAATAAAGGGGAGGCGATTTAAAACTGAGATGAGGAAAAAACTTTTTCACCCAGATAGTTGTGAATTTGTGGAATTCTCAACCTCACAATGCAGTAGAGGCCAATTCACTGGATGAATTTAAAAGAGAGTTAGATAGAGCTCCAGGGGCTAGCTGAATCAAGGGATATGGGGAGAAGGCAGGCATGGTTTACTGATTGTGGATGATCACAATGAATGGTGGTGCTGGCTCGAAGGGCCAAATGGCCTCCTCCTGCACCTATTTTCTATGTTTCTATTGATTGACCTTGATATCCAGCGTACCTTTTCCTTTCATTCTGAGGGGAACACCTTGGTCCTGAACTCTCACAATTACACATTTTAATCATCAAACTTTCCCTCCCATTCAGGATCTTAACTTGCATGGTTACCTTGAAGCATGAGAGTTAAGGCCATTATCCCTGGAATGTTCTCCCAGTGAAACTCCATCTATGTTTGGGTGGGCGGCGCGACTCACGTCGCAGCGGCCTCTGCAGTCCGTCTGTCTTTTTTTTATTTTTTTGTCTCGTTTGAGTGTAGTTATAGTGGTTTTTTTAAACTGGGTATGTGCGTGGGGGGCGGGGGGGGGGTGGGGAAACTTTTTTAATCTTTTCCCTGTACGGAGGACCCGACCTTTTCCCTGTCGGGTCTCCGTTGTCGTTGGGGCCTTGCACCGTGGAGCGGCCTCCAACCGGAACGACCTGGGGCTCCAGTCGCGGAGCCTGCGGACTACTCACCATCGCGGAGCTGGCCGAGTTCGGAACGGGAGGAGCTGTGGTGGCGCGCGGCTGCAACCCGACCCCGGAGATTCGGAGGCTCCAGCCGCAGGTCTGGTGGACGGTGACATCGGGAGCTCGCGGGTCCCTGGTGGGAGCCCGCTTTTCGGAGCTCCCGCAACGGCAACTTCTCCTGCCCGAGTTGCGGGGTTGAAAATGACCTGGAGCGGGGCCTAACATCGCCCGGCGCGGCTTTAATGGCCGTGGGACTTGCTAGCGCCCGCCGGGGGCTCCAACATCAAGACCCGGAGCGTGGCCTTGCATCGCCCGGCGCGGCTTTAATGGCCGCGGGACCTATTTACCATCGCCCGCCGGGGGCTTTGACTCAGACATCGGGAGAATGTGGAGTGCAGGGGAGAGATAAGACTTTGCCTTCCATCACAGCGAGGAGGAGATTCGCTGTGATGGATGTTTGTGTAAATTGTGTTGTGTCTTGGTTCTTCTACTTGTTTGTATGACTGCAGAAACCAAATTTCGTTTGAACCTCAATGAGGTTCAAATGACAACAAATAAATTGTATCATTGCTAGTTGCCCAACAACATTCCTTAAAGTTTAGGTCATGTATTGCCCCTTAGCCAGTATGTACTGGTTCAAAAACTCCCCTGAATGCACTTTAGAAATCTCATTGCTCAATGCTTTTCACACTAAAACTGTCCCAGTTAATATTGGGGCAAGTTGAAAACTTCTGCTGTAATAACCTTATCACTCTTACATCGCTCTGTATTTTATCCATATATCTGTTCGTCTATCTATTCATATGGCCTTATTTGAGGAGTCTTCAAGGATATCTCTCCCATTATTGCATTAATCAATATTGCAATGCCACCTTCTCCTTTATATCCCTCCTTTCCGCATGTCACACTCATGGTAGTTGTAAGTACTACCCTCCCTTCAATCATTTTACCATGTGCTGGTCAAAGCTCTAGGTTTGCCTTACTAGTCAGATTCCTTGCATTCAAAATAAATACAATTTAACCTTGCATTGGTTACTGCTTCCCCCCCCCCCCCCCACCCTGAGCCCATCCCCACTCTTATGTGTCCGAGAGGGGCATGGCCATGGATAATTCTTGCACTATCTACTCTTCTGCTCTGCTCGATAGTCGCCAATTGCTTTTCTGCCTATGTAGCAATTGCAGGACGACCAGCTCACTAAACATATCCATTATGCTCTCAATATCCCTTAAGCTTTATAGTGAATCCAGTTATCCAGTATGGTCAGTCAAGTGTTACAGCTGGCCATACTTCCCAAATACGGGAGTTCCCCTCCTCCACCATAGATGAGGCTCGCACCAGGGTCTCTGCCATACCTCGCAACACTGCTCTCTCTCCCCATCCCCCCACTCACAACAAGGGCAGAGTCCCCCTAGTCCTCACCTTTCATCCCACCAGCCGTCACATACAACAAGTGATCCTCCGTCAGTTTCGCCACCTCCAACGTGACCCCACCACTCGCCACATCTTCCCATTTCCCCCATGTCTGCCTTCCGCAAAGACCGCTCCCTCCGTAACTCCCTTGTCAATTCTTCCCTTCCCTCCCGTACCACCCCCTCCCCGGGTTCTTTCCCTTGCAATCGCAAGAGATGCAACACTTGTCCCTTCAACTCCCCCCTCGATTCCATTCAAGGACCCAAGCAGTCGTTCCAGGTGCGACAGAGGTTCACCTGCATCTCCTCCAACCTCATCTATTTCATCCGCTGCTCTAGATGTCAGCTGATCTACATCGGTGAGACCAAGCGGAGGCTTGGCGATCGTTTCGCCGAACACCTCCGGTCGGTCCGCAATAACCTACCTGACCTCCCGGTGGCTCAGCACTTCAACTCCCCCTCCCATTCCATATCTGACCTCTCTGTCCTGGGTCTCCTCCATGGCCACAGCGAGCAACACCGGAAATTGGAGGAAATGCACCTCATATTCCGCTTGGGCAGTCTACACCCTGGGGGCATGAACATTGAATTCTCCCAACTCTGCTAGCCCTTGCTGTCCCCTCCCCTTCATCAGCCCTCTGGTTGTCTCCTCCCATCCACCAGCCCTCGGGCTCCTCCTCCGCCTTTTTTCCTTTCTTCTCCCCACCCCCTATCAGTCTGAAGAAGGGTTTCGGCCCGAAACGTTGCCTATTTCCTTCGCTCCATAGATGCTGCTGCACCCGCTGAGTTTCTCCAGCATTTTTGTGTACCTTCCCAAATACATGTTTGCCGAGAATATTTCCAGTATCCCTAATTTCTCTCAGAGCACCATGTGGTCGAGTTCTCCATGGATTACTATTGAATGACCATAGTTCTCCAAATTGTGAGGGTAATTAATTATGAAAGAGCTTTATTCCACTCTAAGTACACCTATTACAAACTAGATTCACTATCTTTACTTAGTCCTTTGCAATGTCAAAACAATTTTAAATTATGATGACAGTAAAAGAACTAAGAATATAAAACCTTAAGATCTTTGAAATACTTCACATTTATCTTGAAATTAAATTAACAGTGTTTCTAACCTGTTTTATGTGGGCTTGTGTGTCCCTTCTGAATTGAGTCGTATGGCATTTTAACTCCATCTGAAGGAAATCTAAAGATAAACATAGAAATGAAATTACATCTAGTTGCAGCACCATAAAGCCAAATGGATTAGGTCAGAATTTACTTCTTTTTTTAAAGTTTAGATTTCCTGCAATTTGTGTTGGGATTTTTTTGCATGCACTATGTGGAATAAGATATAATTAATCCTTTTTACACAGATGTACTTTAGAGTTAAGTGAACTGTAGAGTTTCTGTGAAGAAAATCTTTTAGAGTCAGCCAAGAAGGCAATGGCAAGATTAAATTGTTCCTCTTGTCAATTGTTTGACTTTTTTTGTTACTATCAAGCTCCAGAAACAGAGTAAACCACGACATTCAGTTAAATTAACAAATTCACATTAATGTAATTAAATAGTAACCAGCAAATCACGACTCATTGCTCAAGTTGAATCTCAAGTTAATTGTGAAAATCACTGGGTTAGAGTGGACTGCCCAATGCACTTGCCTATTTGGCAAATTTAACCACCATAGCAACCAACCCCCATTCCTAAATGCACATGCAACAAAAAATAATATCCTGTTATACACCCCTGTGAACTCCTGCAGCCCAACAGCTTTGGTGAATTGTATGTTTCCGTGATTCCCCTGAAGATATCTTTGAGCTCTGCCTCTTCCCTAACTATACCAGGGTGTATTAAGAACAGAAATTGCTGGAGATACGCAGCAAGCCTGGCAACAACTGTGGAGAGAGAAACACATTTCAGATTTTCAGCAACTGAATTGTTTTGCATCCCACAATTCCAGTTTTGTTGCTTTATTTCCTCTCTGTCCTAATTCATGAACATTTACTTATATCTCTTCCAGACAAATCCACTATGATTAGCAAACATTGGCCATCCTCTCTTAGATGGTGCCAACTAGTGTGTCATCTAGCTCTCCGAGTCTCCAATGTTTCACATTCCCATTATTATCTCAATAATGAAAAAAATAGCAACTGCAGATGCTAGAAATCTGAAATGAAACAGAAAATGATGGAAACACTCAGCTGGTTCACAGCATCTGTGAAAAGAAAAACAGATTTATTGTTTCATGATGAAAACTCTTTGTCAGAATCATTTATATTCTCTTCGGTCCTCACCCTTCTTAAAACATATTTGTTTTATTTTACTTTTCCAGTTCTGATGAAATGTCACCAACTTGGGAACACTAACTCTTTTTCTTCCATAACAGGTGCTGCCTGACTTCCTAAGTCCTGAAAGCTACAATTTCATTTTTACTTTTAGAGAAAGTCATTGTCCTGTTAGCGACTCTGGTCTCAAGTTTTAGATTGCCTTAATAAGTTTCACTTAATCCCTACCTACACCTTCACCACCCTTCATGAAGTTAATTTGCCTAATTTCTGGGTTAATCCTCCTAATAAATCATTTTTTTTAAGATCAGCATTGCAGTACTTGGGACAGCTTTCTGTATTAAAGGCTTCATATTTGATGCAAATTTCAAATTGCAGATCCAAAGATGGCACGTGGAAATTCATGGTCACATTCTCAGATACCAAACTTCAGTCATCCTCACTCAGTACTCCATCCTTACTCAATACCTTTTTTAAAATACCAGTCGGCTGAGACAGTCACATACCACTACAATGAAAGAGGAACTAGACAGGAGTAGCACGGTTTGGTTGCAAGTAGTAGATTTTCCGATATTTTTAAATATAAAACATCACGTGACCACAGTATTCCCTCTTAATGCACAGTGAAGCTGACCTGATATAATCATAAATATCGTGCCAGTTTTCTCCTTTGGGCACAAGAAAAGCCATTTCTCTTGGCATTGGAGATACGTCATGCAGTCCTGCCCGCTTTGCCTCATGGACTGTTACACCTGAAATGTATAAATGAAGAATTATATGCAGAAGTGGCACATACTGACACAGTTCGGATGTCTTTCATCAGTTACCATTGACCTTTACTTTCAGAAGCTACAAATGAGAACCCAAGACTTGTTTCAAAAGGAACTGAATACTGTCATGTTTATTTTTGGTCCACCTAAATGTAACATCTCCAAATCTTCAAGTTTGTGGATGACACAAAGCTTGGTAGCAGTATGAGCCGCGAGGAGGATGTTTTGAGGTTGCAGGGTGACTTGGATAGGTTGGTTGAGTGGGCAGATGCATGGCAGATGCAGTATAATGTGGATAAATATGAGGTTATCTACTTTGGTGGCAAGAACAAGAAAGCACATTATTATCTGAATGGTTAGAAGAACTGTAGATACTGGTTTAAATCGACGGTAGACTCAAAATGCTGGAGTAACTCAATGGAACAGGCAGCATCTTGGAGAGAAGAAAAAACATCACCCATTCCTTCTCTCCAGAGATGCTGCCTGTCCCGCTGAGTTACTCCAGCATTTTGTATCTACCTATTATCTGAACTGTGTCAAATTAAGAAAAGGGCGAGACATGGGTGTCCTTGTACATCAGTCTCTGAAAGTAAGCATGCAGGAACAGCAGACAGTGAAGAAAGCAAATGGCACGTTGGCCTTCATAGCGAGAGGATTTGAGTATAGGAGCAAGGAGGTCCTACTGCAATTTTACAGGGTCCTGCTGAGACCACACCTGGAGTAATATGTGCAGCTTTGGTCTCCTAATTTGAGGAAGGACATTCTTGCTATTGAGGGAGTACTGCGTAGGTTCACCAGGTTAATTCCCGGGATGGCAGGACTGACATATGATAAAAGAATGGGTTGACTGGCCTTATATTCGCTGGAATTTAGATGGATGATAGAATAGGATAGGATAGGATAGCCCTTTATTGTCATTCAGACTGAAGTCTGAACGAAATTGCAACAGTCATACATAAAACAACAATAAACACACATTAACATCCACCACAGTGAGTCCACCGAACATCTCCTCACTGTGATGGAGGCAAAAGTCTTAGGTCTGCAGTCTCTTCCCTCCTCTTCTACCTCTGCGCTGAAGCGATACCCCCCCGGGCGATGTTACAAATCAGTCCCGCAGCTCAAACGCCGCGGCCCGGGGTGGTCGAAGCTGCCGCCCACCAGAGGGGATCTTATAGAAACATATACAATTCTTAAGGAATTGGACAGGCTAGATGCCGGAAAAATGTTCCCGATGTTGGGGGAAATCCAAAACCAGGGGTCACAGATTAAGATTAAGTGGTAGGCCATTTAGGACTGAGATGAGGAAAAACGTTTTCACCCAAAGAGTTGTGAATCTGTGGAATTCTCTCCCACAGAAGGCAGTGGAGGCCAATTCACTGGATGTTATCAAGAGAGAGTTAGATATAACTCTTAGGGCTAATGGAATCAAGGGATATGGGGAGAAAGCAGGAACGGGATACTGATTTAGGATGATCAGTCATGATTATATTGAATGGCTCGAAGGGCCGAATGGCCTACTCCTGCATTTATTTTCTATGTTTCAATGAATCCAAAAACACATTTTTTTAAAAATAACCAGCACACTGGAATGGTGTCTCCAATTCTTGCGCGATTCATGATTCTGACCTTCCTTGACCTAAAATTAAAATTACCTGGACACAAACAAGGATATCAATCAATCAATCAATCAGTTTTATTCATAAAGTGCAAGTGAAATGAATTTGCCAGCAGCGGTAGAATGATAAAGAACACACAAAAACACAATAAAAATGTAACATAAACATCCACCACAGCATTCATCACTGTGGTGGAAGGCACAAAATTTGGCTAGTCCTCCTCCATTTTCCCCCGTGGTAGGGACCTCAACCCTCCGCAGCCGCCACTGCGGGCGTCCAGATGAGTAGACAAGGTAAAGTCCAGGTAAGTCCTGAATCGGTGCCTCCCCACCGGAGACTGCGGCTTCAGGTTGGTGTAGGCCGCAGGCCGGCGGTCAAAGATCTGGCAAATGTGGATATGTCAAGGTGGCTGTCGTTTATGGCTCTGCCTTACCCCTCATTCTATTATTGTGTTATTTGACTGATTTTCTCAGCTTGCTGAGTGAAAGATAATTGCAGAAAACAAAAGCCCATTGTATAAGAGATAACATATATGGATAGAACTGGCTGACTAACACGAAACAGAAGATTTGCATGAATGGATCTTTTGTAATGTACGGAATGTCATTTGGATTATATTTGAATGACATGGATAAAGGTAACGAATGCAAGGTTGATAAATTTGCTAATGTTACAAAGAGAAGCAGGGAAGTAAGTTTTGAGGAACACATAAAAATACAATAAAGATACTGGTTAAGTGAGTGGGCAAAGATCTGGCAAATGTGAATATAATGGAGGAAAATCTGGAAGAAAATCCGGGCTCACTCTCTCTGCTCCCGCAATCGGAAGCACGCCACATAGCATCAGCGCACTGGGTGACCTGGCAGAAGCAGAGGGTGCAACGGGAGCCTCCCACCGTTATCAGGCGACGAGGCATGTGTACAGAGGCAAATGCTGTGTCTGCATCCAATACCCTGGGATCTCGCTGTGCTGTCACTACTGCAAACCTGTGCCCAATGATGTCAGGAAATTCCTGCATCTAGCTTGATCAGACTGTACTTAAACTACTGAAGGAAAAATCCATAAATTATTAAAGAATAATTGGATACAGAACTGGGGGCTAATTTACGATCTTTTGATCTAAGACGTCAAATGACTGTTCATCAGCAATTATCTCACAATATTGTGCACAACCACAATTTAATTTTCTTATGCACCTCACAACATCACCAAATATCAACCATCACACAGTCACTGTAATATCACAGAACTGCCATTGTATTCCTCGCTCAGTCCACGAGAATAATGTGATTACTTACTTGGCTCAAATAACAAGTCACTGGTGAAGATGTTCTTTACATACATATTAGAGCAAAGTTTAATGCTTTTCAGGTGGCTGTAGTGTCTCTTTAGATAAAACAACAAAATATAATGAAGGTCCATGATCAGACATGTCCACTTCACACCAACAGGAGCAAGGCCAACCAGGTCTATTGAAAGGAAAAGGGAAAAATTACAAGCTTATCAACAAGCAATAAATCAATACAGCTAGCTGATTTGTATCCTGTAATAACTAACCCTATTTCCTCTAAAATTACTACTTATGATTAATAGAATAGCTATAACAATGTTTTTTTATGTGGCACATTTAATATATTAAAATGTCAGAAGGCAATTCACATCAAATAACTGCTGCCAGAAGGAGAGATATAGGGGCCTAAAACGTAGTCAAGGAATTTAACACGGAATTTTAAAGAAGTTGAGGGGAAAAGAGAGAAGGGTTTTGGAGTATGAATTCCAGAGCTCAAGGCAATGGCAATTGAAGGTATTGGGGTGATGGTGGAACAATAAAAAACCAGGAAACCTCAGAAGCCCATTGGCGGGCAAGTGATAACATGGAGGATATTAAAGATGGGGGTTGAGAGGAAGATTTGACAACAAATGCAAAATGTATTTTTAAATGCAATGTGTTGCATGATCTGCAAAAATAAAATTCAGATCTGAAATTCATCTTATAATCAAATAAGCTTCTGTACAGTTTGGATGAGTTAATTGCGGAGGGAAGGAACATGCCATGAGTTAATCATGATCAATCATGCTTGTTCAAACCAAACACAATGTCTTCTGGATGTAGGCAGTGCAGAGAGAGCTGCATTTATTGTCGAAATCCATTAATTTAAGGCACTGTCTTTTTTTAACCGACAATTGGGTCAATTGAATCAACTGCTAGACTATTTCAGAGGGCAGTAAGTCCAAGACCAGGTTGGAATACAAGGTCCCCTTTTCTGAACAAGTTGAATTAATAGAATATATTCTTTGATCTGTGCCAACTCACTAAGCTTATCCATATCCCCTTGAAGCTTCTGCACATCATCATCATCACTGCTCACATTCCCATTTATTTGTGCATCATTCGCAAATTTAGAAATGTTATATAATAATAATAATAATATCTTTTATTGTCATTGCACGTCAGTGCAACGAGATTTAGTATGCAGCTCCACCGATGTACAGGAAAAGTAAAATAAATAAATAAACAATTTTGGGTCTCCATATTTGGTTTCCACAGCAAAAATGTTGATACAGATTGTGAATGGCAGGTAGCTAAACACTGCCCCCTGTGTAACCCTTCAAGTCACAGTCTGTTACTTGTGCTGAACCCAATTAATCCCACTTCGCTCTCCGTTTTCTATCTGAAAACAAACTTTCAATCGATACCAGTATATTACACTCTTAACAAAAGCCTTCAGAAAATCAAACCACACCTTGTCATCTACTTGATAGGATACATCCTCAGAGAACACTAACAGATTCATCAAATGCAATTTCAGGATCCATGCTGAATCTGCTCAAACATATTATTTTCAGTGTCTTCACTTTACTTTCGAGCAGCTTGTCTGTTTTCTCCCATCTTTCCTAAATAGGAGGATAACATTTGCTATCCTCCAATCTGTAGGAATTATTCCAGAATCTGTATAACTTAGGAAGTTGATGATGCCCTTTACTTACCACATAGAAATTAGCAGTCTTGAGAGGCATTTAAGATTTTGGTTTTTTTTAGAAAATATGTAGAATTAACTCATGTATCCACACAAGGAAACAATAAAGATTTTATCGCTCCATTTCAAAGAACAGCATGTAAATACTTAACTGCCACCAAAACACTTCAAAGCATCTTCAAATTCATAAAGCACTGTCCTCCTGATTAATTTTGTATTCCTCGTTGTCACCTTCCCCTCAGCCAACAATTAACCATTCTACATTTCCCTGATCACACCTGCTTTGATCTGTTGTTTTCACTTAAATTTTCTTTGAAACCATTCCATCTCTAGTTTCCCTCTCCCATGACTCAGTCTAAAGGAGGGGCTCGACCCCAAACGTCACCCATTCCTTCTCTCGAGACGCTGTCTGTCCCGCTGAGTTACTCCAGCATTTTGTGTCTGGTGTAAACCAGCATCTGCAGTTCCTTCCTATACTATATAAATACGTCTTTATATTCTTATCAAAATATAACCTTGGATAATGAAGTCAAAAATCTTTGCCAAATGTTATCAGAAAACGAAATACAAATTCGTACTATTCTTTCTGAATAGGAGCAACTGAGAAATTTATAAAATAATAAAATCAAACATGTTATGAAAACCTACCTTGCTTTGCAGATTTTGCAGTGGTGTTATACACAGAGCCTTTCACAGCACCACAAACAAATGGAAACTGGAGCCACGTGACCGTGCATTTAAACTCTTTAAATAGGTTGGAGAATGAAATCCGAATGACTTGACTATCCTGGAGAAAAATTATTCACAGAAAGAGTGCATGAAATAATTCCTTTGAGAACAAAAAGTACCAATGCCCAGATTCCCTGCCCTGAGACAGCCAGTCACTCACGCTCAGATCAAACCTCAAATTAACTGAATACATTTTATTCGCCAAGTATTTATACATGCAAGGAATTTGCCTTGGTGCTTTGCTCACAAGTAACAACACAATATACAATAAACAATTAAGAATAAAACATTATAATTTAAACATGTGAAAATTGAAATAAAATACCAGAGCAAAAGGAGGCTACAGACTTTTGGTTGTTGAGTAGAGCTGTTTTTATGTCTGGCTGTGGCGGCTTTGACAGTCCGGAGTCGCCTTGCAGAGGGAAGTGCTTCAAAGAGTTTGTGGCCATGGTGAGAGGGGTCAAAGATTATCTTACCCGCTCGCTTCCTGGCCCTTGCAGTGTACAGTTCGTCGATGGGGGGAAGGTTGCAGCCAATAACCTTCTCAGCTGATCGAACGATGCGTTGCACCTTCTGGATGTCATGCTTGGTGGCTGAGCCAAACCAGACCATGATGGAGAAGGTGAGGACAGATTCTATGATGGCAGTATAAAACTGGACCATCATTGCCTGTGGCAGATTGTGCTTTCTCAGCTGCCACAGGAAGTACATCCCCTGTTGGGTCTTTTTGACTGTGGAGTCGATGGTGGCCTCCCATTTAAGGTACCTGGAGATGATGGTTCCAAGGAACTTAAATGACTCCACAGAGTGAGTGGGGGGAGCTCTCCTAAAGTCTACAATCAATTCCACTGTCTTAACAGCATTGAGCTCCAGGTTGTTGCGATGCACCAGGACGCCAGCTGTGTCACTTCCTGTCTGTAGGCAGATTCCTCCCCAATCAGGGTTGTGTCGTCTGCAAACTTGAGAAGCTTGTCAGAGGAGTCTGTGGAGGTACAGTTACTCCAACACGTTGTGTCTTTTTTTCCATAAACCAACATCTGCAGTTCATTATTTCAGCACGAAGCAAGAACTGAATGCTCAAAAAGTCAAGTCAGATCAATCCTCTAATTCAATTAAAACGAATTGATCAGGTTTTACAATAGTTGCTGTATTTTGGGAGGTTCTTAAGTAATTCCATGTCAATCTACAGCTTTCAACCAACAATGAATTCTGATGAGAAAATGTGCTCCCATCAGATCTTATTGCCTATTTTGCTTTATTACACCTGAAACATCTATGAAAACAAGAAATTAACATTTTGAACATATTACTAAGGCTCTACAGTTTGGCAAATGATCTTGGCAATGATGGTAGCATTGAACTATTAATCTTAATATAGACTTTTCAATAACTACATCTAATTCCAACATTAGATTCAAGCAAACAAATGCACAATGTCCAGACGGTACTAATCAACACATACCTCAGTAACTGCATCAAAATGAACCACAAAGTATTTGGATACAATTGGTTTGAAGAGGATGTACAGGTAACGGCCAACAAGTCCGAGGGATTGAGTAGTAGTTTTTGGTAGCTGAATGTAGTTGCCAGCAGGGATGGAGCCTCGGATACGATAAACTGTACACTTCAGAGTTTTATCCTTATAACAAAAAAATCCAGATTAAACAGTCATCAGTTAACTCTGCAAAATAAACAAAAATCACTTGATATGGTAACCATATCATTATAGTATTATAATGCATGATTTCAAAAGCATACAAGACTGATAAGAACAATGACCAAAAGTGGGGAAAGAAATGCCATTCATAAGAAACAATTGAATATATGCATTGCTTCCAGAAGTCAAGCACAATCTTGTTTGTCTGGTTGACATTGAGGGAGAGGTTGTTGTCTTAGCACCAGGTTATGAGGTTCTCAATCTTCTTCCTATACTCCACCTTGTTGTTATTTGAAATCGGGCCAATAAACAGTGGTGCCATCTGCAATCATGTAAATTATGTTGGATTGGTATTTTGCTGCACTGTCATGAGTGTATAAGAAGTATAGTAGGGGGCTGAGAATGCATCCTTGTGGGACACCAGTGTTGAGGATTATCGTAGAGGATGATTTGTCACCGATCCTCACTGATTGTGGTCTGCTGGTTAGGAATTCGAGGATTCAGATGCAGACTGCTGAATCCAAGGTCCACAAGCTTGGAGATGAGCTTGATTGGTATAATGGTATTAAAAGCAAAGCTCTAGTCTAAGACGGACTGTGCAGAATAATCCTGTATCCAGAAATTGGTGTAATCCCCATTTCTACTCCTCTAACGCTATTTCAGACATAAAATAGGCATAGTTGTCGTAAAATACGGGCACCAATACTGAATCAAAAAGGGAATACTTGACAAGGTAAACCAGGGGTGTCTCAACAAGCCCACTAGCAATGAGCTATAGATTAATCATGTGCACACATTTCTAAGCAGCAACAGAAATTAAAAAGGGAAAACCTTTAAAGCATGCATACTCTGCATTTTTCTCATAATAACCAACTTCAAGGATGACTAAATAGATGTTTACAATTAAATCCCTATGTTGATTGCCACTATTGAAGATCCAATTAAATTGAGGGCAGACACTTGTTTCTTGCTTCCATCATAATCTAATTTTAGATTGTGAAGTCTTGTAAGCAGGTGAACAAAAAAACTTGCAGGAAGAGTTTAACTTATTAAATATCAGGTGAAAACTCAAATTATGTCATGGATCGGATCTGCAATTTTGGTAGAAACTCTGAATGATAAAACAAATACTTTGCTTTCAAACAGAGAATGGAAACAGCATGGAAATTGTTATTTTCTTTTTCTTTTCTGGACCAAGGACAGGAGAGTTCTTCCTAGCTTCACAAGGAAGGAGTAGAAACAAGGATTACATCTATTTTCTGGATACAAGAAAGCTAGACCCTCCCTTGCACTGGGGCCCCTGCTGATCTCTGATCTCCACCCAAAATGATGCTACTGCAACCATCAAAAGCCATTCCAGAACAATTCCTACAGGTCCCAGATAATGGTCCTGTAGTTCTGGATCAGTAAAGGCAACTTTATTCAAATACAGATCACAAAGGCCCACAAACTTCCAGATGCACATCCCATACTAACCTGTTCCTTCCTGTAAAACCGCAACAATGTCACAGTACATGTACATATATAAAATATAATGTTTTGGATGCACCGACAGAATAGAGCAGAAATATAAAAAATTGGAGGAAAAAGTCTCCAAAAGGTAAACAACTATACCATAACAGGTGCAATGTCTCCTTCTTTTGTTGATTTTTTCCATTCTTCCAATTTGAAATGTTTGAAGACGTTCACATATGGACGCTGCCACACAGACTCTAAAATTGAAAAACAATCACGTCAAAATAAAGTCAATTGCAAAGAGCATAAATTTAGATGTAGAAATCTGCCAATATTAAAAATAGGGGGGAGGGAGTAAGAAAAGTTAGTAGGTTAGTACAGTTAGTAGGTTAGTTCTCTAAAATTGGAGAATTTGATGTTCATACTGTTGGGTGTTAAGTGACCCAGGTGGAATATGAGTTGCTGTTCATCCAGTTTGCCTGTGGCCTCTCTGGCAATGGAGGTGGCCCAGAACAGAAGAGTCAACATGGAATGGGAAGAAGACTTAAAATCGTTAGCAACCGGAAAATCCAGCGGGCCTTAGCGGACCAAGTACAAGTGTTCGGCGAAATGGTCGTCCCACCTATACTTGATCTTGCCGATGTAAAGGAAGCCACATCTGGAGCTATGAATGCTGTAGATGAGGTTATAGCAGGTGTACATGTACCTCTGTCTCACCTGGAAGGGCTGCTGGGGTCCCTGGGCGGATGTGAGTGAGGAAGCGTAGGGGCAGTGAGTGAACCAAGGATTTGCAGACGGAGTGGTCTCTGCGGAAAGTGGAAAGGGGTGGAGATGGGAAAATGTAACTGGGGGTGGCATCATTTCACATTTAGCCTACCTGTAGTCTTACATTGCAGTATTCGGTACACGTGGTACTCCTGGCACTCAACACACCTCGTTGAATCAGGATGAATGTTTTGCCATTATGGTACCGATAACACAAAGGATATGCAGAGCCAAGCGATGGAATACAGTCCTGCAGTTTTCTGAACACACACTGCCTACGCTTGGGCCTGCCACATCTATTCTGAATTCATCTTATTTAGGATTGTGATACCGCTGTGGATTCTGTGTAAGAAGATATGACTTTATCTCCATGTGTGGTTGTCACTTCTGCCATTGTTGCAATGCATAGATCCATCTGTCACAAGTAGATTGTTAAAGATAATTTCATCAACCATTTCGTTTCTCACCTATCTTTGGCTTCTCCATGTTGGTCAAAGTATCATTCGCCAAATACTCTTATTTCTTTGGTCCTTGAAGATCAATTTTAGTAAATGTGGTCATCAAATTTAATTCCAGAGAAAATGTGCATACAAGACATCACCTGAAAGAAAAATACCCATGAGCAAAGCCAACCAAGTAAAAATCTGAAAGGTGTAGTTCAATAATTTACCTTCAGCATGTACTAAGTTTATGAGAATGGCCTTTTTGATTGTCAATATCAGTCAAAAAAAAGAAAATGCTAGAATCACCCAGTGGAAAGAACAGGCAAGCATAAATTAGGATAGACACAAAAAGCTGGAGTAACTCTGCGGGACAGGCAGCATCTCTGGAGAGGTAATGGGTGACGTTTCGGGTCGAGACCCTTCTTCAGACTTCTCGACCCAAAACGTCACCCATTCTTTCTCCCCAGAGATGCTGCCTGTCCCGCTGAGTTACTCCAGCTTTTTGTGTTTATCTTCGGTTTAAACCAGCACCTGCAGTTTCTTCCTACACATAAAAATTAGGAGATCACCCCACTCAGTGCCTCAAACAAGTCCACTATTTAGTACAATCATGACAGATCTAATTCTAACCTCAGCTCTGCTTTTCTGTCAATTCATTGTAGCTTTTTACCTCCCTGTTTATCAAATATCAATCTACTTTTGCCTTTAAAACATTTAACAATTATGCTTCCACCACCTTTTAAAGAAGAGTTCCAAATACTCTCAAACCTCAGAAATAACTTCACTTCATCTTTTAAGCTAATAACCCTTCATTTTCAAACAGTCGCCCTTATTCTAGATCATCCCCTAAAAGAAAATATCATTCTAGACCCATCCTGTCAAGATCTCTCAGGATCTTGTATGTTTCAATCGTCACATTTTGCTCTCATATACTCCAAAGGAGGAAAAGTAGAGAAGAGAGATGAAGAAAATAATTCTCGTGTTTAGAACCATGGCTTCCAATACCTGAAACTAACATGGTCTATATTAGCTGTCCATGGGGCCTGGATTGAACCTTCTTCGTCATTGTATTTTTTCATTTTAATATGATATTTGACTGCAAGGCCAACATTTATCATTCTTCATTAATCCCTTGAGAAAGTGGTGATTAGTCACTTTTTCAAACTAAATCAGTCCACAGGATGAAAATACTTTCAAATTGGAAAGGAAGTTTCAGGGTTTCAACCCGGAGACATTAAAGAAATTATGATACATTTAAAAAAGGACCGTGACTTAAAAGACAATTTATAGATAGTGATTAGAATCTTCCAGGGGGCAGAGGTTGCAGATTTAGGAAGTATTATTGAAGAAGCCTTGAAAGTTTGCACTTGTATTTCCTGTAGATGGTGCTCACTGAAGTATAATCTGCACCTAATGGAGGGAGTAAAAGTATACCATGGTGGATAGGACAAGCATGCTGTTGTCAAGTTTCTTTAATATTATTGCAGTTGCATCCATTCAGACAGGAGGAGAGTTTTCCATGATACTCGTTATATAGCCTGGAGATGGTAAAAAAAGGGATTGTGGAGTGAATCATTCGCTGTAACATCTGATGTGAGGCTAGGTCTCTCTTTTCTCTCGCTCTCCTTTCATGAAATGCATTTAACTTCCAAACCATTCTCACAGACATGGAAACAAGGACGGAAACCCATACATGCACATGACACCCCCACACCATATTAGAGGACCTCAGACCACTTGACAGAGAGGTTCTGTTTACATTAAATAATGGTAATTTTTAATATTGATTATTTGAAGTTCTTCACTCTCATAGACCTATGTTTCACCACTATTTCTTGTATATTCTTTGGGTCAACCCTTAAAGATAGGCATGACTTTATTAATATCTCAGCCATTGTTTTATACCCTTTTATAATTGCTTCTGACTTGTAGAAATCAATGTATATTTCTACCAATCCTTAATTCATTTATTGCTCTCAAATTTTCTTTTCTACATTTCTTATTAATCTTCTTTAATTATTTTTGGCCATCCATTTTTTCCAAAACTCCCTAGTCTTCAATCATAGGATTTTTCTTGACAACTAGTTCTATTGTCATACTCTTCGGCAAATGTTCTTGTATAACTTTCTTCGCACACTTTTAACAGGATTGTTTTAGTTGATGGCTCTACTGTTTACAGTATACACGCACGACGATAGGACAAATTCAGCACTAATCTCATCTGCAAGTTTACAGATGACACTAGAGATAAACACAAAATGCTGGAGTAACTCAGCGGGACAGGCAGCGTCTCTGGAGTGATGTTTCGGATCGAGACCCTTCTTCAGACGTCTCGACCCAAAACGTCACCCATTCCTTCTCTCCAGAGATGCTGCCTGTCCCGCTGAGTTACTCCAGCATTTTGTGTTTATCTTCGGTTTAAACCAGCGGCTACAGTTCCTTCTTACAGATGACACTACTGTGGTGGGATGAACCACAAACCATGGCAAGACAGAGTACAGGAAAGGGCCTGTCCCACGGGCATGCGACTCCATGCGGCAAGCGCGACCTAACCGCAAGCGGGGGCTGTGCGGAGGTCGCGGGGCCGGTCCCACTTCGATCGCTGGAGCCGTATGGAGTTGTGCGGAGCTGGTCCCGACATCGGGCTCCAAAAAACTGACACTGTTCAAAAATTCCGTGCGGCAATGGCCTGCAGCCCCGCAGCCGCATTGAGGCCATGCACGCCGCATCAACGGCCGTGCACACCGCCTCGAGGCCGTGCGCACCCGCCTCGAGGCCGTGCGCATCGCCTCGACGCCGGACGCAGCCGCCTCAACGGCCGTGCGCACCGCCTCGCCGCCTTACGCACCGTCTTGACGTCACTCGACCTCCGCGCGGCCCCCGCTTCCAGTTTGGTAGCGCTTGCCGCGTGCAGCTGCATGCTGGTGGGACCGGCCCTGTGCGGGGATCACTCGACCTCCGCGCGGCCCCCGCTTGCAGTTAGGTCGCGCTTGCCGCATGGAGTCGCATGCCCGTGGGACAGGCCCTGAAGAAGATAGAGAATCTAATGACATGATGTTGCGACTATATCAGCAAAGTGAAAGAGCTAGTTATTGACTTCAGGCGGAGTACCTGCCCCAATCTGCATTAATGGAAGTTTAAATGACTGGGAGCTTCACATTCCTATGCGTCAATATTACCAATGGTCTGTCGTGGGCCAATCGCATAGGTGCAACAGCCAGGAAGGCACCAAAGCCTCTGCTTCCTGAGGGGACTGAGGAAATTCAGCATGTCTTCATTAATTCTTGAAATCTTCTACATGTAGGTATGTCACAAAACTTACCTTCAGTCGTGCTGTAATTCTGCCACTGGCCGTGTGCGCGATTTTGGCGCCTTTAAGGGGGGGCGAGGTTAAAACGCGGGTTTCTCCTACCTTGTCCTGAATTATATTTCGTTGGAGTACAAGCATTTGCTCAAAATCGTTCCTAGGGGCGTTTTGTGAATTTATTATTTTTTATTAAATCGTCAATGTCAGCGCTGGAGTAATTTTAAAAGCAGCTCCTGAAGCGTCAACGCCGATAACGGGGTCGGATTTCACACACGGGACAGGTAAACGAAAGTGGTTTCTTTAAATGTATAAAAGTGCTTCTTAAGAAGCCTTTAATTCACATTTTTTCATGCGAAACGGTGATTTTATTCCCCGAACTAACGGCAGTATTTTTTATGCCAATACGGGGTTAAATTCACCGCAAATGAACGTTCCAAAAGATCGCGTTCCAGAAATCCTCACTCACAAGATGAATTAAATGCCCATTAATTTACAGGTATTAAACATTCAATTCCTTCCATTTGGCCTGTAAATTCATGAAAATTAGATTTAAAAATTATGTTATATTGTGAATTATTGTGTGAATGTTATTTGGACACTTAGGCTATTTAAAAATGTTAATCTATTCTTAAGAAATTGATAGATGTTTAGATCTAGTAATTGAATTTTGTAATTAGCTACAATTAGGTAACTAACTAATTATATGTTTTACTTTCATGTCTTCTAAGTAAGATTGTTTCATATTTGTTTCAGAATGCTTCAATCTATAATAACTGAAAATTTCTTTCCGTTATCTTAATTTTTAAGAAAGTTATAATAATAATAATAATAATAATAGATTTTATTTATATAGCGCTTTTCAGGACTCAAAGTCGCTTTACAAAGTCGCTTTACAAAACAAAATAGAGCAGTAAGACAGAGGTGAGGGGAACATGGGACTAAGGGTACGCAGAGGTGAAGAGATGGGTCTTGAGGCGGGACTGGAAGATGGTGAGCGACTCAGAATTTCGGACCAGTTGTGGGAGGGAATTCCAGAGCCTGGGAGCTGCCCTGGAGAAGGCTCTGCCTCCAAAAGTGCAGAGGTTTGATTTCGGAGTTATGGGCTTTTAACTGTCCTCGATCACAGCTTTTGTGTTAAGTCAATGGAAAAGCAATAGGGAACAAGATGCTAATTTCCGAGTATGAAAATGGCTTTTAACTGTCCTCGATCACAGCTTTTGTGTTAAGTCAATGGAAAAGCAATAGGGAACAAGATGCTAATTTCCGAGCATGAAAATGGCCATAACTTCTTTAATACTGAAGATATGAAAGTGAATTAGGTGTCAAATTAAACTTATTTTTATGCTTTATCTGATGGGATAAATTGCAGACTTTATTTTTAAAATCTCAAAATGTTGTAACATTGCTACTACATGTACCATAGAAAGTATACTGTCGGGCTGCATCACGTGTTGGTTTGGGAACAGGTTTGCCCAAGACCAAAATAAATTTCAGTTTTGTGGATGTACTGTATCACTCAGATCAGACTTTCCACCATTGACTATCCATACTTTAAGCTGCCTCTGAAAAGCAGCCATCATAATCAAATACTTGTCCCCCACCCCTGCTAATTCCTTCTCTCTGCACCCGGCATAAGATACAGAAGCATGAAAGCACACACCACCAGACTCAGGGACAGATTCTTCCCCTATGTTATCAGGCTTTGGAATGGTCTCGGACAGGGGTCGGCAACCTACGGCCCATGGGCCTGATCCGCCCCGTAACCCAAAATCATCCGGCCCGCAGGCATATTTATTTTCAATTAGTTTTCGCGACCTGGAAACAGTAGCCAGTCCCGGGAACGCGGGCTGATCTGGGAACTGCAGCCAGTCCCGGGGCACGCAGACGACCTGCAGCAGGTCCAGGGGCATGCAGAAGACCTGCAGCCAGTCCCGAGGGACGCGAGCTGATCTGGGAACTGCAGCTAGTCCCGGGGACGAAGGCGACCTGGGCGCTACAGCCAGTCCCGGGGCAGGCGAGCCGACATGAGAACTGCAGCCAGTTCCTGGGCATGCGAGGGACCGATTTGAAAAACATGAAAACTAATGCCAAAAACACCAAATTTCACACTATGGCGATAGATGTGGCCCGCCATCTGCTCACAGACATTAGGTATGTTACAAAACTTACCTTCAGTCGCGCTGTAATTCTGCCACTGGCCGTGTGCGCGATTTTGGCGCCTTTAAGGGGGGGGCGGGGTTAAAACGCGGTTTCTTCTCCCTTGTCCTGGAAATATTTTGTTGGAGTACAAAACTTCGCTGACAAAATCGTTCCTACCCGCGTTTTGTGATTTTTTTTATTTATTAAATCGTCAATGTCAGCGCTACAGTCATTTTAAAATCAGCTCCTGAAGCGTCAACGCCAATAACGGGGACGGATTTCACACAATGGACAGGTAAACGAAAGTGCTTTCTTTAAATGTATAAAAGTGCTTCTTAAGAAGCCTTTAATTCACATTTTGTCATGCGACACGGTGATTTTATTCCCTGAATTAACGGCAGTATTTTTCATGCCAATACGGGGTTAAATTCACCGCAAATGAACGTTCCAAAAGATCGCGTTCCAGAAATTCTCACTCGCAAGATGAATTAAATCCCCATTAATTTACAGGTATTAAACATTCAATTCCTTCCATTTGGCCTGTAAATTCATGAAAATTAGATTAAAAAATTATGTTATATTGTGAATTATTGTGTGAATGTTATTTGGACACTTAGGCTATTTAAAAATGTTAATCTATTCTTAAGAAATTGATAGATGTTTAGATCTAGTAATTGAATTTTGTAATTAGCTACAATTAGGTAACTAACTAATTATATGCTTTACTTTCATGTCTTCGAAGTAAGATTGTTTCATATTTGTTTCAGAATGCTTCAATCTATAATACCTGAAAATTTCTTTCAGTTACCATAATTTTTAAGAAAGTTATGGGCTTTTAACTGTCCTCGATCACAGCTTTTGTGTTAAGTCAATGGAAAAGCAATAGGGAACTAGATGCTAATTTCTGAGTATGATAATGGCCATAACTTTTTTAATACTGAAGATATGAAAGTGAATTAAGTGTCAAATTAAACTTCTTTTTATGCTTTATCTGATGGGATAAATTGCAGACTTTATTTTTTAAATCTCAAAATTTTGTAACATTGCTACAGACATGGGTCCTGGCCCCCATGCAGAACAAGGTTGCCGACTCCTGGTCTAGGAGCTAGGATACTGTCTGATTCACCTCCACCTCATTGACAATATTGAACTTTGTCTATGGAACTGATGCACTACAATGCTGAGAACTGCAATGTGCCTTCTTCCCTTTTGATCTATCTATTTTACTTGAGTCTGACTCGATTGTTTATATGTACGGTATATCTGATCTGTTTGGATAACATACAAAACAAAGGTTTTCACTGTACAAGTGACAATAATTAACAAACCTATTACCAAAAAAAAAGGCAATTTAATGTAAAATTCTACAATATTACAGCTTTTCTTAGACTTCGATATGCCCTCAATACACCCCCATCACCAACACTCCTCCTGGCCCTCAAACCTGTTCATAACCAACCCGCCCCCCTACGCCCCCACTCCCACCTTTAAGCCCCAACACCTACCCTGTGTGCCCCCCAAGCAACCACTAACCATCCAGTTCAACTTCGACCGCGTCTCACAGACATCTCCGGCCATCTCCTCTCGCTCCGGAGCCCATAACTGTCCCGCTGAGTTACTTTCCCTGCATTCACCGTCCTACCGTTCCTCCCGCCGCTGCCGGTGCGGAGCCGCCTGGTCACGGACACCCCGGACCGCTGCTGTTGCTCCCGCTCCGGCTCCCGCCCCCGCTGCCGCGCGCAGCGTTTACCCAACGGCAACGGCTGCTCGCTCCGGCACGTCATCACGTCGCCGTGCCTCGGCCTCGATCCACGATCCACGATCGACTGCAGCCAGGAACATTCCCGATTCCCGGCCGCGGCGCGGGTCGAGGGGCGGTGGTGGGAGGAACTGCAGATGCTGGTTTCCACCGAACATAGACACAAAATGCTGCAGTAACTCAGCGGGACAGGCAGCATCTCTGGAGAGAAGGAATGGGTGACGTTTCGGATCGAGACCCTCCATCCAAATGAATGGACAGCCGGCAACCACTTTTGTCGTCAAAGAGAGGGACAGGGGGCCATCCTCTCAATACATCCTATACCCCAACACCCACCTCCACTTCATCATCAACACTCGTCCTGGCCCTCAACTCTCAGTGGTTCAGACTGAAGAAGGGTTTCAACCCGAAACCTCACCCATTCCTTCTCTCCAGAGATCCCACTTGAGAACCATGGGTGATTTAAAAATTTTACAGCCAGATTTATCACTTCTGAAAATTTTTAGATACCAAAGGAATCAAGAAAAACCATTGATAATGCCTTACTGTTGATGAAATGCAGTGAGCAAACGCGATATTTCCCAATATTTTCAATCTTGATATCTGCACGGCCAATGTTCGCCAAGCACTTTAGCTGTTGTTGCCCCTTCAGCTCTCGCTTCTCTCTACCATCATTTCCCTTCACTTTTGGAATTCTGAAGTAGGATAAATGTCTCACGGTTACCCCAATTTCCACAATTATTTACAGCGCAAAAATTGACCATTTTGGTGGTTTTTTAACAGGTAAGAAAGTACGCGTTTTGTGTATAGGGGGGTTGCACGTAAGGTCACCGGGTCATAGGGCTTGACGCACGGAGCCGCTCAATCCATCTGGAAGACATCCGTCACTTCCGGTATATGTTATTAATACAAGAAACGCGTACTTTCCTACCTGTTAAAAACCGCCAAAATGTTGAATTTTTTCGCTGTAAATAATTGTGGAAGTCGGGGTAAGTGTGAGAGACATGTACCCAACTTCAGAATTCCAAAAGTGAAGCGAAATGAAGGTAAAGAGAAGCGAGAGCTGAAGGGACAACAACAGCTAAAATGCTTGGAGAACATTGGCCGTGCAGATATCGGAATTGAAAATATCGGGATTTATCGCGTTTGTTCACTGCATTTCATTAACGGTAAGGCATTATTTTTTAATTTTTTTATTTCTTTGGTATCTAAAAAGTCTCAGAAGTGGTAAATCTGGTTGTAAATTTTGCTTCAGAGGCGTTTTATTTTTGTATGTAAAAACCCACGAGAACCAGGGGCGATTATTCCTTCTGAAACTTTTTAGATGCCAAAGGAATCAAGAAAAAACACAAATAATGCCTTAGTTGATGAAATGCAGTGAGCAAACGGCCAATGTTCGCCAAGCACTCTGGCTGTTGTTGTTCCTTTCAGCTCTCGCTTCAATCTACCGTCATTTCTCCTCACTTTTTGAATTCTGAAGTTGGCTAAATGTCTCTCACGCTTATCCCGATTTCCATAATTATTTACAGCGCAAAAATTGACCATTTCAGCAGGTTCTAACGGGCCCGCTACGCTGGAAACAATGGTAAGTGCCTGCCTGCAGTTCATCGCGTGTAATCCACTTGGCGTAGCGTTGCAACAGTACGGGTCATGGGGTCGTGACCCGACTGCCGTGAAACCTCCCTATTAACAGTGTATGCCATAGGCTGCCATGTCCTCCACATGGATTGAGCTGCTACGTGCATCATGCCCTTTGACCCGATGACCTTATGTGCAACCTCCCCCCTATTCCACTTAAGTGTTGGATTTGTAAGAAGGACTGCAGATGCTGGTTTAAACTGAAGATAGACACATAAAACTGGAGTAACAGCGGGACAGGCAGCATCTCTGGAGAGAAGGAATGGGTGGCGTTTCGGGTCGAGACCCTTCAGACTGGTCAGGTATAAGGGAAACGAGAGATATAGACTGATGTGGAGAGATAAAGAACAATGAATGAAAGATATGCAAAAAAGTAATTATGACAAAGGAAACATGCCTTGTAAGCTGTTTGCAGGGTGAAAATTAGAAGCTCCTGCGACTTGGGTGGGGGAGGGATGGAGAGAGAGGAAATGCTGGGGCTACCCGGAAGTGGAGTGAAATCAATATTCATACTACTGGGCTTTAGGCTGCCCCATCAAAATATGAGATGCTGTACCTCCAATTTGCATTTAGCCTAACTCTGACAATGGAGGAGACCGAGGACAGAAAGGTCTGTGCAGGGATGGGAAGGAGAATTAAAGTGTCTAGCAACCGGGAGATCAGTTGGTTCACACGGACTGAGCAAAGGTGTTCCGCAAAACGATCGCCCAGTCTGCATTTGTTCTCACCGACGTATAAGAGTCCACATCTTGAACAACGGATACAGTAGATGAGTTTGGAGGAGGTGCAAGTAAACCTCTGCATAACACATAATCCTCCAAAATGTCCACCTCCAACGGGATCCCACCACTCGCCACATTTTCCCATCTCCACCTCTTTCCGCCTTCCGGAGAGACCGTTCCCTCTGCAACTCCCTGGTTAACATCCCTTCCCAGAAGCTGCAACACCTGTCACTATACTTCCTCCCTCGACTCTGTCCAGGGACCCCGACAGTTTCAGGTTAGGCAGAGGTTCACTTCCACCTCCTCCAACCTCATCTACTGTGTCCATTGTTCAAGATGTGGACTCTTATACATCGGCAAGACCAAATGCAGACTGGGGGATCATTTCGCGGAACACCTTCGCTCAGCCCGCGTGAACCAACCTGATCTCCCAGTTGCTGGACACTTTAATTCTCCTTCCCATTCCCACACAGATCTTTCTGCCCTCGGTCTCCTCCATTGTCAGAGTGAGGCTAAACGCAAATTGGAGGAACAGCATATATTTTGCTTGGGCAGCTTACAGCCCAGTGGTATGAATATTGATTTATCTCACTTCAGGTAGCCCCGGCATTCCTTCTCTCTCTATTCCTTCCCCACCCTAGTCGCACGAGCTTCTTATTTTCACCCTACGAACAGCTTAAATGGCCTGTTTCATTTATCATCGTTACTTTTTTTTGCATATCTTTCATTCATTGTTCTTTATCCCTCCATATCACCATCTATATCTCTCGTTTTCCTTATCCCTAACCAGTTTGAAGAAGACCCCTAGACACGAAACGTCATCCATTCCTTCACTCCAGAGACGCTCCCTGTCCCGTTGAGTTACTCCAGCTTTTTGTGTCTATCTTAGGTGTTTGATGTAATTATTTACTCTGAGTTCAGACAATTTAGAGCTCCTCTGTGGTTTTGTTCTATTTGAAGAGCAACAAAATGTGTTGGGCAATGAAAAAAAGATGCTTTGAAGTAAGATAAAAAATAGTTGACTTCATTTAAACTAGTGGTGTTAATTTTGTACAACTCCAGTCCTATTATTAGTGGATTCTCATAGCAGTTTTCTATGTATATAGTATCTCACCTTTTGCACAACTAAGAGATAACCTTGAATGCTTCCAATGCCTGGTGTATACAGGGTTGAATTTCAGGCTGCTGTGACAAAAAAAACCCTCAAAACTGAAAATTCACGGGCCTGTTAACTCTTCTGATTACTACTTGTTCACATATTTCGTGTAGTTCTCTTTAATGGTGCTCCCATTACCAATGGCATTACCCCTTTTTTATCATGGTTCTTTAACAACAGTAATGTTATGAAATATCCACTACCAAGCTAGAATTTATTCATTCACATGGACATGTTGTTCATAAGATAAATACAATCGTCAAATTCAAGTACAACAGAGCAAAGTGCAAGATATAGAGTGCAGAATACAATTCTCAGCATTTTAGTGCATTAGTTCCATAGACAAAGTCCAATAGCATCAATGGGGTAGAGATGAATCGGACAGAACCCTAGCTTATGAAAGGACCACTGATAACAGGAGGAGAAGTTGTTCCTGAGTCTGGGGGTGTTTCGAGCATCTGTAACATCTGCTGGATGGGAGCTGTGAGAAGGAGGAATGACCGGGATGGGACAAGTCTTTGATTGGCTGCTTTTCCAAGCCAGAGTGAACTTTAGATCGAGTCAATTGTGGGAGGTCTGGGTTGTGCGATGGATTGGACTACGTTACTACTCACTGCAATTTGTTGCGATGTTGGGCAGAGCAGTTCCAAAAGCAAGCTGTGATAAAACCCAACAGTGTGGTTTCAATGGTGCATCTGCAGACATTTGTAAGAGCCATTGGAGATGTGCTGAACTTCTTCAGTCTCTGGAGGAAGTGTGGTTGGTCCATGACAGATTGTAGGTAATAAGGATAGGATCTTGAAGCCCTCAACCATTTCCACTTCTGCACCATTAATGCTGATGGGGACATGTTCTCCACCACGTTTTCTGAACTCGGTAACTAGCTCGTTCGTCTTGCTGACATGGAGGGAGAGATTATTGGTCTGACATCATGTTCCTAAGTTCTCTGTCCCCTTTTTCTCCATCTCGCTGTTGTTCGTGATCCGGTCCACCATCTGCAAATAATAGACGTAGGGAGTATCGAACACCCTCACCCAGGATCCCCAAAGGGTTGCGTCCTCAGCCCCCTACTGTACTCCCTGTACACACATGACTGTGTGGCCAGGTTCAGCTCCAACTCCATAATCAAGTTTGCTGATGACACTGTGGTGGTGGGCCTGATCTCTGATAACAATGAGAAGGCCTACCGGGAGGAAGTGGCTGATCTGGCACTCTGGTGTCAGGACAACAGCCTCCTCTTGAATGTCATAAAAACTAAGGAGCTGATCGTGGACTTTAGAAGGGCACAACATCCGAGGACGTGTACGCCACTGGAGATAAATGGGGCTACTGTGGACATGGTGAGCTGCTTTAAATACCTGGGAGTCCACATCACAGAGGATCTGACGGACATCTCACGCTGCCGCACTGGTGAGTAAGGCAAGACAGCGCCTTTACCACCTCAGGCAGCTGAGGAAATTCAGAGTCTCTCTGAGGATCCTTCAGTGCTTCTACTCTGGGCTGTAGAAAGCATCCAGCTGCTCCGGTCAGGCAAACACCTCCGCTGTCATGCTGTGAAAACAGAGAGGATGAGACGGAGTTTCTTCCCACGGGCCATTAGGACTGTAAACTCTTATCTCACCAGGGACTAATTTACTGTACCAATTTAGTTTTGTTGTGTCTTTTTAAAATTGCAGTTTTTTTTCCTAATATGTAAATACTGATTCTGTTCAATTCTGTTCTGTAGTTTTTCGCACAATCCGCAGGCATTGCCACTTTCATTTCACTGCACATTTTGTGACAAATAAACTTGACTTGACTTATAGTAGGGGACTGACAATTCATCCTTGTGGGGAACCGGTGTTGAGAATTGTTGTGGAGGAGCTGTTGTGACTATCCTCATTGATTGTCATCTGTGGGTCAGATTCCAAGGATCCAGTGGCAGAGGGGAATGCTAATTCCTAGTTCCATGAGTTTAGAAGGGGTTATGGCATTGAAGTCGGAGCTTTTGTCAATAAAGAAGATGGATTACTGGGAGAAATTGGGAAATTGTAGAGCTAGCAATGACTGCAAAAGTAGAGAAGGACTTAAGAAGAAGGAAAGGCAGAGAAATTTAAAACAAATTGAATTCCAGATCTTAGTGCCTTGAAAGTTGAAAATCCAAACGGTGGACAATTAAAAATGATCAGGATTGAAGCATAAGAGAGAATGTATGAATGGGGATTGTAGAAATAGAGTGGGTGGAGGCCATTGAGGTATTACATACAAAGATGAGAATTCAAAATTTGAGGGATGGTTTACCTGGAATTAATGCGAGTCATTGAACGTCAGAGGAACAATTGAGGGAGACATGGTGCAAGTTGGACAGCTGCGGCAGGGGAATGTGGAAATCTGTTCAGAAATTTGTTGGGATAATCAAGTGATCATGTTATAAATAAAGCAATAGTGAAGGACACACAATAGTGAAGGATGACTGAGATAGGAATAAAGTCAGGTAATGATATGAAGTTAAAATAAAAATACAACATGAAAATTAATGTTGAACAGGCACAATATTGACTATTATCTATTGTCTATTAATAACAGCACCGTGATTACCCATATTGATAGGATTATGGTAATAGAATTCCACTCTTTTTATTTAAAATGTCACTTATGTTCGATGTAACAAATAAGGGTTGACGGGTACTTCTACATATTTATGGAACCATCATTAATGAAATTCTAAGAAGCAATGGGGATATATTGTTCAATGTGTCTTCCTCACAAAGAGGTCCATTTGTCCCAAGTAGCTAAAGTTGGTAAATCTATAGTTTGATATAAAATGCAAGAATCCTCACCTCCACTAAATGCTTCAAGGGCATTGCGTTGTACATTGAGTAACCAATGAAGAATCAATGAATATGTTAGAAGAAAGCAAAATAATTTTATTGATGGCAAAATTTATTGCTGTGTTATGTGAATTACAATCTAGCATTCCGATGGTGGAATACTGACGGTTTAACCAAAGCTTAAGAGAAACACGTGTAATGAAATTTAACATACATGTACCAAACAACAAAACAACAAAGTAGCGGAAAGACTACAAAAAGTTAAGGTCATCATAAATAGCAGAAGACTTGAGTAACATTTTCAAAATCTGTTTAATTTAACTTTTATGCCTGAATACAATTATTCATTTTTAGGATATACTTTAGTATATATATGTAAGTCAGGCTATATATGAACCAAAATCACAACTTTTAACGTATTATAAAAGTAATAGGTACAAAAAAATGTATTGATTATCATACAGTGTTGAAGTACAGGGCCATTCCAGGTCTGAATGATATCAACGGATTCAGAATGTAGGGTTTCCAAAACCAAGAGTTTGCTGCAGCTGATGAATCTCATCAAGAAGCTGTTTATCTTCAAGGTGTAACTATGTAAAACAGAATAGATTACAAATTATCTTATAAGTCAATTTTCTGCCCAATCCTCATGAACTGATTTAAGCTATTCTTCAGTTTAATGTGGGTTAATCCTAAATCTGTGTGTCTTATTAAAGATCTGGCCTGATTGGTGCAGCAATCAGGTCAACCCTTTAATTCTCCTCTGGAAATCCTCCTCTTGGAAATAGAATTACTGCTTTTGGTGGGGATATTTGGAAATATCGCAAGCCCTAATAACAGAAATTAAGTTCATTGGAAAGTCAAAATGGGAGTCTACCACAGCAACTCAGAGCATTTTGGATCCATTCTCATAGTTTTATCAATGGCAAAATCTTCAATATACAAACTCTTCAGAAATACACAATTCCAAGATATGATGAGACTAAATGAAATTTGATTTCAATAGTTCAGTGGTACTTTATTGCCACATGTTCCCAAGTACAGTGAAATTCTTTTTTTGCAGATGGTTCAGTGACAATCCTACTATATCCCTTGACAATCCCCTGAATTTAATAGCTTCCACAACCTTCCCCATATCTATGCTAATCATCATGCCTTTATCTACTAATACCCCTCAATGCTCAATTAAGTACCTATCCAGAGATCTTTTAAATGTTATTGTTCCAGCCTCCTCTGGAAGCTCAATCCAAATACCAATTACTCTTCCTGTGAAATATTTATCCCTCAGATCCCCTTTAAACCTCTTCCCTCTCACCTTAAACTCTTGACATCTAGATTTAAAAACAAACTCTGACAATCTACCCTATTTATACCATTCATAATGTTATATACCTCTGCATGCCACCTGTCAGCTTCCATTTCTCCAGGGAAAACAGATCAAGACTAGCTAATCTCACATAACTCAAGCCTCCCAATCCAAATAACATCCTTGTGAAGGAAGTAAATGCAGATGCTGGTTAATATCGAAGGTAGACACAAAAAGTTGGAGTAAGTCAGTGGGTCAGGCAGCATCTCTGGAGAAAAGAATAGGTGACGTTTCAGGTCCAGACCCTTTGTTCAGACTGAGTCAGAGGTAGGGAAACGACAGATATAGAAAGTACACTCAAGTGCAGGATGAAAATTGGTAGTGAAGTTAATAAAGTCTATGAGTTCTGCATGGGTGCAGAAGGTAGGCCCTATCCCCGAACTATATCTCTGCTACATTGACGACTGCATCAAGGCAGATAATGCAACATTAGTTAACATTAACCTTCAGTATTTTTCATATCTCACATATGAATCACGATTTCCTGCTATGGCCCCAGAAATCTCCTCCTTTACTGAACATTCTAGGTTACACCTCTTTAGACCCCATGGATTTAACCATCTTTATGTGTCTGAAGACCTCGGACAGCTCCTCCTTTGTTATGTTGATATGCTCCAGGATATCATCACTCCCTCCCCTGAACTTAATAGCTTCCACAACCTTCTCCATGTTAAATATAGACGAGATGTATTCACTAAGCCCTCGCCCATTTGTTAGAGCTCCACAAATAGATTTCACAGAAAGCAACATGAATTTCTATCCCAAAAGTCTCAAGTTCTTCAGACTAACATCCGCTTCTGCCAAACGGCCTTCGACATCTTCACACCATCCCATGTGAAACCACCCTTCTTACCATCCTTTGTTTTTACATAATAAACTTGTATTGAAGGGGAAAATCCAAACAAATTCAATGGTGAAACTAACCTTTATTGCATATTTATAGGTTTGTTCTGCTTCCAGTTTTCTCCCTGTCTGAAATAATGAAAATGTAATTAAATTAATGAAATCATACTCAGGACACAGATGTTTGCACTTTGGACTGCAACTGAATGTTTCCATTACCTTATTTCCAAATAAATTAGAGCACTGGGTACAACACAGAATAATTTATCTGAATTAAAAAATCATGGTTATGTCCTGTCTTTAATCAAAAATAAATCACTACAAAAAAGTGAAATTTAGAGAAACCAATATGTATTCATATTTGATTTTTCTTTAAAAAAGCAAGAACTGCTCAGTACTCTATCAAAAACCTCAGACAGGAATTGAGGTATATTTAAAAACGGGCCAATTTTTGCTTCCATTGCGTGCTGTAGACAGAGCCTGTTTAATATTGATTTCTATTAATTTCAATGGAAATTGGACTTCCAGCTGAAGAATTATCAGAATTTATCTTCAATTGTTTCCTGAGAAGTAGAAATACTCTCTGCTGAATATGAATAATTAGTATTGTCAAAACAGAATAAAACCTTAAATAAACCTTAAATGAAATGGTGTCTCTTTCTTAAACAGCCTATTTCACCTGAACATTAGAAAAATATAACACTAATAAAGATTTTGATCTTCAATAAAATCAGAACTTGTAAAGCTGCTGCCTGATAATGCCAAAGTCCTGGGTTTGTATCTAACCTCAGGTGCTGTCTGTGTGGAGTTATGCGTGTTCTCAGTGTGATCTCGTGGGTTTCCTCCGGGTGCTCCGGTTTCCTTCCACATCGCAAAGACTAATTGGTCCAGGAAATTGCCCTCCGTGTGTAGGGAGTGGACGCGAAAGTGGGACAACGTAGAACTAATGTAAATGGGGGATCAATGGTTGGCGTGGATTCGATGGGCTGAAATGCCCATTTCCATGGTACACAAAAATGCTGGAGAAACTCAGCGGGTGCAGCAGCATCTATGGAGCGAAGGAAATAGGCAACGTTTCGGGCCAAAATCCTTCCTCAGACTGATGTAGGGTGGGAAGAAGAAAGGAAAAAGGAAGAGGAGGAGCCCGAGGGCTGAGGGAGAGCTGAGAAGGGGAGGAGACAGCAAGGGCTACCGGAAATTGGAGAATTCAATGTTTACGCCACTAGGGCGCAGACTGCCCAAGCGGAATATGAGGTGCTGCTCCTCCAATTTCCGGTGGTGCTCACTCTGGCCATGGATGAGGCCCAGGACAGAGAGGTCGGATTCGGAATGGGAGTGTGAGTTGAAGTGCTGAGCCACCGGGAGATCAGGTTGGTTAATGCGGACCGAGCAGAGGTGTTCGGCGAAATGATCGCCAAGTCTACGCTTGGTCTCACCGATGTAGATCAGCTGACATCTAGAGCAGCGGATGCAATTGATGAGGTTGGCGGAGATGCAGGTGAACCTCTGTCGCACCTGGAATGACTGCTTGGGTCCTTGAATGGAGTCGAGGGGGGAGGTAAAGCGACAAGTGTAGCATCTTTTGCGGTTGCAAGGGAAAGTGCCCGGGGAGGGGGTGGTGCGGGAGGGAAGGGAAGAATTGACCAGGGAGTTACGGAGGGAGCGGTCTTTGCAGAAAGCAGACAGGGGGGGAGATGGGAAGATGTGGCGAGTGGTGGGGTCACGTTGGAGGTGGCGAAAATGACGGAGGACTATCTGTTGTATGTGATGGCTAGTGGGGTGAAAGGTGAGAACTAATATGCTTCCAGATGCCCATTTGCATGCTGTACCTCTAAAACTAAAAACTAGATCATTTTTATTTCTTCTTCTAAGAACATTCCTTCAAATACATTTCCAAGGAAGGCTTACCCCATACCTTTTGATAAGTAACCAATCATGTGAAAGTCTGGCTGATGTGTGCTTTCTGAACAGATTATTGTACCAATGCCAACATGGTCCTACCCGATGCTGACAAAAAAGATGAGGCAGATATCCCTCTCTTGGGGATGTTCAAGTGTAATAAGTCAATATACTTAGTTAATTTAATTAACATGTTTATTTAGCATATTTATGAAGGAAATCAGAGGAGCAAAAAGTGGACATGAGATAGTTCTGGCAGATGATTGAGAATCCAAAGAGATGTTATGTACACTAGACCAAGTGCACACCTATTGGGTTTGCTCCCCCAACGCAATATTCCATAACTCACCATTTCCCCCAACGCAACCCATTCTCCCAACGCAATATTCCACCACTTTGTCTCCTCTCCCCCCCCCTCTCCTCTCCCCTACCCTCTCCTCCCCCCCCCCTCTCCTCCCTCTGATCCTCGGCACAATGAAATAATGTGGGGTCGGGGGTGGGCTACCGGAAATTGGAGAATTCAATGTTTACGCCACTAGGGTGCAGACTGCCCAAGCGGAATATGAGGTGCTGCTCCTCCAATTTCCGGTGGTGCTCACTCTGGCCATGGATGAGGCCCAGGACAGAGAGGTCGGATTCGGAATGGGAGTGTGAGTTGAAGTGCTGAGCCACCGGGAGATCAGGTTGGTTAATGCGGACCGAGCAGAGGTGTTCGGCGAAATGATCGCCAAGTCTACGCTTGGTCTCACCGATGTAGATCAGCTGACATCTAGAGCAGCGGATGCAATAGATGAGGTTGGCGGAGATGCAGGTGAACCTCTGTCCGCACCTGGAATGACTGCTTGGGTCCTTGAATGGAGTCGAGGGGGGAGGTAAAGCGACAAGTGTAGCATCTTTTGCGGTTGCAAGGGAAAGTGCCCGGGGAGGGGGTGGTGCGGGAGGGAAGGGAAGAATTGACCAGGGAGTTACGGAGGGAGCGGTCTTTGCAGAAAGCAGACAGGGGGGGAGATGGAAGATGTGGCGAGTGGTGGGGTCACGTTGGAGGTGGCGAAAATGACGGAGGACTATCTGTTGTATGTGATGGCTAGTGGGGTGAAAGGTGAGAACTAATATGCTTCCAGATGCCCATTTGCATGCTGTACCTCTAAAACTAAAAACTAGATCATTTTTTTTTCTTCTTCTAAGAACATTCCTTCAAATACATTTCCAAGGAAGGCTTACCCCATACCTTTTGATAAGTAACCAATCATGTGAAAGTCTGGCTGATGTGTGCTTTCTGAACAGATTATTGTACCAATCGGGAAAAGCTTATCCACGACATATTATAGTGAAATTTGAGATACTGCAGAACTGGAATACGTTATGACTAAAATCAAATATGGTGTACAATTACGGCTGGACAAAGACACTATTAAGATATTCAGGGACTACCCACATGAAATTGTGCAAAAAAGAAATAAATTTGATAAGGTTAAAGATCTTTTAAGAGGGAGAGAAGGGGTCAGATTTGGGGTTTTTTATCCCGCGAAAATGCGTATTTCTTTTAATGGTCTTGAAAAGTCATTTGTTAAGCCTGAAGACGCTTTCAAATATGCCCAAACAATTGCTGAAAAACAGAAATAAAAGGGAGCTTTGGCAGATCCGAATAATTCTCAGCTATGTTTTGTCTGGGGATAGTTACATTGTTATCTCTGGAATGTTGAAGCAAGGACATTTTCTGTTCAAAACGTGTAAACAACTTTATAGCTGGATATGAATTAGAAAATAATTGCTTATTGATTAAAATGTTATAACCAATTGTAAGAACTTATCCTATTAACAACTTTAAAAGTTATGCAGGTTAGATTAGAATACTAACAAAAAAAACAAAAAAATAATGAACTAACATACTAATATGAATTTTTAATAAATTGTAACCTTGTCTATAAGCGGGAGGAGGGGATGAGAAACGAGCTCCTGGCTTATGTCCAGGAGCACGTCTCGTTAACCCCTTCAACCAACAGCTGATTCTTATTGAAATCAAAAATATTGGTTTAATAATTAAACTCTGATATATATATATGTTATAAGGAAATATCAGGGTAAAATTGTATTATATATCTGAATGTGAGGCCTCGTTTTAATATTTTAATATGTTATGATTAACTAAGAGAGCGGAGCGAGTTGAGCAACAACGCAATGGAAGTCAAAATAAGGTTTTTTCCCACCTACAGGTGGGTCACTCGCTACAGTGCCGACTATAGACACTGTAGCCTCACTTTTTTAGTTTTTTTTTTATCACATAAAATCACTTGTTTGTGTTTTGTGTTTAGTGATAAGAATAATATGGACATACCAACAAAAGTTAATAATTCAAAAACTCCCCCAATACCTAAAGACCTGGGATATGGACGCACCACAAGATTCAAAGGTACTATAATTATTCAAAATGCATGACACCACACAAAAGAACCTAGGAGGAATCTCATTTTGTAGTTGGAATATAAGAGGTATTAACGAACCTATCAAAAGGGGTAAGATATTAGCTCAGCTAAAAATGTATAATTCTGACATTACCTTCCTACAAGAAACACACCTAAAACCTCAGGACCAAGTTAGGCTGAGGGCGAAATGGATAGGTCAAACATACCACTCTTCATTCACTTCAAAATCTAGAGGCACGTCAATTATCATAAGAAAAGGTATACCATTTAAAGCAAAGAATATTATAACAGATATAGAAGGGAGATACCTAATAGTTAATGGAGAAATCCATGACACTCCACTTACTTTGGTAAATATATATGCCCCTAACTTTGATAACCCCCACTTTTTCAATAAAATCTTCAATATAATTGCAGAGTCAAACTATCAAAATGTTATAATAGGCGGAGACTTTAACTGTGTTTTAGATCCGTACTTAGATAAATCAAGTCAAAAACAGAGAGGGAATATGAAATCGAAAACTGGGGAACTCCTCAATACCCACATAAATAACACTAATATAGCAGATGTTTGGAGAATTGTGAATCCAACTGGCAGGGAATATTCGTTTTACTCAATGGTACATAAGACATACTCACGTATAGACTACTTTCTGCTGGATACAAAATTAATTCCCCAAACATCTAATGCAATATATCATACAAATTCAATTTCAGACCATTCTCCACTAACTTTCTTTTTAAAACTGGAAGGATTGTCTAAGAATAATTCATTCTGGAGATTTAACTCTCAAATTTTAAAAGATCCACAAGCGAGTATATATTTAAAAGAACAAATGGAGGTCTTTTTTCAAACAAATGATACTTCAGATATATCGCCTACTTTACTTTGGGAATCTTTTAAAGCATACATTAGGGGTATTATAATTTCATATCAAGCTTTCAAAATAAAAAGAATAAGAATGAACAAAGACAGTTAGAAGAACTTATTAGACAAATGGATATAGATAATGCTAAAGATCCATCAATAGATAAACATAATAAAATAATAATTTTAAAATTTAAATTAAATAAATTATATCTGCCAAACTTATAAGACTTTTTCAAATTACAAAACAAGAGCACTTTGAATTTGGGGATAAACCGCATAAACTTTTGGCTCGCCAGCTAAAAAAACGAGAAAAGGAACATACTATAC